>JAPZDZ010000007.1:12337272-12360907 GCA_029783805.1 Acanthurus tennentii | reverse complement strand
CTGCCCCTAGGCCCTGACACAATTGGTTCTTGGCTCTAGACAAGCAAAGAGTTAATGCTTGTCTGACACTAGTTTTCTAGTGTCTAGTTTTCTTTTTCCAGGAGCTGGTGCCTATGGCTGTCGAAAAGCAAAGAACTGGTGCTAAGTCAGGCTCTGGCTCCGAACCAGCCCTGGAACCAGCTTGGTGGAAAAGGGGTTTGACTGGTTAAGCACCCAGAGCCTTTTATTTCAGCCACCATTTTTCAAAATCTGCACCTGCAATCCAAATTTTGATCATTGTGTTCTAATACAGAAAGTCTACAGCAAATGCAATGACAGTAGACCATCATTGTTATGTAATTGTGCTCAAAAATGAAATGTCAAAATAATCATTGCATTGGTGTAATTTGCCTAATGTTCACAGGTCTTAAGCCTGCAGTAGAAATGCAGGCAACAGAGGGGACCTTTTGGTTTCCTGCAAATGACTTTCCAGGACTAAAGTTACTTTAGTGAGGGACTTTGGGTAAAAATGCAGCTAAATTAATCTGTCTTTCAGAAGGTTTCAGGCAGTCAAACATGTTGTCCCTGCTACTTTTACCTCTCAAGCTGTTTCTGAATAAAACAGGATGTGCAGAAGATAGCAGACTATCATAACCCCCCTCCCACACAAACACACACACACACAAACACCTCTGATTACCACCTGCAGCGATCAGCAGACTGTACAGGTTCCTGTTTCTGTGTTCTGGTCACTGAGCCAGAACAGTGTTGTAATCTGCTACTTGCACACATACTTGCTTCAGTTTAATGTATGCAATTTCTATAAATACATACATGCTCATTTATTTATTTAACATTTTTATTTTGCCCAGTTTTAGTATATTTTGCTGAGCATTACAAGTTTCTCTTCCTTTGGAAAATTCAGAGTGAAACAAATGCAGCAATATACTGAAAGAAGGTCCTAGTACAACAAAACCAGGAACTAAACATTTGTCACAGCACACTCTGGTCATTTAAAATATGTAAATGCTCTGCCGAAAGCACTGTTTCAACACACAGTGGTTGGTTTACAGTTTGTCTTCTCTCAGCAGCCCACGAACCAAGGTTTCAGCATCAATGTCCCTCACAAGTTCAATATCCACAACTACAAGTCGCCCACCTTCTGTGACCACTGCGGCTCACTGCTCTGGGGAATAGTCAGGCAGGGGCTGCACTGTAAAAGTAAGACCTGTGGTGTTACTCAAAAGTTGACTCTCAGATGTCCCAAGTTGTCTTCCTGCTCTGACTGTATTCTCTCCTTTCAGTCTGTAAAATGAATGTTCACATTCGCTGCAGAGGCAATGTTGCACCAAGCTGCGGGGTCAACAGTGTTGAACTGGCCAATACGCTTGCAGAAATGGGTCTGCAAGCTGGAGGGATCTCTAAACGCAACTCAGTGGTACAAACACAAATGAATATTCATTTTACTTAAATGTGGATTTATCCAGGCTGAGAACCTTTTTTGTTTTTTGCCCTGACAGTCTAGTAGATCAAGTCTAATGAGGCCGCCCTCTGAAAGGAGGGAGAATACAGAGAATACAGAGAATCAGCAGCAGATGCCTCGGTTGGGCATCTCAGACTTCACATTCCTTCAAGTCCTTGGCAAGGGCAGCTTTGGCAAGGTTAGAATGACATATAAGAATGATGACACATAATGATATGATAACCAAAGTGAAGAATAAGAGACATGATAGAATTTAGAAATATATAGAGTATGCTATAGGATAATTTACCTGATTTTATCTGGAGATGTTTGACAGATTTTCAAAAGTTTTTGTAATCTGAGTCAGTTAGTATCCTGTGGCAGAATAAATTTACTTAAATAAGTAAAACTAAGTTGTATCTGATAGGATTTGTATTAAATGTGATGCAAAAACCTGTGAACTTTAATCAACCACACTCTTGTTGGATCTGCAGGTGATGCTGGCGAAACTAAATGCCCAAGAACGGGTTTTTGCGGTCAAGGTGTTGAAGAAGGACATTATCTTACAGGATGATGATGTGGAGTGTACCATGACAGAAAAGAGGGTGCTGTCACTTGCCTGCTGTCACCCTTACCTCACACAGTTGTACTGCTGCTTTCAAACATCGGTCAGTACAGATTCGCCCACATGCACTTGTGTCACAGTTAACCAGGCTGTTATTGTTAGGGCAAGCTGTACCAGAGGTAATAATCAAAATATTTGTGTCTGACCAAACCCTTTCAGCCTTGTTTTTAGATCAAGCCGAGGCATAAACAAGGGCCAGTGTTCATTAATAACATAAACGCTGGTGGCCCCCCATAGTCTAATTTTCTGGTGCCATAGTCTCATGATGAGACAATACGATATATTTTTACACCTCTCATAACTTAAAAAGATGTAAAACATTGTGTGCACTGTTGCCTCAGCAAAGAATTTCACTGAGTTTCAGCCAAGGTGTCAGATGTCATTTAACCTTATGCAGCAGTTCTCATTGTTAATTAAGGCTAATTGGAAATTAACTGTTTGGTAATGTAGTGTTACATCTTTTCTGTATCTAAGGAGTAACTTAGCTCATCATTGTGTTAAATTGTTAACAAAAGTACAAAATTTTTTGTAAGAGCTTCAAGTTCTTCATAGATCTATTTTGTTAGATTATTTACATTATGTTAAGCCTAATTTTCTTCTGCGGGAGCATGCACTTTGGCCCCAATAGAGGGTTAGGGGTCATGTTATGTTTTGCTCCCTCCACTTCTTTCAAGTCAATTACTTTGGACCTAAGTATATATCTTTGTCCAATACTACATAAAAAAATCTCTACAATACAACAGAGAGAGAGAAAAGAGGAGCTACTCTCTGTTGCAGAAAATAAAAAATGTCAGCTGATAGTAGTGTGACATCTCCATGAAAACTAACACACAAGTATTTCAAAAGAAAGAAAGAATGAATTAATACCCTTATTGTAGTCACACAATGCACAACAAATTGACTGTCTTTTATAGTGCAATTAAAGAAGAGGAAAGGAAATAGTCACTGGATAAACATCTGAAAACTTCAACATGAAAAGGCAACACCGAAAAATAATAGTTGTTCACATAAAAATATATTATGCTCACTATTATGCATTTTTATGCATTTTAGCTCAATGGTTAAGGTCAAAGTCTAGGGAGGTTATGCTCAATGGTGAGCAGAGTTTAATTCAATTCAGTTCAATTTCATTTATATAGCGCCAAATCACAACAAAGTTGTCTCAAGACACTTTACATATAGAGCAGGTCTAGACCACACTCTTAACTACCATGCTTTCATGTGAGTTGAGTGTAATGACTATGAGATGAAAACTTTCTCTTAAATCTGATTTTTGTTTTGATGGACCCTTTAGCACCCTCCAGAGGACAACAATTTAAAGGAGCAATATCTAGACTGGGATGAGCATTTGAGAATAGCCCTGACTCTGCTGAGGCAGAGGGAGTTGTAAATATCTTTAAGGGAGGAAATTGGGGAGCTGATAAATTCTCAATGGTGGAAATGACTCTCTGGACACTCTCTTAGGTGTAGCTGGCACATCATGCAGAAGAGATGCAATGCCTTGGCAAGCAAGCACAGCTTTTTGACTACCACAGAAGTGTTAGTAGTGCAGTAGAAGTGGTTGGCAACACTGCACTTGCACTACACTCGTAGTTGACATAGACATAGATTTCATCCATAGTTTCAGGATATTGAAACTGCTTTTAACTACATCTGTTAGCACTTTTTCACAAGATTCTCTTAGCAGGAAACTGACTTCAGTCCACTGAGTTATGTGAAAGTCCCATTTGCTCTGATATGACCGTTCAGACCAAGGTTACACTGCAAAAAAGATCTTTATCTGCTTTAAACCACCTAAAAATAGATTCTTTGCCATTTTTTTACTGTTCACATGGAAAAGTCAGAGTCACATATGACATTAAGACTCTGATCTGAGAAACTGGTGTCTGCGGTGTGAACTCAGCCAAGATATCTATAGCTTCTGGTTCAAAAACACTAACAAGTGCTTTTAAACGATGACATTGTCAACAATAGATAACATCTTGCTTTGTCTTAAAGTGAAGTTTAATTAGTGTTGGTATTCTAAAGCTGCTTCATGATATATTTAGTTTATCATAAGTGCATGATGGCAAAGGGCAGCTTTTTATTAATATAGAAACACCATTTTGAATACAATGGGTGTAGGAGGTAATAAGGATGCAGCATCGTAGTGCATAAATCGGTCAGCAGGCGGCAGCAGTTTCCTAGCATTGTGTCTGAGAGTGTGTAATGAAGGGAGTGAGTGACACTCGACTGGCAGGCTGCTCTTCCTCCCACAGACAGGACACTCCTAATCTGCTTTCGTTGTTTGAGCCGCAACTGACCTACTTCACCTCGGATCAAAATAGAGCAGCACAAAGTGAAGAATTAACTAAATAGCACTGCTCCCATGACCCATTCAAACCCACACCCAGCTTCAGAATATCATTCTGCCATAGAACTTAAACATTTTTTATCAGATGTCTAGCTGTAGGTGCCTTTTTCTGAACCGGTAGTAACTATTAATAACTTGACATTTTCACTGGAAATTACCTATAAGAGGAAGTGTCAAAACTATCATATTCTTTTTAACACTATAATTATTATTATTATTATTAGAATTATTAGATGTTGACAATTTAAGGAGTAGATTTGCAGTCATGTTGATTTAACACTCTTTACACATAGTTTAAATCCAGGGTGCAGTTGGATGGGTGTGGAAAAAGGTAGACAGGCCGATTTGGGGTTGTGGTTATTTTTTCTATAAGCAAATTTTGTGTGTTAGGAGAATTGTCCTTCAGCTTGACATTCAATCATCGGTTGTCACCTTTAAACATCAAATACTACCAAATCCTGCATTGTCACACATTTCACACATCAAATTGATGTCAGTTTGAAGAAAATCTTGCAAAATAGTAAGGATAACTAAATAATGGAAATCCCAGAGACAGCCATTCATTGGCCTGGAATTTCAAATGACCACCCCAGGAAATGACATCTGTGGTTTCCTTTATTGAAGAAAGAAAAAAAAAAGGTACTGTGAAATTTAAGTTAAACACTGAACAAGGGTTTGGAAGTAAAATGATTGAGCTTAAATATCAGTGAACAGCAATTAAAATGTATGACTCAATAAGACTCAGTTGAATTGTTCTGCCAAGAAACTGTTCCAGTTTGGACTAAAAGATTCCCACAGTGTTGCAGTGAGACCACACACAGAGTGCCGCCTGCTCTGCTTGTGCAGCACATAATTATTAAACATTATACCTGTAATCATAGGCTGAGTACCCAACTGCTCTAAAGCACAGAGCAGTTAAAAGGAGTCAGTCGCAGCTGAAAGGCCAGATTTGTTCATCACGTTCTCCTGCTGTCGTTTTTTTTTTTTTTTTTAACTCCAGGCTCTCATTTACTTAATCACATATCGACCACAGCCTGTAATGTGAAAGAAAGATTTATGGGTTTGATCAGTATTTTTTTTGCCCCACTGACTTACAGTTGTGGTCATTTGCACAGAAATCCATTAGAGAGGTGTGCAATTTGGATGAAACAGACATTTATCATCTTCAGAGCAATCTCAGCATGTCCATGGTCATGGGTTCTTGAACTGTTAAATAACGTTGGGCTTCTGTGTGGTTTGTGTGCACATGTGTAAATGTCATCTCCTTACTTTCTTTTAACAGGACCGTCTCTTCTTTGTAATGGAGTTTGTGAATGGCGGTGACCTTATGTTTCACATCCAGAAGTCGAGGAAGTTTGAAGAGCCAAGAGCACGTTTCTATACAGCAGAGATCACCTCTGCTCTCATGTTCCTGCACAGCAAAGGCATCCTTTACAGGTCTGAATCAGAGAACACAAATTACAGTACAAGTTGCAAATAATTAGAACACATTTGTGCACACAAAGGTCTCCAAAGTTTCTGTAAAAGTCTCCAATCTTTATGAGATATTTAGTATTTTAATAAGTAATTTATTATAAGAGCATTCCGAAGATGTCATATTTGACAAAGAGCCTGCACGACCTTTGTTGTTATATATTGGCATTTGTCCCCAGAAAAAGCAATGATAGTGGGGAAACTGTGATAGGAATGTGAAATGATCTCACCTGAATTGTTGAATTGTTTTCTCGTTTTAAGAAGAGTAAGTTGTGATGGATAAATACCTCAATGAATATTTAATAATGAAAATTAATACACATTAATCTCTGTTTACTAGTCATGCAGGACAGCGATTTAATATATTGTTATGTCTTAGAAGATAACGTCTGTTAATTAAATCAAGATTTTTCTGTTGATCATAAAAAATATATAGACATTTATCAAACAGGGACAGTATAATTAAAGGAGACTCTAAAGTTCCATTATGCAAATTTTTGTACCAAGAATTTGGATCTTGACCAGTATTAGACTCTAAATCTTGGGATACTGTGTCCTGTCCACTGTTGCATCAATTTTTACCATTTGCATAATCTGTCCTTTGCGTATTGCATAACTTTATGGGAGCGATATACAAAATTGCTGGTGTACTTTTTTTAAGATGGATGTGTTTCCCTTAATGAAAATTAAATTCTCTAAGCAGCCCTTGTAGCCCAGTGGGTTGCAGTCAGACACTTGCGCTGTGCATCCAAATGTTCCTTTTGAGGCTCATTAGTACCCCTTAAGCCCTGCTCATGTCCATACACTGTAATATCAAGCACAGTGTAACAACAGATTGCCATAGAGTGCATGCTACAACAGCATGGTTACAGTATTCATTTTTCACTATTTAACACAATTAAAAATAGAGTTTTATGTTCAGATTTTTCATGCTGACCACATCATTTATTTTATATTGAACATCAGATATTTGAGTATAACCTTTGAGGCCTTTTTAGGATGCTGTTGGCCATTTGCAGGAACTAAGGTGGCAGAGCAGCAGACCTCCTGCCAGTACATGATGATAAGGAAGAGGGCATCATGTGAGCCAAATCCTAAGTTATATTTAGTGATCCGTGTGCTCTGTGTCAGACTGCACCACAAAGCATGACTGTTAGCTTAAGGGGCCACACAGTTTGCATGCTAAAAATAAAATATCAAGTCAAATAGCAGCTTGCACATCAGGCCACTGTTGGAAGAGCAGAGCTCCTGCTGCATCCTTAAAATAAAGTTGTATCTTTTGTCATTGTATTTACTTGCACGCATGTCCCCTGGTAGTTACCTAGTTATCTCTGTTTGGCTCTTTTAACTTGACCTAAAGTCATAATCATAAACCGCAATGTGACTAGGTTTCCTGAAGTATAAGGATGTGGTTTAAAATTGCTGTAGGTTTTCATTACATAAATTACATCTAATTTTGTTTTAAGGATTTGAACTCATCAGGCTAAATTTCAAAGAGTTTGAAACTAGACTAGCTGACTTCAACAATTTAGCAAAGAGAGACAATCAAATGAAAGTCTATGGGGGGTTGAACACAATATCATGAACAGCTGCTTAATGTCATGCGATCCAGTACAAAGCTCTGCAGTAAACAGTACCCTTGAGAGTCTTATAAACTTTTGTGAGGACCATGCCCGAGAGATGGTGTGCTGTCTAGTTTTTGTCCCATCAGTGTTCAAGAACAAAAGAGGGAACAAAACGTTCAAAAACAAGGGATATTAAAACTGCAATAACTTCACTCTATATTTTATTTAAAGAGTGCTTTTATTCATCTTGTTTAACAACACACTTCTAAATTGTGACTTGTACACAGTGGTAAAACTTTAAGTTCATGTTTATATAGATTTTTGAAGGCAGTTCATCCAGATGTACTCTCACTGTAACCACAGTCAGAAAAAAAAGTCTTAGTCTGTGCGTCACAGTGTATGTCAACACTTCCTCTTCTCTTCTTTGGAAGTTTGAATGTTG
This sequence comes from Acanthurus tennentii, assembly GCA_029783805.1. NCBI lineage: Eukaryota > Metazoa > Chordata > Actinopteri > Acanthuriformes > Acanthuridae > Acanthurus > Acanthurus tennentii. The sequence goes on along the minus strand of JAPZDZ010000007.1, from coordinate 12,353,008 downwards.
CTGCAATGCTAATCTTTTGCATAGTTAGTAATTTTTTTTTTTTCTATCAAACTGTCCAACTGGCCTACTCTCTACAGAAAACATTTAACAGTCCAAGTTAGACTTGTATTTTAAGTGGATGGAAGGAGTTCAGGAGCACTACTTGGAATAAGTTATTTGTATACTGTTGTATGGTGTGTGGTTCAGTGTATTTCAGTAATGAGAGCATGGTACTTAAGAAGCCTGGGTGAGGGATTAATTCTCAAATGTATAGAGCTGAATGTGCACCCACTTAAATATAAGTATATGTACTGGCCTTCATGTCATTTTTCACCAGTTGCATTAAGCTTTAACGTGTTCTTAACTGTGTACTGTTTAGCTGAGTGGTCATAATGTAAGCATCAGTGCTCTTTTGGCCTGTTTGTTAGGCTGCAGGGGTCACCACATGCATCTGAGTCATTGTTACACAATCCACATAAAGCAGAGAAGAGCGAACCAATGATGCTAACCAACAGTCTGCCTGTCTCCTTTACATTGTTAATTCCAGATTCAGATACCTTTAACTCAGAATTTCTGTGAGCCTTTGTTTTTTATCCTGTTTGAGGATCCTTTTTTAATCTTGTTTTTTTACTGCAAGAAAAAAGTGTATGTATCCAAAATTACAATATGCACATTTACTTTAGAGGAAGGTAACCTGAATTAATAACCCAAAAACTATTTGTTGCAAATTGTATATTTAATTATATATAAAATGAAATCACTCCTACTTTATTTACCTCCAGCTCATGTGACCACATCAAGTTTGCTGTACTATACAAATCCGTTCCACAAACTGGACAGAATTGCTAAGGTTTTGCTTTTTCTAAAGGGAGGATAAATACTAACACTGGAGCATTTTTCTGTCTTGGTCATCTTAAAGTGTCAGACTTTTCCTGGATGCCATTTAATGGTCAGGAAATTGTCTGCCAGAACGCCACAGAAGCATCATTGTCCTCAGAGGAGCTTTTTATTGTCGCACCACAAATTTCTACCTCTGTCAGTTATAAGTAGAAACAACACTAACAGGGTGACTGGAGACTGAACACAAACGTGACTTTCTGGCAGCCGTTGGCTACAATGCATTTAGGTGGCTGATTACCTCCTAGCCTTTGACTGTTTTCCATTTACTCTTGCTGGGAAACAATACCTGGGGACAACTATTGAAATTTCTGTTTGTTTGTTTTTTTTTCTGTGCTTGCATGTCTCCCTTTCAGAGATCTAAAATTGGACAACGTTCTTCTTGACAAAGATGGTCACTGTAAGCTGGCAGACTTTGGCATGTGCAAAGAAGGCATATTTGAAGGCGCAGCCACAGGAACTTTCTGTGGCACCCCAGATTACATTGCTCCTGAGGTCAGTTTCTACAACATACACTTTAAGACTTATAATGAGCACCACATCTGTAATATACTGCATTTTCAGAAATGCTGGTGCTGCTTTTATATGTATTTTTCAGTTTTTAACATTGCAGGTCTAAATAAATTCAACCACATTTAGTTTTCTGCAGCCCAGGTCTTCTGGGTTCATATGATGCTGTTCTGAGTCCCATCCCCTCTCCATCACACCACCTCACTAAAAACAAACACTGCGGTCACTGCCCGTCACTCCAAACTACCTCCTGACTAACTGGAAGGCAGCATACCTGTGAGGTCAGCTTGTGAATGGTGCTGTTGACTTGACAAGCCCTGATCCCCTCATCCCTTTACAGACATGCTAGGTTTTCCTAATGAGGAATTAGGATGGTCTGTGTCCCCATGTTTGAGATGTTTTTTCTCTGACCAAGGCCGTGCGCCTGCATTTATGAAAGGCTTCTTTGCTGTCCTCAACACTTGCTCTTTAGTAGTTTTCTGTTGGGACTCTTAAACACTCTGTGCTGAGATGCTTAATGTTAATAGTATGCTGTGACATGTTTCCACAGATCCTGCAGGAAATGCTGTATGGGCCCTCTGTTGATTGGTGGGCTCTCGGGGTGCTGCTCTATGAGATGCTGTCTGGACACGCCCCCTTTGAGGCCGAAAATGAAGATGACCTCTTTGAGTCCATCCTCAATGAAGAGATTGTGTATGCGTCTTGGCTCAGCACAGAAGCAGTGAACATACTCAAAGCTGTGAGTGTTCTCTTCTTGTAGTCACAGTTGGTGGTAAAGTGAAAAATGCATGGTATATGCGGTTGGATGAAAGCTGTGTGTTGCTGTTGTCTTTGTCTCTTCGGCGGACGCTTCCCCTCCTCTGTTTGATTTCTTGCATGTTATACAATTGCAGGAAATGTCTGTTAATCTTTTTTTAAACTGAGCTCATGGTAGAGGAAATCAATCTCTTACTGGATTTGTGACCAGCACTGTGAAGACAAACCAATTGGTTGTGTGAACATTTACTAAGAATGTATGCAATGTAATATATAGATAGGGGCAGATAGAGAGAGATATATAAATGGTTAGAAGAGCTTTTCTCTTTATTTCCGTGGTCAGGGTTTGTTGTTTGTTGTCCTTCAGACTGACAGACACCCTGTGACTGCAGAGTGACTGGCTGCCCTATGGAGTTCTGTCAGCCAGCTGTTTGGCCCGGGTCTCTTACATAACTATATTAAGGCATGGTCCGCTGCCCAGCTCCAACAAGCTATAAATACGACAGATACCCCCCCCCCCCATTCCTCCACTCTTTGCACCCTGATCACCCCTTCTTATCCTTGTTGTTATGCCAACATACTTCAGGAAGCACTGGACCAATCTTCCCTTGTGATCTATGTCAAAGCTCTCAGTGTCACATGTTATGTAAAGATGCATGTCAGTTGAGTGGATTTGAACGCTGACACTATTTATACTGAAGGTTGATCCCTTACAAGGTTCTCCTTGTTCTCAAAAGCAAGTTCATAGTGTTCAGGTCGTTCTTCAGGCTTTCATGTCTTTTTTTTACTTACAGTAGGCTTCACCATTGTTGATTTTATTGTTATTGAGATTTTTTTTAGCAATAACTGAAGAGCATTTGATATAAAATTTGATGATATAAAAAGATCTGATATAAAACACTACATTGCAGAAGCTGGGAGATTTCTCTTTATGTGTGACACAAATGATTAATTAAGTTTATCAAAATTCCTGCTTAGTTGATTTAAAGTTTCAGCAGCAGCATTCTTCTCTAAATGCTTTGTATCTTTCTGCTTGTGTAGTGGGGAATAGCTGCATGCAGAAATGCTGACATGGCAGGTCTGAGGATGGCACAGCTGACGTGTAGCCATGGAAAAAAGTCCTCAACTTTAGGGGAATAGTGCTTCTAAAGTTTTGCGGTTTGTAGGCTCCTGAACTGATTGACCCTACTGATCCTTCCAAGTCATTCATTTACACTTCAAGGACTGCACTTCTGTAATGGTGTGGTTTTTTAAAAAGCTTCAGCCCATAAACTAAGAATAACGTCATGATCATATTTGCAGCTGCAAGTTCCCGCATGCAACTACATGAACAGTAAACTGTCTTTCTTTGCCCTTTCTTGATGATAACATACATTACATGTCAAGCAGGATTTAAGTCTCTACAAATTAATTATGTTTTTATCCAACAGTATGTGTGACATGTGATTTGTGAGCCCTGTGACTGAACTACACAAATCCAGAAGTAGTGTGTTTTAAGTTCTTCTTTCTCTTTCTTTATGAACATTTTTACTGAGGCATGTGGTGTTGTTTAGTCCTCTGGTTGTTAATAGTGTTTGGAGCTGATATGGCAAGACATATACATCTTTCTTAAGACTCCAGGTCAATCTGGACACTGTCGCTGTGGAGACAGAGGCTCATTAGTTTGTTATGACCCAGTCTGAATGTCACCGCCAGCCCTTAGGTCTGCACAAACACCACGGCCAAGACAGAGCTGTCCAAAACACATTTGTTTTTTCAGTTTCCTCCCAGAGGCAAGTTTAAACAAAGCTTTTCAATTTAGAGTTTGTTTTTTTTGAGCCTCTCCCTCTGGCCTTCATCACTCACTGCTTCTGCTTTGGTGGCAGTGAAACACTTGGAGTTCAACAGGTGAGCCACTGTTCTATTGTTTTATTACAACAACACCAGGAAGTTCAGTAGTTGCACTTCTGTTGAACCAAGTTGAACTCTTACCAACTCATGCTTTGTGGGAGGCGCCAGAAACAAATAAGGGTGTGGTTTTTTTGTTTTTTATGAGTCAGGAGGCAGGGACTGACTGGATGTCTTCTTGGCTTGAGTCCAGTTTGGCATTTCACCAACATAAAACTTGTCTGATCTGATTCATGTGTATCACGTTTTCACACTTTAATAAGGATCATAGATAATACATGAAACAATATACTAATTCCCAACTTTTCAATCCTGCTTTGTTGTTCTTTTATGTTATCTTGCAACCATTTTCCTCATAATTTATATTTATTTAAAATCTGTATTTAGTCTCAATTTTATTTAAATTAATTGTTCTTTTGGTTTTCACAGTTGTTGACAAAAAACCCGTCTCGGCGTCTGGGCTGTGTGGCCTCAGAGGGTGGTGAGAGCGCTGTGACCAACCATGCCTTCTTTACTGGCATCGACTGGGAGAAGTTGAATCGTAGAGAAATTGAGCCACCCTTCAAGCCCAGGATCGTAAGTCATGATTTCATGGTTGGCATGACTTTATGCCATGATAAGGAAGACACTCAGCAGTAGCGTCTTACTTTGTGGCTCAGACTTTTTTCTACTGCTCATGGTGAATAATTCTTTGCAATCTCTCTACAGAAAACCCCAGAGGACGTCAACAACTTTGACCCTGATTTTACACAGGAAGAGCCCACCCTAACGCCCATTGATGATCTGATTCCTTCCGTCAACCAGGATGAATTTCGTAACTTCTCCTTTACTTCACCTGAACTGCTGGAGAGCTAAGAGTCACCTAATTGTTCAACCAGTCAATCCTGCACTTGTCTCACTCTGCCTGACATCTAGGATTGTGTCTAAGACTGTTCCCAGCGCTACAACCAGTATGAGGCTGTCACATTCCCTAGAGACATGAGGGTGCAAATTGCCAAGCAGTCAGTCAAACACATGCACGGCAAGAACCGAGGCTGCACCTAATGAACTCTTAAGCACTCCAGTGATTTCTGAAAAAGTGGCGTGAAATAAGCTTTTGAAATGACATTTAGTTTTGACTCTTTTATGGCTCGATTGGGACACATTTATGCAAGTGTCTGTGTGGAAATGGTGTATTTGACTTAATGATGTGTTGCCTTTTGTTTGAAAATCTTAGAATTTTATTGTGTGTTTTCTCTTTTGTATATAAATGAACCTGCTTCATTAATGTCAAATGAAAGAGCACTTCTTGGAGCACAAGGATATGTTGTTTGATTTTTGTTTTGAAGAAGTGTCCAGAGAAATGAAGAAATCTGAGTCAGTTTTATCCAGCCTGCTAGAGGTTCCCAGAGACAGTGAACTGCCAGTAAAAATCCAGGAAGAAGTGAGTGAGCGAATGAAATAGTTTCTCAATGATGTGACCCCACTCTGGGAATAAACAAATGTGTGTACAGACCCACACACTCAGGCTAAATGAGAGCTGAATCCCTGTACTTTCAAATGAAGGACTTGAAAGTAAGGCTTGAAAAAAACACCAGTTTTATGCAGCTCACCTTATAAAAAGTTTATTTGGGTTTTATTTCATGATTTGATTAAAACAAAAAAATGAGAAAGAATGATTTGTCTGAGCACAGTTAGTAAGGGTATTTTTCACTTGCTAGTCACACCCCGCAACAAAAACTTGGCATTTGTCTGAATGACTAGCCATGTAATTTGATCTGCCAGGCATGAGGATGATGCAAGATTTCCTATGAGGTGAAAGCACTGTGGTGTTTCATGGTGACTGTGAAATATCCAAAGTTTGCAGATTTTGCCATAATTGTCCAGATCAGAGGGAGAATGCTTGTGTGCTGTCAGGCAGTTGTCAGAATCAAATAGTTTTGGTCAAGAGTGACAGAAATCAGTCAATCTGCTGCTCTTATTTTACACACACGCTCTTCTCTCTCAACAAACACAGAGCCTTTGAAACCCTCTGGGGTGCGTGGGTAGCCTGCCTGGGTAGTGGGAAGTCACAATAGGGCATTTACAAACATGCAAATCCAAGAGAGTTATTGAATATTCCCCCTGCTGAACACTTAATCCACGCTCTCTGCAAGAACATAAAATGGAAACTAGGAGGAGGTGGAAAAAGAAAGAACTTTAACCTTGCAGTTCAGTAACATCATCTGAAGGGCGCCGTCAGTAACTCCTTTTGTCATCGCAACCCAGCAGAGACTAAACAGGAAACCACACAGCATCGTTAATGTCGCCTTTGGTAGCAACAGGAAGATACAAGAAGGAAATCATGCTTTTGAGGCACTTTGAAAAGCATGAATACAGCATACCAATGGCACAGCGTGTGCTAGTGGCAATTGAAATTGAAACTGTTAAACAACAACAAAAAACAGAATTGAAGGGATCTTATGTGCCCCATGCTGAATCTGCTCAGACACTTACAGCCCCAGCTTCACAAAACGGAGATGGACTCTTCCTGTTAGTTTGAGGGAGGAAGTCTTCAGGCTCACATCTGTTTATCTCCTCACCCCACCATCCTGTGGAAGATTGTGCTTCTAAATACTGTAAATTGACAGCAGCAGATATAAAATCACAGTATATAATACAGTGCTGCTATACACTAAAGAAAAAGATACTCTGCAAGAAGAAAGCTGTGTTTATGAAAATTTTAGCTTGTGGAGGCTACTACTGCTGCAAAACTCTTCCTGTTGTGCTTCGATTTCTGTGAATTCTGTGATTCATCTCAACCATTATTTTAACTTAAGCGGCCAACAAATATACTTTAAGATTTCCCTTACAAAGATGGTCAGTGTCTGCTGAACACAATCTGGAACATCAGGTTAAATGGCTTTTTGTTTATCCATTACCACGCTTCGTTTGGCAGCTTTCCTCGGGTGATGTCTGAATGAGCAAAAAGATTAAGGAGCCCTTTCTCACTTTTCATTACTAAGACTTACTTATGGCTGCCAGCAGTGTCTCAGCACCGCTTGATTGAATCAGTGTTTGACCCTATTGTCCTTCCTGTATGATTGATATCCCCCAAACCATAAACAGATCATAAAAAAGGCTCTCTACAATGTCATCATCAGTGTCCCTATTGGAATCTTATTTTTTCTCACTTGTTGGACATCATGTGCATCAACACCAAATCAGTGAGTGTGCTCAGTATCTCAGTCTGTAATTGAATTAGATAATTGTCCTAACCCAGTCTAGGAATTGGCTACAGGATTTGAAACACTGATTCAGATGACTTAATTTAATCAGAGGGTGGCCATTATTACTGACAGTTCAATCTGTCCTGTCCGTTTCCCTTTCAAAATTGTTTAAAGTTGTTAACTGTTTCTTAAACAGCAATATCACTCCACCATCTGCCCTTACAAAGATAGCTAGCAGGACTTGATATGTTCAAGGTGGCACAATGCTCTTACCTTCCTCAGGTGACCGATCGCACACAAAAGGTGTGGCTTGCACATTACATCATGTCCAGACTATCATAAAGTTAATCACAATGACTAAATGAACTGCGTTTGCTACCCCTGAATATCATGACCATAACCTGTAACACACAATGCTGACTTCCATGTTAACGAGAGACATAACCAGCTCAGTCATGCCAGGTTAAGAGCAGTTAGTGGCATAGTGCAAGAACCAGATTGATCCAGACAATTCATGTAGTATAGAATTGTAGTATGTAGTTTTTAATTCATGTTGTACCAGTTGTCTCACTAGTTTACAGGTAAGAATAAGTTGACGGGACAAACATAGCACAAAGTCTGTCTGATCATTTATCTAATCCTCATGTCTAAGTCTGCAGCTCTGCCACTCACACTGACTTGCTGTGCCATCCAGCTAACAGTTCTGGGAACTGTTTTGAAAAATTGAAGTTTTCCTTCAATTTTTATTCTCCAAAGCAAGAGCTGAATCATAGATGGAAATTAAACCGCCAAATAGGAGGAGCCTGACTGGACAGAAATCACCAAACCAGATCCGGAAAATGTGTAACTGAATGCCATCTTTTCCAGCGTATATTACGTGAATTGTACATGAGACCCATCTTATACACACATCCTCCTAGTGCTACAAAGCTGATTTGTGCTTTGCACTGGAGGAAATATGTCTAAACCTGTTTGGCTGACCAGTTTATATTTTTTTTCTGTACGTTATTTTTAGATTATTGTTCAGATCAGAATATCCCACTGAAATTGCGCAATTCGCTCCAGCATGAAAAATGCGTACGGTCTTGATAAGTCAGGTAAAGACATGCAAACCCCAAACAGGCTTTTTTTTCGTTCTCCGACGACATTACAATTCAACTTTTGAAAAAGAAGTGCCCTGAAGCCACTACATTTGTTTGTATTTGCAGGTTCTTATCATTTATTCAAAATAAATACATCTAATGCACAATATAGTATCCCAAATTTACATACGGGTATGTTTAAAAAAATCGAAACAAAAAAAACGAGATATATACGGCTCTTACTATTTAATTATGTAATGCCTGTTTTGATGTCACAGACTGAAATACTTCTAGACTTTTTTGTCCAAGACATACAGACTTTCAAACTTTTTTGGGAAAATTACAGTTAATTTTGTGTTTGGTCTGCGGATCTCTCATGTTTCTTTTGCGCGTCCTCGATAGAGCATGTGACTCCGCGTCCCCGCGGAGGCAGAGGGGGGAGTGAACCCTTACCGAGCAACATTGTCTGTGCAAGTAACCAGCGTGGCAACGTCTTTCAGGAAGAGTACACGAAAAGGCTTTTTGTTAGCATACGAAAGCTCAATTTCTTTGACGAATTTTACGCAGTGAGAGTTCGTATGTAACCCGACTGAGGATTTAAGGATTAACCTCTGTGAAAAATCGTGGAATTTGGTTCATTTCTCGACGGGCCCGGAAACAGCTTGACACCCATAGAGAGACTCAACTCAGGTCCTTTCGTCCTGACATGGACACAGGAATTGTACCAGAAAAGAAAAGGTAAGGTTAACATCAATCTCGGCTAATGCTACGAATCATATTGTCTTGTTTTTTTAAATGGTGATTTAACAACTTTGGCCTCCTTTTGATAGTTTGATATGTACTCTTTGTGCGACATGGACTGTATTTCAAGGTTAACTGCTAGTTTGGCGTGTTAGTCCGAGAAATTGCGTTTGCTAGCGACGCTATTGTCGTTAGCAAGCGGCTAACATAGCTAGCTAGCCAACTGGTAAACCTTATACTAAGATCTTTTGACTTCATATTGTTTACTAGTGTAAGTTATTAACGCTAACTGGTTGATGCAGGTAACGTGGTATTAAGACAGATGTATTTTTGTCTGTTAACTTGATTTAATTTGCTTTAGAATACAATTCCTTCGTCGGCTAGCGTTGCTACGTACTTGTTTGTGATTGGTGTTGAGAAATCCTAGATGCAACGTTAGCTTTATCTTAATTTGTTTTGAAAGGGACTATTAGCTAAGTCTGTATCCTGTTTTACTACATCCTTGATGGTGTATTATTTGGGTTCGATGTACCAACCTTGACATTGTTCATGTGAGCAGTTCTGGAAAGTGGTTTACGGTTTCTGTTGAAATATTTAGGGCCAAGTGAAAGTATTCTTCGATGAAGTTTCTGTTTTTATTATCGGGTCTGTTTGCAGCTCATGTTTTTGATTAAGAACGCAATCATCTCAACTCACGTAGCTTGTTCAATTATGTTGAAAGTTGTCAACATAATTTAAAACAATTTTCAATTCCTCAACAATCAATTAAAAAGTTTTGCTTATTTAAAAAGAAGTGTAATTGAATCTAACTATAATCAGATTGTTAGTGGGTACTATGTTTTTCTGTTCCAGAGGCAAATTCGGATATCAGGCGTCAATTGGAGGTCAATAACTGGTTTATATACCTGGCCAATCTGTACAAAAGTTCAACAGACACAAAGTCAAATCAGATTTACAGCCTTTTTTGTTCGTTTGGTGTGGTTTGGTTTGGTCTTTTTTTTGTTTCTGCTCATAAGTTATAAGTTAGTGTTTAAATTTCAGATCAACCTCTACCCCAAACTTTTGGGCCCTGGTTGTCCTAAGATTTTTTTAAAAAGTGAGTGACATTATTGGGTCCTGGTAGTCCTAAGAAAAGAAAAATGATTGACATCAGTCAGCAGAGTGTTCAGGGGACTTAAGGATTCATATGCTGAGGGCAAAAATTCTTGAAAGAAAGATTCACTGTGGGATGTACAGTAGGTGACATCCTGGGATAAAAGAGCGTAGTTGTTGCACAAGAGGCATTGACATAGCATCGACTGTATATATTGGCATGTAAAATTGATGTTCAGTGCAACTGTAGGGTCCCTATAATGTTGCCCTGTGTTGTAATAGTTAATGAGAGAATAATGTCTGTGCTAACTCAACTTTAACTGATTGTTCTATAACTTTTAATTATTTTTATTTTCAATTATTTTTCCTCTAGTTATAATCTTGTTATGGCTGTTGTACCAAAATTGTTGAGTATCACTGGTTAACTTTTCAGCTGCCTCATTAAATACTTGGTGTAGTAGTTCTCATATTTTTTGTTTGTAGCAGTTGTTGCAGTTTGGATGTGTCCTTGTTTTAAACTGCGTTCACTTGCCTCACGGACTTCATCCCTTCTTTGCCTATGTGAAATTTGATGCTATGCTTGCAATGAATATGTGTTCAGTTTGATCTCAGTAAAAAAGATCAAGATTTAGATCTGGTTTGATGCAGTTTTGCTGGCCTCTAAGAGTTTCCTTGTTATTATTTCTGTCTCATCTCTTAATCACTAGCTCTTGACGTCAAGAGGAGTGGCCAAGTGTGTGCCAATCCATTGCCTGGCAATTTGCAGGTTGCCCTGAGACATTTAAGTACAATCGCCACTTGTGTACAGGCTAGTTAGAACTTGAAATAAAAATGTTACTTGCTAGTACAGGACACTGTATTGTTTAACATTCTTATTTAATAGTTTGACTGGACCCAAAGCAAACAAATTACACATAGAGGACTTGGTTTTATTAGGCTATTAAAGTACTTTTTTGTGGTCATTTCATATGATGGACTGAGCTGAGTTTTAAAAATATAAATCAAAAACATGACTTCCTATGCTTTAATTGTTAGTGTGAGGGCTGATTGATTATGAAGAAAATTTGCTCTTTACTAGAGGGGAAATGCTTAAAGAAATACCACCTGAGAACACATCATATATCTGTGTAATGATACATTCCTTGGCTTTCTTTTTTTGCTTCCTCTATTAATAAGCTTACAACTGTTGTAAAGGATTTAACAGTGTCTCATAAACAATGCAAGGAAGGAAGAAGGGAGACAGCGATTTCCAGGTATTCAAAGAATGTTGAATATATTTACCAGTCCTGATCAGTTGTACACTTTAAAGATCCTGTGAAATACATTTTCAATTTATTTTCAGATTCAGTTTTATTTTTTGGTACAATTTTCTGTTAATTGTTTCTAAATTCCACATGAGTAGATTCAAGAACATTGTGTTATCAGAGGGATTGTTTTGTCATGTGGTGGTAGATGAATAAAATTTTAAAATTTCAATAACAAAAATATTCCAAATTTAATCAACATAAATTAAATTTAATACAACATTGCATTTTTTTTTTTTAATCAAACCGAATCTTCAGCAGCAGAACCTCCATATACAGCTTTAACATATTCGGTCAACATTTCCCCTTGATAACAGTTTAGGCCTTTCATTTTTCCAAACAGAATTCTTACTCAGTGTGTATAGCAACAAAATATTCAGTGCACTCTTGTCCTGCATCTACTGATGTGAATGCACTTGTGAGAGATTGAGGAACTGATGATCTCCACCGTTAAGTTTGAGGTCTCGTTCATAAAGTTGATATTAAAGAATTTAAATCAACATTTAAATGTGTGTGGCAGGTCTTTGCAGAGTTTTGTGTGGGTTGGATCAGTCTGGGCAGGGCAAAGGGACTGGCGGCTGCTGACAGCTTAGAGCATGAGAGGAGAGAACCAGGGACACACCTGAGTATTAAGAGAGTAAACACCTGAAGTCTTGTGGGATTCTGCTCTGATCCAGAGCTGTTTACTGATGGAAGGAGAGCTCTTTATTATATACATATATATTTATACACACACACACATATTAGATCAGTGGATTTACTTCACCTACCTACTTCAACCTGTTGCAGGTGGGTGTAACTGAGGCTGACCTGTACTTAAATTAGTCTTCCTTTGTTGAATGTTTACTGGAGGTACAATATCATAATTTTTTTACTGATGCACAGTGAGGGAGAGGAAAAAATGGAAAGATCAGAACAAAGGAAAAATCTGTTCAAGTCAGAGTCTGATGAGGGCTGAATTCAGTCCAAGACTGAATTTTAGGTGACAACCACTAGTCACTTACTCGAAGACTTTTTGCTTTGAGGCTTCAGAAACTTATACCAAACAAGGAATAGCATTCAGTAGCAATAGCAATAGCATTCTCTCAGTTACCACCACTAAAGCATACTCAACAGTTGATCTGTTATCCCATGTTCAGAATAGGGTAAACTATGGATTCACTACAATATGAAAATAAGTTGGTAATTCACTAATAGTATTTAGCTTGTGAATTTACTCATGAAATTAGGGGAGACCCCGACATGCTGCTTCTAAAAATGGCATTCCATGTAGCTGAATATTATGCCAAGTATTCATTCATTTGTAAAATTGCTTTATTTTCTCTCTTGCTTTGCTTTTTTCCCCTTATTGGGTAGAGGGTTTAGTTGCAGTGTTTTCCTGGACTTGCTTATGTAATAGATAAGACCGTGTTTATTGTTACACTAAACGGGACTGACAGATAGTGAGAACATTTCACTTATAAAATAGGTCAGACCATAGTAACAAAATACACAAGCACCTTTGGTAGGATTGGAAAGTATCATCTACGTTTTACACTGGTTTGTGGCTCCACTAATCTTTAACCTTTTTATTCACATTTGTTAACTCATCTAATATTTGTTCACGTAATAGCACTCATTCTTATTAGAAGGCAAAACAATTCCAATTACGGCCAACAAAAGCTCATATGAGATTGTGTCTGCAGTGAAGCATGTCAGGCAGAGCACTGCTGGGCTTTCATGACCGTGTGCATTAACAGTGTTATGTAATGGTGGCCTCTCTGCTCCCTTTTTTTTACATCAAAAGAGCTGTTTTGTTTTCACAAGTCAAAGAATAAAGACAGTTTTCTTCCTCCCTTTTTATCAATCCAAAAACAACCAAAAAACTTCTAACCAAGTTTAATTATTATTAATAAATATTACCGTTCTGAAAAAGACTGAAAATCTTTCAACATAATCCCCTGTGTTTTATGACCAAGAGTAAAGAGAACTTTACTACTTCACATCTGACCCTTTGATATCACATATATTTAAAGAGGTTTGTTCCGAACGATACACAGTGATCTGTACAATGTAATGCTTGCCTTTTTTGCAGGCTTGCTTAAATGTTGACCTGAACTGCATTTGGATAAGATTTGCATTAAGGCATGTTGATTCAAACCCTTCAGTGGAAACATTGAGTATGCAGGCTTTTTCAGAGCTAGGTGAAATTGCAGAAAATATGATCATGATAATTTTTCCATATTGGCCAATACCTGTATTTATTTCAATAAGTAACAATATAAAGCTGGCAGCTAAAAGAGTATCCTAAAATAGCCAGATGGTCCATTTGGTACACTGAAAATTTATTAAGACAGACAAAAATATAATATAATGTTAATAATTTCCTCACCTGTGGAAGATAACATGAGTTAACTTTCAGTGCAGTGGAGCTTCCTTTCCCTCTCTATCAATTAATTTCCAGCATAAATCAGTAATCACCGTGTTAAACATGTTATGAAACATAATTGGCTGTGTCACAGTTACTAATGACGTCAGTAACCGCCATTCGCAAGCTTGCAAGCCTGTAAACTATATATACAAATGAAAGAAATTAAAGATGCTACACTTAACCATTCTGATACATCTTCTAGTAGCTGATTTAGGTACAAAAAGAATCTCCTAATCTAAGTCTGAATCTCATTTTGATTCAAGCATGCATGGCTGAATCTCTTAAATGTTTCCTCTAATGCTTAACATGTTGCTGCAAACAACTCTTGCACCTGTCAGCATAGAACAATCAATGGTGAACTGGGCAAAAGGCCTTTTATTCATGGATCCAGAATTTCTCAATGTGGGAGAGAGGTTGGATGTGCTTTCAGCTCTGTTTCAATTTTTTTTTTACCTTTTTATGTGGGAAAACCACATTAAAAAATATAAATCCTATTTAAAACATGGCAGAAGATGAACTTTAATCATTTGTTATCACTTTAAACAGTCTTGATAGCAAGGTTGGAGTAGTTTACTGTCTTGATAAGGAATTGTAATAAAGTTTATTTGTGAGGATTAGCTTTGGAGGTTTTTACTCTATATGGGTGTCTCTAACTGTTTGTCTTACACAATAGAAATAAATGCTATGACAGTCAGTTTGTAGTTTTTGTCTTTTACATCAGAGTACACGGCCATTTCCCACTACATAACATTGTTTGAGTTAGTGAAGAAAGTACATGTTCATGGGAATGTCCTCTGAAAAAAGAAGAAAAATAACGAGTAAAACTAAGGGACACAAAAGTGACCTTTGCCTCTGTTGCTTCTGCTCTCAGCCTGTGACACTGTCTATTAGTATGGGGGCAGGGCTGAGCTCTTCGCACACAGACAGTAAACAACATTGTAACTTCAGAGCAGAGCCCACAGTGGAGGAAATGAAACAGACTTAAGGTTATGTTCACTGAAACACAACAGTGCTCATTATCCATATTTGCAACCAATGACAGACAGTATGAACACAACATCAGACACCTGTGGAAAAACCAAAACGCAAACTTGGCAAACATGCAAGGTCTTAAGCCACCCTGCCCACAGCAACCTGATGACAGCCATATAGAGTCTGTTGCTCATAAAGTGCAGAAAATGAACTTGTTATCCACCAAAGCTTAGGAGATTGTTGACCAAAAAGGTAACCTAATGTCAGTTATATGGAGGTGGTTTGGATGTCTCAGAAGCAACAAAGTGCAGATCTTCAAAATATGCAGTCAGTTGGTGCCAAACCAAGCATGTTAAATCTCCCAGACTTAGTTGAAGGTTTACCCTATTTACATAAATGTAAGTCATAGGTGATTGTTGCAGGGGCCAGGAGTCAAACCTAAAAGGACAAAATTGTGCTGAAACAGTACAGAGCAGGATGCATAATGTTGCGATCGGCCTTCATCATGACCAGATGTTCTAGCTAGGCATTCTTGTGTTGACAGAAGATACTTTAAATAGTTCTCAATGTTTGTGACGTGTGCAAACATGTGGAGGAATGTATACACTTGTGATTGTAGTTGTAATTACAGTCTGGTTTGAAACTTGTTTATATTTTAGTACGTGTGAACATTTTTGAGAAGAGTTTTTTTTTCTTTTTTTGGGTAAATTTACTATGTGAACCTCACTAAGACATAATTTGTATCTGCAGGCCTTTATCTTTAAATAGAGATTAGATCAGGGGTCACCAACACGGTGCCCGCGGGCGCCAGATTGCCCCAAGGGCCATATGAGTCGCCCAAAGGCCTGTTTTAAAAATAGCACAACTCGTGAGCTGCGTCTAAAATTTGATTTTATTCTGTTGCTATTCTTTTTTAAT
>JAPZDZ010000007.1:12321234-12337172 GCA_029783805.1 Acanthurus tennentii | reverse complement strand
CTAAATATTGATATTTGTTTCCCACCTTGTTGTCATTGTTGATAATTATTGTGAGAAATCATTAACATGATGTCTTCACATAGGTGAGTATCATTAATCATTATTAATCATGCATAACTAAAGGCAAAACCAAGCAAATTTGTTATTTTAAAAGAGTGTATCAAACTGGTAGCCCTTCGTGTGACTCAGTACCCATGAAGTAGCTCTCAGTCTCAAAAAGGTTGGTGACCCCTGGATTAGATGAACAAGAAAAGATGCCCTATGGAGTTGTGATGTGGCCATGATCCATCATGGCTTGGGTGGGTTGCATTCTTAATGGGTCCAAGCAGTGAGGCTGCTGGAAACCTGTTGTTTATGTTCTCATTATTCTTGTCCTTTTTCTTCTTCTACCTAATTTCTTCCTTAAAGTGTTTATGCAGCAAAAACTGTGAGACCTAGAAACTCCTTAAAAGGCATGTGGACTGCAAATCAACCCACAGGTCAGGCAGTCACTGACCGTACAGTGAACTATAGTTTCACCTAAATGCATAAAGTACAAACAGCCAAGGAAACACAACAAATAAACACTGACTCATACACACCCTTTCATATCCCTTGATAATGGAGTGTGCTTCAAGTGACATTAAAACTGGCAGTTATTTAACAGGTATGTTGTTCATGTAATAAAACCACCAAAACAGCATTGAGCATAAAAAATAGTGCAGATGGTGATGAAGTTGTCAATTTAAAAAAAACAGTTCCAGGTGTACATTGTGAAAACCATTTTACTGAACCGCACACTCAGCTGCAAAGTTTGGCCATTGCATGCAGGTATCGTAAGTAGCATTCGTAGTTAGATCAATATTAACCACAGACAGTTTCTTGGGTTGCATTAGAAGCAATAATAACATGAATATTTTCAAAGGTAGACAAATGTAATAAAGTTAAATTAAAAACCAAAAAAATATGTGAGTCCCTTTGTTCTCAATTTTAACAGTTAAGATATTTTTTACTCCTTAAACTAAAATGTTAAAGCAAGTGTTTAGATTTAAAAATAATTTGGTTAAATATAGCTTTCCCCCCCTGGTCTTAATTGAAAATTGGTCCTTAAAAAAATGAGACTGAAATGATATTCTGTTGCGATACATTTTTAGCTACATCACTCAGCCCTACAAAGGACTGATTGTGTATTCCGTGTCTGGAGGAAAATGTTGATCCAAAACTGAAATCATTATTTAATTTTTGAAACGGTAGAAAAATCCCTTTATAACCCTTCTTTTTCAGAGGGGTTAAGGTATAAATTCAGCATAGGAAGGTTGGCTATTGTCTACTTCAATTATGTTGAAGAGTTTTCCTATCTATATCTGTCTATTGTCATATCACACATGACCTGTAATACTAGTAAAAATCAAATCTGTGCTGAGTACAAAGAACATTTTTTCTATTTTTAGAAATTTATAAATTATCATTCATATTTTTTTGTGACACTGGAAGGACTATTGTCCTTCCAGTGTCATTTTAAGATACTTACAGATTTTAGTCAAGATATGTGTGAGAAAATTCTGTTAGCCAGACCTTGGACAGCTGCCTGCATACATGCTTTCTATAATATGGTGCTGGTATGATTAGCAAACAGTTACAATTGATGCAGTTGAAAAATTAAAGAAAGGAAAATGCCTGTTTGTTTGTCCCGGTAGCCGAAGGTGTCACTTCCTCAGTGTGTTCTCTCTGCGTTAGTGCCAGTATTTATCAGTCTCCTCCCTGCAGATCTGTTGAGCCAGGCTCGTAAATGTCACAATGATTGGTGTCGCACTGTAGCTTGGCTGCGCACCATGAGACAGTAAAGAGAATCCATGCCCGGCCCCCCAGCCAATCACTCTGAAGGGGAGGACTGCATTTCTTTTGGTCTGCAGCCAATAAGATGATGGCAGAAAGCCATGTATGTAAATAAGTCTGCCAGGGGTCCAGACAACAGCTTGGCCATGAGCTTGCGTGTTGCGGACTACAATTGCTGCAGCCTCTTTCCTGACATGCCAGTGGCTAACAAGACTCCATTCAGTCACTCAGTCAGAGAAGGAGGGATGTCAGCTCATGCAGTTTGTGTAGTGGGATCAAAACCAGTTTGTGATCAGGCCGTGGCTGACCCACTGTCTGTCTCCCGCAGGGTGAGCTCTGAGCGGAGGAAGGAGAAGTCAAGGGATGCAGCAAGATGCCGTCGCGGGAAGGAGTCAGAGGTGTTCTACCAGCTGGCCCAGGAGCTGCCCCTGCCCCACAGCGTCAGCTCCAGCCTGGACAAGGCCTCGATTATGAGACTTACCATCAGCTACCTGCGCATGAGAAAACTGCTCAGCACTGGTCAGTATCTGAAGGTGTCCTGCAAGTCACTGGGGAGTTTAGTACTAGAAGTGATAATTAAATTACTCAGCAATTTTCCCAATTATCTTCGTGGCCGCTTGGAAATAAATTCTTTTGATAAAGATGCCTCATCTCTGAGATTTTCATTTTTTTTTGTTTCTGTGGTTAACCACTAGTGAAAGAATGTGAACGAGCCTTTGAATGATAGCAAGGACACCCTAAAGAGAATGAAAGAAGAAGTTTGAAATGCGCAGGAAAACTGAAGAGAAAAAAATGATAGATTAACACTGAATCAGCTACTCTTGTCTCAGGCATGAAAAAAAAAGATCTCTTTGCAGATAAAGCTGTGGGTACAGTCTGTTTCCTGCGTTTTGTAATGTCCTGCCTTCCAAACATGTAATTTGGATTTAGACCTTCATGTATTGTGCCTCATTTTTTCTTGCTTTTTTCTTTTCCTACCTTTCTTTATCACTCCTATCCCCTTCTTTTTTGTCTCCTTTTAGAAGAGCCAATGGCAGAGGAGGAAACAGAACTTGATTTCCAACTTAACAGCTCCTACCTGAAGGCTCTGGAAGGCTTTCTAATGGTGCTGTCTCAAGATGGAGATATGATCTATCTCTCTGAGAATATCAACAAGTGCCTTGGGCTGGCACAGGTGGGTCTAATTTGCTTGTTGTCCGATAAGCATTAAAGGGAAAATAGAGAAAAGTGCATAAGACCGATGGGAAGAGGAGTCATGGCACAACATTTAAGCCATGCAAATGATTTTTAAAACTATTGAAATTATGGTGAAGTTTTTGCAGGCACTGCTCAATAAATCAACATTTGCTAATCAGGTCATTTATTGTAGAAGGTACCAAGTCACCACACAGTGTCAACCATGGAATTTAAAACAATATATATCTCTTTCCACTGCAGTTTGACCTGACCGGACACAGCGTGTTTGACTTCATTCATCCCTGTGACCAGGAGGAGCTGAGGGAGATGCTGGTCCACAGAACAGGTGAGGGACAACAACAGTGAGCTCCATCACATTAGAAAGACTTTGCTAACGGACAAAGATAGGCACACACAAGCACTGTGTTGGGTTTTTCCAGTGTTCCAATCAACAGGAGGTCCAATTCACTCTGAGCTGGCAGATTCAGACCAGGAGGCTGTCAGAACAAGTTATCATTTTCCCACTTCAAGCCTGAGGTCAAAGTGATTAGAGCTGGCTAGTTTATACTTCAGTGACCTTTCATGCAGCATTACAGGAACAGGGGGCTCCATCACTAGCACATTTGTTGTATCGCTTGCACAAATGAGGTTAGCCTTGTTTAGTGTTGGTGGATTAAGTGTGTCAACTTTTTTGTGTCATTTCCAGCGTGGTATCTTTTCAGTCAAATTCTTTCTGTGAAATGAATAAGCTAATACTTCCCACGGTGCTTCGCTTGGAAATGTGCTTCATAACATAGCTTGATATCAATGCAAGTTCATGTGAGGCAGTACTGCACACTGATATTATCTAAGCTGCAACGTCTGGTAGCTTTGCTTCCTCTGTTAATCTTGCTATAGTTGACCACAGAACAAAACCACCACGGTTTAATGTCCCCATGAATGCAAATGTGAGCTGCTGGCAGTTGGCAAACTCTAACCATAAAACACTGAAGGCAAAGACAATGCTCACAGTGTTGAAATGACAGTATAAGAGGCTGGTTTCCTCTTTTTAACTTGAACTCTCTCCCTGTTCATGTGATTTCAGGCTCCAAAAAGGCCAAGGAACCAAACACGGAGCGGAGCTTCTTCCTCCGTA
Organism: Acanthurus tennentii; assembly: GCA_029783805.1. Taxonomy (NCBI): domain Eukaryota; kingdom Metazoa; phylum Chordata; class Actinopteri; order Acanthuriformes; family Acanthuridae; genus Acanthurus; species Acanthurus tennentii. Next base: position 12,333,046 of record JAPZDZ010000007.1, on the reverse strand, counting down.
TGAAATGCACCCTGACAAGCAGGGGCCGCACTGTCAATGTCAAGTCAGCTACATGGAAGGTAACTGTGCTGGAATCATGAGGACATTTTCTTTGATGCAGTTATTTAAGTATTACAGTATTTTTTAAATATGTGCTGATGGTTAAGGCATTGTTAAATAATTTAAATAATTAAAAGGAATGTGGAAACTCGAAATCTACAGACTGTAGCAGTTAAAACTGAGGACACATCTTGCTGCAGACCCAATAGCAGCTTTTTTCAAAATCTCAACAGAAACACTAATGCTTCAAAACAAAATGTTTTTATATCTAAACACATCTAGAGTTCATTTTTTATTTAATTAAGTCTGATAAATTGCTTTTTCTAGAACTAGTAAAACCATTTTATGATATTTGTTGGTCTTTAGATTTTTAAAAGAGTTGTAACCCTCATGTTCCCTGTATTTAGGTGCTCCACTGCTCAGGTCACGTTCGTGTGTACGAGAGTGACTCCGAGCAGACTCCCAGCAGGCAAAAGGAGCCTCCTGTTCCCTACCTGGTTTTGATCTGCGACCCCATCCCCCACCCCTCCAACATTGAGTTCCCTCTGGACACCAAGACCTTTCTCAGCCGTCATACAATGGACATGAAGTTCACCTATTGTGATGAGAGGTGAGTTTCCCCATTTGAGAGAATATTAAATGGGCAAAGAGCTCTTGCTAGCATAGTCACATAGAGCCACCTGGTGGTCAATGTAGATACAACAATAAATCCCCTCAGTGTGTCACTGAAAGAAGTAATTTTTCTTTCTTTTTTTTTTATGCGAAGGATTACTGAGCTCATGGGTTATGATCCAGAGGACCTGTTGAATCGTTCTGTGTATGAGTACTATCATGCTCAGGACTCAGACCATCTCACCAAGACTCACCACAACTGTAAGTATGAACACCAAGACTGCACTGAGATTAAATTACTTGTTCCACAGCAAATACAAAGACAACTGTTTTATTTTTGCTGAATCGAAACAAATCTCTAGTTTGAGTTTCCCATTTCTCTTTGCTCTTAGTGTTTGCAAAGGGCCAGGTCTGCACAGGCCAGTACCGGATGTTGGCCAAGAGAGGAGGCTTTGTGTGGGTGGAAACCCAAGCCACTGTCATCTACAATAACAAGAACTCTCAGCCACAGTGTGTTGTCTGTGTCAACTTTGTGCTCAGGTACTATAAAGGTTCTTTGTGAAGTCAGTATTTTTAGATGAGATTGAAACGTATTCGCCTGTATAAAATAAACTCAACAAAATCCTTAGTAAACTCAATCTAATGGTTACATATGACTGTGTTGCAGTGGCATCCAGGAGGAGGCAATGATCTTGTCTTTGGAGCAGACCGAAGATGTGAAGCCACTGAAGGAGGAGCCACAGCAGGAGGAAGAAAAGGCTGCAGCTGAGAACAGCAAGCCTGACATGTCTCTGACCCTGCTGAAGGAGGAGGCAGAGGACAAGGGCCCAGAGGTGGACGTCATCAAACTGTTCACTCAGGCCGTAGAGGCTGCCCAGCCACTCACCAGCCTGTATGACCAGCTGAAAGAAGAGCCTGAGGCCCTCACCCTGCTGGCCCCAGCTGCCGGAGACACCATCATCTCCCTGGACTTCAGCTGCCCTGGTTTGTGGCCTCTGATACACACACTTCAACTTCTCCACTGCATGATTCAGAGGTAATATCCTGGGTGACTAAGACCATTCTGACTTCCCTCTGTCCTCTTGTTCAGATTCAGAGATCCAGCTGCTGAAGGATGTCCCACTCTACAACGATGTGATGCTTCCCTCCACCAGTGACAAGCTGGCTCTGCCTCTTTCCCCTCTGCCGCCTAGTGAGCCTCTCCATGTCACCACCGCCACCACTGAGGATACAAAAACTGAGCCCTTTGATCCATCCCCGTCCACGACAGTAGCCAGCTCCTCAGAAGTAAGAGAGTGAAATGCTGTCATTATTAAGTGTAGACAGTAAATGTTACTGTTTCACTCACTGATCTGTACTGGAATGAGAATGAGCTTTGGCCTCTCTTCTTTTTAGGCTGATGGTACGCTGGACTTCTGTTTCCCAATGGACTCAGATATGAGCTCAGATTTCAAACTCGACTTGGTGGAGAAGCTTTTTGCCATTGATTCAGACTCCAAGACCCCCTTCACCACACAGGTAATAATCCTAGGATGGTCAGTTTTACTGCATTTAATTTAAATTTAGTTCATCATTGATCTGATACAGTTGTAATTTCTCAGAAATTTCATTCATTAGACTTTTTTTTCTCCTTTCCTTCAGGCAATGGAAGACTTAGATCTGGAGATGTTAGCTCCGTACATCCCCATGGACGATGACTTTCAGCTGCGTAGTCTTCCCCCAGACGAGCCTCTGTCTTGTGGACCAGTCAAACCGCCTCAGAGCTCTTCAGTCAGTGGCACACCAGACATCCACAGCTATCCCAGCTCTCCATTCAGCTCACCAGGCAGTCGCACAGCTTCCCCAGCACCACCGGAGCCAGTAACCGCCCCTCATCTTGCCACCATCCTTGCAAAGAGGTAAAGTCTCCCAGTTGCTCCATATTTATGGCTTTATAATGTTGTTTTTTTTGGGTTTGCTAATCAGTGTTGCTGTACTGCAGGACCACACAGCTGGAAAAAGAAGTCCCACTGAGGACCCTTGTGGCTCAGAACACACAGCGCAAAAGAAAAATGGGTGACATAAAAGAGATGATCGAACAGGTATGTTCTTAATATTTAAACATGGTGACAAGATCTTACTTCCTATTTATAGATGGAGAGTTTGAGTGTTTGTATTTATTCATTTTTCCAGGGAACTGTGCAACAGGGTCAAGTGGAACAAGGCAAAAAGCTGAAGGCCTCTGAATCGGGAACAACCAGGACCATACTTCTGCTGCCTTCAGGTGAATAAACTAGATCTGTGGGAAATACTTAGACTGTCGTCTGAAACAAAACATCAACAGAACCATAACTTGAGTATCTTGTTCTCTCTTAGATTGGGCGAGCCGTCTGCTGGGCAGCACATCAGAAGGCACCAGTGTCTTCACCCTGCCACAGCTCACCCGCGACGACTGCGAGGTCAACGCCCCCTTACAGGGCCGTCAGTACCTGCTGCAAGGGGAGGAGCTGCTGCGCGCTCTGGACCACGTCAACTGAGTCAATGCTTAGCTTGCTCACTGCTGAACTAGACTGGACACTACAATTTCTCCTCTTATTGTCACTCCCTCTTCAAGACCCCCCCCCACCCATTCAACCCCACCTTTCTGCCCCTTATTTATGTATCTGTATGAGTTTGACTGTAGTTTGGCTGCTGTTTGTGCACATCATGTGATATTCGCAGCATTCCACCGTGACAAACGTCATAGCAGCATCTGGGTTTTGGTGCAAGGGATTCAGGCATCATAAGATGTCCAAATGTTGTTGTTTTTGTTGTTTTTTCCCCCCCTCTCCTGCGGGGAGTCTCTCAGCACACAGCGCCTCGACAGATGACCCCTTTTCCAGCAGGTCACCACAGACCCTGGCGCTACTGCCAGCAGTGTATTGTAAGCTTCAGTCGCACAATTTATATTTTCTTAAAAAGAAAAATATTACCAGCAATATATATTAAGCCTTTTTAAAGTCGTTTTAATGGGATTTGAACAATTTTATTTTTCCTCCCATACTTGTATGTTGTAGTACTTGTACCTAACAAGATGTCTTTAGTCCAGAATTATGAACATATTGTTTAAACCCTAGGCAGTTTGAATGTTATCTCCATTTACTAGCTATCAGTCTTTGAGGTAAATGCATTTAATTGTGTAGCAGTCCAGTACATGTCACTTGATTACTTTACTGTGTGTGTTACTGTACATATACCAGGGAAATTTTAATTGACTCAGTATGACTTCACAGCATTGACTCTTCCTCTCAAACTAAAATATCAGTCTTTATTATTTTTGTTTTCTCTCATCATGCCAAATTGGTATTTTTCTCTTAACATGAAGTAAATTCATGTTTTTGGTTTTTACTCTTCACGACATACTCAAGAGTCTGTTGAAAACAAATAGGATCTGAAAAATTCCTATTTTACTTGTGTGATCATTGTCATCATAGTAGCACTTGTGAGTTGTCAAACTTGTTTGCTGATTTAATGGCAGTCAGTTAAAAAACCATTTGATCCATGTCATATTGTTGGGTCTCTCATGCTTCCTGTTGCTGTCTAACATTAAATGGCTTTAATAAAGTACACGGTTTCAGGTTTCCTTGCCTTGCAGATCATATAGTATTTTAAGCTCCAGGAACCATTCATTACAAGAAACATGACAAGATTTTGTAGAGGTAGAAAATTTTTTGATTGTATTCAGAAAAAACAGGAAATAAATACAGGACCGTTTATTCATTGACGTCAGTGTGCTGGCAGGTCATAATGACTCAAACTGTTTGATCATTGTGGTCAACAGCCACATAAAAGGATTTCTTCAGAGAAGCCTGAACCGGAAAAATGCTTTAATTGATACACATGACTAAACACCTTTATTTATATTAAGCTGACACTGCAAGTTTGTTGCTGTGATGTACTTTGCAGTATCAACAAAAATTTTCAATAAGCCATCAATTATTAAACTTAAAAACCTGCCAGTGTTCAGAATTACATTTCACAGTTTCATCTCATGTATATGAACGAATCATGACTCCCGCTGTCCATCAGGTTAGTGTAATACTAAGAAACATAGCTGTGTGGTTGGTGTCACTCGGTGTACTCTGGAGTCATTTGCAGTTTAAGTAAGTCGTGCCCTCTCTGCACCACCATGGTGATCTGGTCACTGTTGCGGACAGCTTGGTAGATTTCCTCTGAGGTGTTCACCTTCACGCCATTGATCTCCACTACGATGTCTCCTGGTAGCATGCCGGCTCTGAAAACAAGTGTGACAGTGCTGTGTATTAACAACCCATCAGGCTTATATTCTTACATACCAAATCAATAAAAGTCAGTTATGTTCTGCACTTCATACAGGACAAAGTCCATTAATAGGTATTCATATTATGTAACACCATGTTTGAATAAAGTGACAGTTTTAAAAGTGTTACTTAACACAAATTGCATTTGAATTAGCGATATTATCTGACTAACTTGCGTAAACACTTCACTGAAGGTTTTCATAATGTTTATGATTGATGTTAGGTTTAATCGGAAGGTTTCATTAATATGTGAATGCTCTTTACTTTGTATATTCCAACTATAACCAAACAAAAAGTGTTCAACCCTCAAAATACTTCTTACATCAGCAGCCCCAAGAAAGTCTGTTTGCATTTCACAGCCCTTCATGTAGACAATATTAATACCCAGTGGAAAAAGGAAAACACACTAACTCCAACAGAGTGAAAAGCCACAGTTGTTTGGTCTGCTAACCTGTTGGCTGGTGAGCCAAAGATCACTTTGTGGATCAGGATGCCATGTGACACATCTGGGAAGGACGGGTCTCTCAACTTCAACTCTGCAATGATGCTGAAAAACAAAGGGAGGAAACAAAATTGCAGCTGGTTATAGAGACAGTGATACCAGCTCTGTTGTAACTACACTGAGTCAGTTTTACCACTGCTTTTACCTCGGCGTCAGCGTCAGCATCATCACACCGATGTACCGCCGCTTCGTCTCACCAAACCAAGAACCTTGAGGAAGATGCACAAAAACAGAATGTGTGAGAGGATTTTCTTTTGAATAAGAGAATAATTGGATGCTATAGAGAATATGGCTGACAAAAGGAGGCTGGGGTTGGTAGCTTTTCAGTCTGAGCCAACACTTACTTTTCTTTTTTGATGCTTGATCTAGAAAAAGTCTGAGGCGATCAGATGGAATAGCAAAGGAGATTCCTGCAGTGACCTTCATGGTGTTTATGCCGATCACTTCACCATCCTGATAAAAAAAAACAGATAACAGATGGTGTTATGCATCATTCTATTATTTAACTGTCAAAGTCCAGTTAGTCTAACTGAATGAACTGCAGTTTTATTTGATTGGATGATTTTGCTCGGAAGCAACTTACGAACACACAAAAATTTACAATTCAAGTATTTATGACTAATTATGCATCTTAACCACAATGAAACTATCAGTTTACCTCCTGTAAAAACAGACAAACATTTGTCTGATGCAGCAATCTGTAATAAAAACATTGTGGTTCTTTTATGTAATGTTAACAAGTGTAACTAAGGTTCTGTAAACAATCTGAAAATTTCCTGTCTGTTAAAACAAACAAAACTATCAGAACAGGTCTGGCGACATTTGAATATGATGATTAACATTTTAACCGGACCATGACTCACCAAGTTTATTAGGGGACCTCCCGAGTTTCCAAACTGTAAAACAAATAAGTAACATTTGACGTCAAGAAGCTTCTTATCAGACATGTCTGAGTCAGTAAATCCTCTGCACAGACTTTTTTTTCCTGATCTATTTAACATTTTTGTTCCAAGCAGTATGAAACACTATTAGGCATGAAAAAAGGCCATTTGAAAACTGAAAAAGTTGAAACACACTCGCTGCAATAAAAAACATGTTGAATATAATGAAACAGATTTTCATTCACCCACACTCGCTATCAGGTTTCACAGTTTCTCCCCTTGTGTACATGAACTAATCATGTGGCTACTAATAACCATCAACATCAGATAATCGCAGATACTCACATCAATGGCAGCATCAGTCTGGATGTAGTCCATGTTGGAGTTGGACAGGCCCAGTTCTTTGCTGCCTCTCTGCACAGAGCTGACGATTCCTGATGTTATTGTATTGCGTAAAGAAAACGGGCTCCCCATGGCAACAACAAACTCCCCTTGTCTAACTTCAGACGAGCGCCCAAGGGTGAGTGTGGGTAAAGGATTCTGTCAGGGTGCAGAACAAAGCAATTCAACACTAAATCTTCACTACTTGTTGGTCATTCATTCTATCCAAAGAACAGAACTTCCATTTTATCCATGACCTATTTTTCTTGCTGCAGTGATCTGATCATATGATCATCCTGCTCTGTTTTAAAGATGGTGTATCAGCCTTCAGTTTATCCATCACAGCACTGCTTTCAGATGAAAAAAAAAGGATAACTGTTCTTAAGTTTTTTGACGGAGGCCTTTAAGTAAACTGAATGAATCACAGCTTTGTTTTTTCGCATTAGGAAAACCAGGATGCTTAGACTCAGGCAAAAGATACACAGATTCATTCATGCATTCATTCGGTAGGTTTAATAGATACTATTTAAAGAAGTTCAATGGTCTGAAGCGTGTGAGAATCTTTGGCTTTATATATTGCATTCTGTTTTAGTGCACTGTTTGTCCCGTAAACATGTCCCCCTCTGAGGAGTCACAAAAAACAACTACACGCCACTGCACTTAATGGTAAAATAGATTCTACACAGTCACAGGAACTTTAAAGTTCCCTCATTGGTGCGTTTGCCTTCTTACTGGCTGAACTTACCATGATGATATTATAAACAATCTGACTTTATTGCTGTCAACCTCTAGCAATTTCCCTGGTTGGATGTTTTTGAAGCTGTCTATTTTTTAAGGAACCATTTTGATCACATTGTCTTGAAGGGCTATGTGTAGATCTTTTGTGCTCTAATAACTGTTAAATTTAAAAAACATAAATTTAAAGTACATCTAAAGCTCATGTTTGTTCTTGCAAACTGCTATATCTTCTATCAAGAGCTCTGTCTCATTTGTTTATCAGCCGTGCACCTTTAACTGTGTTTACTTTTGTTTTGACTTTTCATATGTTGCAGTAAAAGCCTGTTAGTAGTCTCTGCATATTAACTGCTCTGATGAAAAAAAAACAAACATTCACTTCCTTTATCAGAGATAATTGTCGTTTGTTGCTCACCCTGGCCGTAATTCTGATGGTGGCGATGTCTGCCACTGGATCAACATCTTGTACAGTAGCGTTGTACACGTCTCCGTTGGTGAGCTTCACACGGACGCCTCTCTTGTTTGCCACAACATGAGCATTAGTGACGATGAGACCATCACTGCTGATGATGAATCCAGAGCCATTTGACACCGGGACTTCTCTTCCTGAAAACGGGTGTCTGTAAAAGGTAAAAGCAGTGGATCTTTTTTTGCATGGTAGCAAAATGCATAAATAAGTTTTATTCAAACATTAAATAAAAGTCAAACACTATTTGGGGAATTGGAAAACATTAAGCTTAAATAAGATCAGGTAGAGCGCACTCCCATATTTTTAAACTAAATTACAGATAATCACACTACCATAAAACTAGCTGCCTCTCAGTAAGGTAAAACTGAGGCTTTTGGGCCCCCTTGAGGTCACATTCACGACATACACATATCTACTGCAAATGCTGGATTACTTGACTGATACTCTCTGAATTTAATACCTTAAAGGCCATTCCCATTCAAAAATATGTTGATGTTTTTTCTTGTTCTTACCATGAGATGTTTGAGCTTCACTGTATACAATGATGAATGTTAAGACCTTGACACTAAAAGGCTTGTTTCACATTCAAAAGTGGAATATTTCTTTGTTCTTATTGAAAATCCAATTTTAAAAAGGCAGGAATACAAACATTTTTTGTAACAGCATGAATATTTTGGAGGCCAGTCTTTATCCAATAATTACCTCACACAATCAAATGATTACATGAAACAGTGATGTAAAAACTTGAAGCCTCAAACACACAAACATAAATAGACTTATCAGTAAGACAGGAGACAGTTAAACTGCTAAAGAGGAAAATATTCACATGCTCAGAGATTCAGGATTTTTTTTTTTTATGAGGAGGAAGTAATTTTAAGTATTTTAAAAAGATAATAGTTTTTTGTTAAAAAATACATGATAAAAATATTAACAATGAATGTAAAGTGTTTTACATTCGTCGTAAAACATTACTAGAAGGGATCTCTTTTATTATAGAGTCACACTAATAAATCTAACAAAATTTGTAACTCAAAATACTGTCGAGGTTACAGCTATCAAAATTAGGTTTGGAATAAAAAGCATGATTTTAAAAGATCCAACTAAAGGGGTGACACACTAATACATCTTCATTGCTGTTTCCGCAATTCAATATGGCACGTCATCTGTCAACTCACCTGCCCACAATTTCAATGTATACAACAGCTGGAGTTGACTTCTCGACCACATCTGCAATGAAGTTGTACTTATACCGGGGGCTGTCAGGTTTGAAAGGGGAAGCACACTGAGCTGATGGAAGAATGAGTCCAAGACACCGCTCAGATAACGAGTCTCCCCTCTCTTTTGGGTTTTTGTCTTCATGACTGTCCAAAAGCGCCGCACCACAGAGTCCCAAAGCCAACGAGATTGGTTTGACAAAAGAAAAACTGGTGTTTCCCCGATCACCTTTTCTGTCCCACTCAACCACAGATCCCCTTGCCAAGCTTGAGTGTCCCCCTGCTCGTCCGTGGTTATTTACCACTACACAGGGCAATCGACCGACTGTCCTCTTTGCCACAGAAAGTCCGCGGCTCTGACTCAGAGCCTGTCTTCTTAGTGCCGAGAGAAAACATCTATTAAGAGAAGTTGCTGCCATGTTGCATCACTTCTGTCACACCGATTCTGAACTTTTTACACTACATCCAAAACTACAGTAATGTCAGTAAGAACGGTCAGTTTTGTGTTAATTGCAATAGCCACACTGTTCCCATAAAAATATTTTTATAGGACGAAACCTCCTTCCAATGTTACTGTTACCGTAAAGAAACAGAGAACCAGCTACGGACATAACAGCCTTAACAACTTCTACCGGAAGTGAGGATTTGATGGCGCCTGCGCAGTAAGGTTATTCTTCTTCTACGGTTTAGACAGGCAAATGTACGCCAATCGAGTACTGCCCTCTACAGGATAAAAAAATAAAAATGTAAAAAACAAACAAACCTTGTGATAAATGATATAAAAAACTTAAACTTATTAATGGCACAAACACAGAAACAAAATATTACATGTGTTTAACACAAAACAATTTAAGGAAGGACAATAACTTACATAATCCTCATTTAAAGGTTAGTCAGGTAACATTTATAAAGAAATGTAGAAAGTTCATTTGATCTTATTAGTTACGAGTTTTTTTTTTAGATGAGCTCCACAAAAAAAATTAAAAAGAAGAGATTGTTTAACAAATATTTGGACAAATGGCGTTTTTAAACTTACGGGGTTTTTTGCGGAAGTGACGTTTTTGTTTTGACTGTACGTCACAGGTTTCCAGCCAAAGGCGGCAGTGATGCGAAATTTAAAATTTGCGGGCTAGCGAGCTAGCTGCTAGCAGGCGCCTCTAATCTACAACAGTAATTTCCTTTTTTTTGGCACGAAAACATGGCGTCGTTTCACCATTTCGTACACCACCAAAAACCGCGTTATGATTCTCCAGCCAAGGTGTTTGCCAAACTTAAATCCAGGGTGCAGAGAGAAGGGATGTCTGCGAATGATCAGAATACAGCCACGGTTCCGTTGTGCAACTTTAGAGAGAAAAATGAAACCGGTTTTAGGTCGCCACAGAAGAGGACGGAGAGCACCTGGACGACCGATGAGCTCAAGGAGAATCAGAGGTTTGGGTCTTATCGCAACGAGGCGCATGCCGTAACCCTTTCGCCAATATCGAGTCCTCGGAAAAACTTCAGGTACTCGTACTCAGACATGAGCACTAAGCCTGTTGAGGAAATGCCTCCTATGACTGAAGTATCACATGGATGCACACCAAGAAAGAGGGCCTACCTGGAATCAACAGCAATGTCTCATCCTCTTTCTGTGACAAACAGAAAGCAGATCCACACGGAACCGCCTTCGATGCGAGACATGGATGATCTTAATGGGACCAGAAGGACTCCAGTAAAGACACTTCCAGGAGAAAATGACTGTGTAAGAAGTGGGTTTAAAGATGAATGCCATCCTCTGCTGTCCCAAGCCTATACGTTTTCACCTATGAGGAAGAGAAGATGTGAGCCATGGGGATTAAACCGAATCAGCAGCAGTGAAAAGGGGTTCAGCAGTGAAGTCAGCCAGTCACAGGAAAGAAAAACTTCCAGTGCTTTCGATGAAGATGACACCCACAACACTTACATCGAGGAATTGGGTCATGTCATGGGGTTCCCTGCTGACCAGTCAGAGATGAACCACTTCACTCATGAGCCCATGTTACCGCCACCAAGACCCACTGCAAAGAAATGTGAGATTTTATTGCTGCTTTTTCCTAAGTGCCTTTTTTCCCACTACATCATCCTTTAGAGGCACAAATTGACCGCTACTGCTTTGCTCTTTTGAACAGGTCGCTCTGTTATGGAACAAGTCCCTCCAATGTCTCCAGCCAAGATGTTTGCTTACATGAAGAAGAGGGAAAGTAGAACAGAGAGGCAGGAAGTTCATAATGTCAGCAGCAGCACAAAGGATCTTTCTGATGGGGGTGAGCATTGAGCAGGGCAAAAAAACTTGTTAAAGCTGTATATGTCTGTAGGAGTAGCTCTTGTTTTGTTTTTCCTTGTCATTTTTGCAAGTTGCATGCTGCACATGGTTTTTTAACTTTATCTCTTGCATTTGCCTCCACAGGTGATTTCCATCTGTCAAGAAACACCTCTCCTTTCACAGTTCTTAGTGCAGATGAGGGGATGGAGGATGCTGTATTTACAAATGCTCAAGAAAACATGGTCCCTGTCAACCTTTCTAGATTAGAGATGGCTGACAGTCGCTCGGACACAGATCCCTCTGAGGACATCCTGACCCCTGCTGTGCCTTCACAACCTGTTCTGCTCCAAGACCCGCTTGTACTCAATTCGCCACGGATCTCAATTCCGAAGAAAAATGA
>JAPZDZ010000007.1:12300526-12313333 GCA_029783805.1 Acanthurus tennentii | reverse complement strand
AACAGAAGCAGTCAAAGGAAGGTTTGCACCTGGGAGTGACTCCCTTCATCTTGAGGACTCGCTATAACCTGACAGCAGCTGATGTGGGAACAGCTCAGAACAACAGCCAGGCTGTGGCTCAGGTGTGTTCATCATTGGATAAGGTCATAAAAGAAAGTGCTGCTGTCAGACGTGGCATAATCCCACCATCCACATGTATTTTTCTTACTTTAGCCAGCTGTTTTCTTTCTCTAGTTCTTGGAACAGTACTACAGCCCTGCAGACCTGGCTGAGTTCATGAGCATGTATGGCAAGAGCTTCCAGCATCGCTCCGAGGTCGATCGGGTTGTGGGCACTCAGGGAAAAGGAAAGGCTGGTGTGGAGGCCAGTCTGGATGTAGAGTATATCATGAGCACAGGGGCAAACATCTCCACATGGGTCTTCACAAATCCAGGTCTGTATGAGAGGGTGTAGCTTCTCTTGTGTGCATGAGTGGGAGTGAAAGGAGAACTTAAAAACCATGTGAGGATGATTACAGTGAATTGCTCACCTTCAGACTTTCTTCTCAGTGAAATCAGTGACGATTGTAAATTTAGTTACTAATTACTATAGTCAGGCCAAGTATCATGTGATCCTAACCCTAAAACCATATCACACTTCCTCATTGTCCCTCAGGTCGTCACGAGTCCCAGGAGCCTTTCCTCCAGTGGATGGTTTTGCTCAGCAACATGTCTGACCTGCCCTGGGTTCACACCATCAGCTACGGAGACGATGAAGACAGCCTGTCTACTGCTTACATGATGCGTATCAACACAGAGTTCATGAAGGCTGGCGTCAGGGGAATCTCTCTACTTTTTGCTTCTGGTCAGTTAGGAGGAAATATGCAGAAACCGCCCACACACTTTGTACTTGTTGTAAACTGACACATTCAAGAACATTCACAAACACGTATCCATACTTGACTGGCAAAATATGAGTCAGTCAGCCAACAAAGCCTCTGTTTGTCCACAGTACAGCTTTAAATTCACATTTTTGAAGTGACATTTTGTCTGTTCTGTGACATGCAATGACCAAGGAATCTAACTTGTCTTTTCTTTATTTTTAATGCATCTATCTAAAGACAAAAAATGTTATCAGTGATATCCAGCACAAAAGACAATGCTTTAAACATGTCTCTGCGGCTGTAATTTTAGTAACAGCCTGAGAGAGAAAAAAGATGATGAGGTAACAGAAAGAAAGACTTGGTCTCCCTTGGCAACGTCAACAAAATACCATTTCTTTGTTTCAGTCGAATGGAACATTAGTCCTCGACTGAAACATGAATGATCCACTATTGTGTTAAATTTACACCCACGATCTGGAAAAACATGTTCACACGTAACCTTGGAGCATGTAGCTCTTTCCTTGACTTACAACAAAAATTCAAAAAGACTATCAGTTGTATTAAGATGAACTGCATGATCATCTTTAAGGTGTCAGATCTTGGTTAATGAGTTTATCATTCTTGATCTCTGTGGTGCTGTTTGATGCTCAGGTGACAGCGGTGCAGGCTGCAGACATTTAGGAAAAGAGAAAAACACCTTCAGGCCAAGTTTTCCTGCCTCAAGGTAAAACATTTGTATATTTGTGAAAGTAAACAGATTTCTTCACTGAAACTAGCACAGAGCTGGATGTTTATCAGTTCATTAAACCCCTCTAGTTGTGTGTATTTTAGCATACCAGTGCAAATCTTAAATTTCATCCAAAAACAGAAGTCCTAGTCTCAAAAAGTTTAGGAAAAGAACTTAACATCTACTGTTTTATGTCTGGCATCTTGTTCACAGCCCGTATGTGACTACAGTAGGAGGAACCTCATTTAAGAACCCGTATAAGGTCACGTATGAAGTAACAGATTACATCAGTGGAGGAGGTTTCAGCAATGTCTTCAAGATGCCCGACTACCAGGTGATAATACAGGATAATAAGCTCTCTTCTGCTCAGTTATTGCAGACAGCATCACCAGAAATATGTCTTTGTGTCCCTGTAGGTCAGTGCTGTGGATGCGTACATGAAGACGGTGGGAGCAACCCTCCCTCCTCAGTCATATTACAACACCAGTGGCAGAGCCTATCCAGACATGGCTGCCCTGTCTGATAATTACTGGGTGGTCATCAACAGAATACCCGTCCCCTGGGTGTCTGGGACCTCGGTAAGTTTTATGTGGGTTGCATGGCAATTTTGTATAAATATGTTAGGGTAAAATAATAGATGTAAAAAGGGAAAAATTTTAATGGCAGCCAGTCTGAAAACTTAACTGTTAAGTTGACCCTAATTGTTCGTTTCTGTCAGTTAGCTTTACTGTGTGTCATCACATCTGATCAATCAATCAATTGATCACCCTTCCAGGCATCAACCCCTGTGGTTGGAGGCATGCTGGCGCTCATCAATGACCAGCGGCTGCTAAAGGGTCTGCCTCCTCTGGGCTTCCTCAACCCTCGCCTCTACAAGCTCAAAGGACAGGCCCTATATGATGTAAGTTGATGCTGTTGCAAAGTGCAACTTTTTCAGTTTCACTTTTAAATTTGTATCTCTGTCAGATATATGTAGCAGTTGTTACCAAATGTTTTTGGAGAGTCATGTTTTTATTCTGCTTAGATTTATTCCCTTCAAGGATATTTGGTTACACTCAGTGGCCACTTAATTAACAAACTGTTGTAATTCAATATGACATCTGTGCTATAAATTAGAAAGTATTAGGTATTAATAGTATGTTGTTTACATTGTGAGAAATATGTAAATTTAATTACATGTTTACTAGTGAGGTCACAATAAAATAAATAAATAAATAAAAGCTGTACTGGATTATATTAAATGGTGCTTTTAATAATTTCCCTCACAAATGTGTGTGGGGCTGCCAGAATACAAGAAACTCCTCAATATGATGCATGCGAGAACAACAGACTGTATCTATGACCTCAACACTTCAACACGTCTTTTAATTAACACCTTCACAACTGTTAAAGAAAGGTAAAACTAAAGCCTTCATTAAAGCAGACTTCATATGCATAACATCTGGATTGCATAAGAATGTACCGATTTACCTGATAGTTTCTGCTGAAGGTATTTATAAAGCAACTTAAACTGCATTTTCAGTGTTGGTGCACACGGGAAAATTACATAATCCAAAAACTTAATATGTACACCTTTTAACTCCTCTCAAAGCACCAAAATAATTCTGGTTGCAGTGCTATATCACATTTTGTATAAAAAACACAAAACAATCAAAATTATCTTATCAGTGAGGCATTATGTAAAGGTTCCTGAACATTATGCATCCTTGTCTCTAGGTGACTGAAGGCTGTCACCTGGGCTGTCTGGATGAACAGGTTCAGGGTAAAGGTTTCTGTGCTGCACCATCATGGGATCCTGTCACAGGCTGGGGGACTCCAAACTACCCTGAACTGCTGTCTGTCCTGCTATCCTAATGAAACACTGCAGTTCTTAAAACTATCAGAGCAGCGTCTGCTCTGAGAGGAGGTACCAGACAACCATGCAAACTCTTGACCAGGTGTCTTATAATCAAGGCAGGATGGTAAATTTTAGGGGGAAAAAAACATTGCTTACGCTTAGGATTTGCATTTTTTTTTTTCAGTAAATTTGAGGTCAAACGCTTCATCACTCCAATTTTCAGGAATATTTTTCCAGCCATAATCAATTCTGTCCACAATTTAAGCCTTTTAACAGTCATTTTTATTTCTCTTAAAGGCCTTCAACTGTTTTGCAGAACATTTTAGATCAGGGATAGTGGTAGTTTGGGATTTTTTATGTAACACTGCAGTTGCCTGTTTCTGCTGCTCACAGCATCTTAACTGATCCAGATTTCTTAGTAAATCTCTTATACAAACTTAGATTAATGCCACTAGAAACAAAGCGATGGGAAATGTGGTTGCTATGCATAAAGAAAAATAAACAAACTAAAATACATACAGATCACCTCTTAAGATGTGCACATAGGCCTTTATTAAGTGTTTAATGTAAATAATGGTACAGTCGGGAAATATGTTTGGTTTCAAGCAGTACTAAGATGTCTGTTTTCGCCATACTAATCTTCAGGGATGAGCTACATTCAAGTCACTTCATGTGTTAGGAAAAATTAGCATGTAACTCTAAAAATGTCAGAATATTTGTAATAACTTGAGGACATTCGGTATGTGGCTTTACATTTAAAGGACCTTTTTACAATTTGGTTTTATTTTGGTTTGTTGTCATTTGCTCTGCTGCTGCTGTGAACTAACCAAATGCACTGCAATATGTGGGTTAAAAGTGATTCAGCAAATCTGCCCACTGGCACTGTTGCACTTGTTTTTATCGTCTAACCATGATTGCTGAAATCAGGTGTATTTAATGTGAGACTCCCTTTGCCTTTTTTCTTTTTTTTTAAGTTATTGAAGTGGGATCTTTATTTCTAAATTTTAGTTTATCGTTCAGTAGTTGACTGAGTCAATTGTGAAAGAGTTTTCCAGTAATGTACCAAATGTTAGAGTGATGGGTTGTACTGAAGTAACTGTCACTAAGACTTTTTTTTCCCAAGCAGAACTGCCAACATTTCCTGCTTCTAAATTGTATGAATGTCCATATATGATTAAACCTTGTGATTTTATGCTTGACATGTTTGAGCTGTTGTTCAAACAAAATAAGCAATAGATGACATCATTTTTTAAAAATACTCTGACATCAGAATTATCAGTGCAAACTCTTGCTTGTCCTCTGGTCTGTGTTCTGTGTCTTTGATGTCAGACAGAAACAATGAAGTGGTCAAGTTTTTCAAATCAGCATTGCACACTTCCCTAGCTGCAAGATGTCACAAGCTGCTTAATGTAAGATAAAAAAATGTGATACACAACTGTGTATATGCTGTATGCAGAAAAATAAAGGAACCAGGATTTGTTTCATTTCTTTGTTCAATTTTCCATTTCTTCTTTTTCTTCCAAAGAAAATGGAGTAATGTATTTATTTAACTGCTGAGTCAGTCTCAAATACTGGTAGCCCGTCAGCATGTTACTGCAAGTATGTTGCTTTTTCAGCTATGAGAACATATTTCTATAATTCTGCATTTATTGTCCTATTACATTTTAAGAGCAGGAACATATCCACTAATTGACATTGTAATATTAAAATGTTCCATTGATGAGAAGACAAACAACACTTTCTGTCATGGTAGTGCAGGGGGAAACAGTTTAATCAGTGATCACTATTGAAAATCACATGGCTATTGTCTACATTATTCTGATATTGCCTTGTACAAAATGAAAATATGCAAAGACCCCCCATCACCCCTTAAAACACACTCTCACTAGGGGTAAAGGAGGTAAAACAAACTGTGAAACCTCTTCCAGGAAGAGCTAAAGGGACAATCTGACTACATACATTACCACAGAGCTTATGTCAAACAGTGTACAATATGCACACTTTGGGGAAAAGTACAAAATTGAAAAGGTGTCACTGCTGAGGATCTATGCAAACTTGTCAATTGTAAAAACTTTTTTAACAGGCTGTGTTAAGGTATAAATAAGTTTTTAGGTGCAGATCCATTAATTAACATCTTCACAAGAAGAGTCCATAATTGTTCATCCAGGTAGCGCCAAAATAGGGTAGGATGCCTGAGGGGGTTGGGGGTTCTCACGAGTTCCTTGTTCAAACCTCCATATGTATATCAAAAAGTTCGAGAAAAAGTCATTTCTCTGTCACGTCGTCGTAAGCTGGATTCAGGACCGATTCACTGGTTGTTTTTGGCTTTGGCATGTGTGAGGATGTGAGACTTCAGGTTAGTCGACTGGGCAAATTTTTTGTTGCAGCCATCAAAGGGGCACACATACGGGCGGTCTCCAGTGTGAATACGCACGTGTGTGCGCAAGTTAAAGTCCAGCGAGAACCGTTTGCCACAGCCCTCGAATGTGCACTGGAAACAAGAGGGATTAGGTTATCTGACTGTATGCCTCAGCCTGGTTCATGAGCTGATAGTATTTTTAGAAAACATATTTATATGGCAGCCATTTTCCTATGATGTCATGCTTAGGGTACAAAACTCAATTGCAATCTATTATTGCACTGATATTTTAGAAATAAATGACACCTTGAATGACAGTTGGGTGGCTGAATGCTAAAGTTAGCTACTGTACGCTGTGGCTAATGTGTTATCAAACATATTTTTTAAACTGAAAATGATGCCGCATTTTCCCTAAAAATTTCACTGTCAATTCACTTTTCACTTTTGGGTTACTGATCAATATGGAAGTAGTGAAATGGTAATTATTTGCCAGTTTCCTTCATTTATAAACACTAGGAATGAGGAACACAGCATATACTTGTGATATCAGCATTTGTTCCTCCCACAGCGTGTGTTGTTGAGGGAAACTGCTGCCATGTGAATATGGGCAAAGTTAAGAAACTCACCTGGAAAGGTTTCTCTCCTGTGTGTACCAGCTGGTGCCTCTTCAACTTTGAACTCTCAACAAAGGCTTTGCCACACTCTGCACAGACGTGCACACGAGGCCCATGGGTATGCAAGTGCTTTCTCATCGCTGAGTTGTCCCTGAACATCTTGGTACATCCCTTAGAGAAAGTAAATAAGATTAAGTGAATCTCTTGGGACATATTAATTTTAAAGCATAGCTAAAGCAACTGAATCTCATCAGCTCACACTGATAAAAAGCTTTTTATAACATTATAAATACATGCATATTTTTAATGAGGTAAAATCAGCTATAAAGTCATACATTGTAAGTGACTAAACTTCTGTTCATGTGTTTAACCTTCATCCTTTCCACAGCTGCGTATGAACTGGTATAACAAAAAGAACACCGCACTCACTTTGTGTGGACAAGCTATCGTCCTGGGTGCATCATCTTCTTTTAATTTTCTTGGCTTCATTCTGCAAAAAACAAAAAAACAATAAAACAATTAAGGTCATAACATTCATACACTAGATTATTTGCACAGCCATTTACTGAACCAGACAAACACTAAGATTTGTTTACTTGAAAAAAACCCTGTATGCACAGTGGGTTTGGCCTTCACAGTCTTTTGATCCCACATTCAAAACTGCATTTCATGCACAAGGCATAACTGTGTAATGCAGCATATGCTGCTTTAACCATATACACTTCATTACCACTCTCACTTTTCCACTATTACAGTTTTTAATATTGATCAATTAACTGGCTTTTAGTGAGGTAAACTAAATTCTCTTCTAAAACCTGTACAAATACATCCCATTTATTATTGCTACCTAAATCTGGCTTGCCTTTATACCATCAACAAAAATACTTACCGTGCAAACTCTGCCAGCTGTTTGGGGTCTGACAGGTCAATGCCAGGGATTCCTCCAGGAGGAAGCTTCTTTCCTGTCATGTATTCTGAATAATCTGGAGGTGAGTTTTCCCCTGTGATTTGCTCCTCATGGTCTATGTCCTTCTTGTCATCTGAATGAGAAGGACAGATGTGTTGATTACTTAAACAGTACCAGATCATGTGAATGGATTGATGAAAGTATTTTGGAGTTGGGCCTTATCACGAAGCTACCACCACTCCCAGATAATCCCCCTATATTAGCAAATGTGACAGAGGAAAATGGGTTTTGCTCTAAAATTGTTTTTAAAAGTCTTACTTTATACAAGAATAACTCATTTTGTCCTGATGCTTTTTTAGAAAAGTGAAACAATAGAAACTCTAAAAAATGCTTTTCACTAATCCTTATGTATGATTTGTGGCGTTAAGGGGTTATATTTTAAGTTATGTAACTGAGATACACTTCCTACGGAAATAACTTGCTTAACGTTCATGAAGCTAAAACTGTACGAGAAAATCCATACTGACATGTTTACGGTCATTTAACTTTTTTAAGCATTCAGAATTATAGCTTACAGATATCTAGGTTACCAATGGAATTAAAACCGAAATCCCTGCAGTACTTTCCATGAATTTGTAGACTCTTAAAAGATTCTACATCTTCTACATCATAAGGATAAAAACATTATTGCGGTATAAATATTGAATATTAAATAGTCTTTACAATGGCTGCACTTTTGTAAAGAGGAACTTCTTTTGGACACTTGATCTAGTTGCTTAAACTATGTACATATAAGGTATTTCAAGCCTCGACAGTGTAAAGTATGAGGTGTTCCTGAAGGCACCACCACCGATACAGTTGAACTGAACTGCGCCACAGCGGCCTAGCGGAGCCAGCTGCACTCGCTCCCACTCTCGCCGCCATCTTCGTCGGCCAAATAAACGCCATTTTTTCGGGCCGCCATACTTTCTAGACCGGGGAAATATGGCGGCGCCCATCGACGGATAAAACATGGCTTCCCATAAAAACAAAAACATTTCAAATGAAGTTTAAGTGGCCCAGAGTTGGGAAATAACTCCCACTTTAGCGGAGGACAGGGCCTCAACTGGGCCTAGTCACACGACACACACGCTGAGAACAAAGCGAGGAACCAGCTTGCAGGAATTCACACAGGACTCTGAACTTACCCGATGCCCACATAGTAACTGAAAACTCCCCCTCCAAAGTCTTTATCTGGACCTGCTTCTGTTCCCATTTTCTGCCCATTTCACCCCCGCTCAGGTAGCTCTTTTTGCCTGCTTTCTTTCCGCTTCCAGCCTTCTTCATGCGGCCTGTCGAGGAGCTTTTCCCAGCCACAGTAACGAGAGTCTGTTCAATAAAGTCCTCCTCCACAGCGGGCACGGGGATGAGGATTTGGTCCTCAAAACCATCATCCGTGTGCAGTTCAGAGTCATCCTCGCCAACTACCTCTTCTCTTGTTTGCACCAAAATCACCTCTTGGTGCGGGTGAATCGAGTGTGGATCATCCGTGTCAAGAGGCTGTAAGGCGATCATAGGCTGGTGTTCACCGTCGTCTCCAACAACTGTTGTCTCGATTGTCTCTACTTCGATTTCGTGCAGTTCCACTATTTCGGCTGGCATTTCCGACCCGTCCGCTTCTATGTACAAGGTGTCCCCCGATGCCATGATAAAACTGTGTTTTTCCTTCTACTTTTATGTTATTTTTTAACACTGGCTTTCCCTCCTGTCTACACCACACAGCCTTCCTCCTCCCTCCCCAACAACAACTCTACACTAGTGTATTCTCGTCGCCACAATGATCCAGTTTTGAAGTCTCGCGTGATTTGGATGAAAACGTCTAATTTCATTTTTTCCTTACATAACATAAAAGCGTTGAAATAAAAATGTCATTGTAGTCATTGATTGGAATAATAAGGAATAATACAAAATTTGAAAATGGTCACGTTAATTACTATATGTATTAATGCCTCAAATTTTAATATCTTATCACTACTGTAGCTGACATAAGTAGGACGAACGAGTATACTTGCTTCTTGACCAAAATTTTAGCTTCATGTGTAGCCTACCCTTTAATATTAAATTGCATATTAAAATTACCAATGATGATTATAGTAATTTAAGAGTATTTTCAAACTATTTCTTAAAATAATTTAAACAACAAAGCTATTTGGTCTAAAAAAAATAGTTGGTGGCTGGAAAAAATTCTTGGCAATTATTGCTGGAAAATGACAAAAATGATCATCATTGTTCTAAATAGGTGTAACTTATTCAACAGGTTTATGTAGTACATGGGCCTTAAAATCTAAAAGAAATGCAAAAGATCTTTATGGTATGGTGCTGACCTTAGGAAAACGTGGTCAGAAAATTTCCTCCACCATCTGTTTGTTAACTGATTTGTTAATTATCGGATTATGGAGCAATTTTACTGGAGTTTTTCTTTTCTCGTTTGTTTTTTTTCTTTTTCCCTAGCAGATAAAACCTTTCTTAAAGGGCCTAAACAGTTAAAAGAAAGATATTGCAGTAACTGTTGTATAAATACCAGCATAAAATTTAAGTAAAAGTCTAAAAATGCAATTGTTCGCATGATGGGGAGCTGATGGTTGTATGCAGTTCAGCAGGTGCGCATCAACCTTCGTCCCTCCCCTCAGCTCGCGGGAGGAGCTTGTGATCACACCTTGCACCTTCAGCCTACAACCTGTGCGAGTGGGTGTGCCGATACTGTGAAGGTTTGATGACACACATAACGCCACAGAACAGGTTACCTCATTCACACAGAGGATAGTCATGGGGAAGACGGGTGGAAGAGACGACTTTGAATGGGTCTACAATGACCAGCCGCACACCTCAAGAAGAAAAGAAATTCTGGGTAAGAA
Source organism: Acanthurus tennentii (assembly GCA_029783805.1). NCBI lineage: Eukaryota > Metazoa > Chordata > Actinopteri > Acanthuriformes > Acanthuridae > Acanthurus > Acanthurus tennentii. The sequence continues at coordinate 12,303,133 of JAPZDZ010000007.1, read as the reverse complement.
ATGAAAGAAAATAAGAAAATAATGGCAGGCAGCACCAGAAAATCTGCTCAGTAAAATTTCGGGTTATAATTTGAAGGGTGAGTTTTTTTTTTTTGTTTGTTTTTTTGACCACAAGCTCATAAAATCGTAGCCGGTTGAACCTGTTTACTAGCTGTTGCTTAACGAGCTATCAGTTCACAATGTATGCATAGGAAATGTGGAGAGAGTGCCATACTTTTAAAAGTAAACACAATTTTAGATAATTATTAAGCCAGCGTGGAAATTACTCTAATAGGCTACAAGTCATAATATTCTTTTAAAGTCCCTTTAAAAATACATTTTTAAGTAAATATTCTTATTGCTTTGTAATTTCGTTTGGATTATGAGAGGATAAAATCAGTTAAATTTCCATAAATATTGGAATTGAAAACATATTTCCTTAATGGGTGTTTCTCTGACTACTGACTCCAATTTGGGAGGCTGCCTTATCTGCATACTGTCATACAGAAGTTTTGTGAAAATTGACTTCTTAAAGAGAGGGGGCAAAAATATTTGTAGCAGTGCCAGCAGGCCTCAGTGAACTTTGTCACTAATATCAGTGCACAGGGCTTGGTGTTAAAGAGTAGATACTCAAACTAACTATGAGAGAAACTGTGACTATTGAAAACAGGATGATTTATTAAGTTTTGCTTGAAATCTCAATTTTAAAAGCTGTTCTTTTTGTGCAACCCAATCTGCCTCTAGCCATTTTTTCCCCTGACTTGTGAGACAATAACATCATATTGATAGCAGGTGCAGCTGACAATGCCTCTGGGCTTGCCAGGTAACAAGACACATTCCCTGCTCATGACAAACACAGTTGCAATGCGATGTATGAAGTGAAAAGAAAGGCTTTTTGAGAGCAACTGGATCGGAGACAATCCCCGAGAGAATAGCTGTCATTCATTAAAAATGCCCCAAGCAACATCTGTTATTATCATTTTAGCAATTCAAAAGGATATTTGTGTAAACTGTGTATCTTGTGCACATATCTGTACTTTTTTCTAGCAAACAAATCTGTATCCACAGCAGTCACCTTTGCAAGTATTACCTCTCATGAAGATGGATTTAAAACCATTTAAATGAATAAGATCCAAACCTGTTAATGTACATTTGATCCTGGTTGTGTCCAGCAGTTGCATGGTCACAGGTGATTTGTTGTTTGACACCACTGAGTCTTGAATTATTCAAGTGTTTTGCTTTAATAAGCCTCTTTCCTTCCCTGATGGGAGAGGCAGAGGGATGTAAGTGTCAGAGGTCATGAGGCTTCATGTCCTTGGACATGTGACCCATTTTGAATTATAAGTGGTTTTGTGAACTAAAATGTCGTTGCTTGCACCGTTGCTCGACCAACACCTCATAACCTTTGCTTTATAGTGCATATACAAAGTACATCTGCCTTCACAGCAGCATGTGACGCCACATGGAGGATTAAAGATAGTGACTCCGTCTGATTGTTGATCATTTAGCTGTTCCAGAAAAATTTTGGCTCTGAACAATTTGTGATTTGTTTCTTTGACATTTAGTGTAGTAGATTATGAGATAATGCTGTGTGGAAACTTAAGGCTGAAATTTTACATGGGTTTATTCTGTGACCAGAAGTTTAATGAGGTCACTGATTGTCTCTCTGTAAAGCGGTGAAGCGGTGCATGTTCTGCACAGTGGACTGAAGCAGTTTGAAGCGATCATTTTATGACGTCTGGTTATTGATTCAACTTTATGCCCTGTGAGCTGTCAGCTCACCCAAAGATATCATATACATGGTTTAAAAATAACATGAGCAAATGCCACCTTAGAGATGAGTTTAATCAGACAGTAGATTTAAAATAAGTATAATCAAAATATTATGTTTGAATTGTGTCATTACAGATAATTATTTCAAAATGTGTGACCATGGGGGGGGGGCAGCAGAAAAATTCCTCTTGCTTAAACATTAACTGAATAAAGAGGGTTTGGTTAGTTAAGTGGAGAACGACCTGCAGCACTAAAATGGCTCTAGGCTATTTTTTTTAACCTTTAGTTACCAAGGCAAGCCCACTTTGCATAGATCAAATGCAAAAGAGAGTTGAAAGCCAGAAGAAGGCAAGATTTGCATGAGCCATCATCTGATGGTGAATGACCATTATCAACACAGCACATCAGCTCCTTCACCTGTGATATATCTGCATTATGGATGAATCTAACAAACCCCTTTTGGTATAAATGCTTTGAAATATGGGCTATAATGTACAGCCACTGTAGCGAACCAGACCCTGTATGCTTTAATGAGTAGTAGTTGTGAAGGTCTACAGACTAAACGGTGAATGTGCTTGAACCACTCTCTTGTATCTCCCTGCGTTTCTTGTCCCTCAGCAAAACAACACCTCTGCCAATTAAAAAATGACTTTTGTCAGCAGGCTCCTTCCCAGGGGAGTTGGCTGGGACAATATCACCTGCTTTATTGTGTTCTTTGGATAACACCGTATCATGTCACTATATTACATTGTGATACGTTTAGGCCAAGTCTTTGAAAGAGCCCTGCTGAACCACTGTCTGCTTGGTTCATGACAGATATTTTACTTTCTTTACTTCTTTTCCTACACAATTGGG
>JAPZDZ010000007.1:12198153-12209739 GCA_029783805.1 Acanthurus tennentii | reverse complement strand
CTACTTGTCCTCATATTCAGGGCACAGATGGAGGGCTGACGTCAGTGGGCCACGATGCCGTCTTCATCTATCATCTGCATTTCTGAATACACTCACTCTAGCATGCCTGCACACACACACACACACACACACACACACACACACACACACACTCCATGTACAGTACAGTACATGTAAAGCATCTGCATTGCACGCAGTGGTTATTGGATGCTGGTATTTTTTTGTCAATTTAATCTAATGCCCCTTTAATTCTCAGTTACATCAAATGCACCAGTCAGAGCCTCCTCTCATTTTTCCCCCAAACTGATCTCCTTGGAGACAGTTACTGCCTCATTCCTTCATCCTCCTTACCCTCCCCATCTCCATCCTTTTCCTTCCCCTTCTATTTTCTATGCTTCCTTTTCATCGCTCCCCTTCTTTTCTCACATTTCATTTCTCCATTTTTGGTCTTCTTTTGTATCCCCAACTCTAATTTTTAGCCTTTTCATGTCTAACTTCACACTTTTCATGACCCCTGTGCCTTTCATCACTACTTTCATACCAGTATTAATATAATGTACAAAGACTGCCACCTGCAGGGCACTTGTTGAACTGCTGCTGCTCACTTTGCTTGGTGCTGCTGCTCAGTAGGGTACAAAAGGTCTAAATACTTAAATTATTGCAAATTAAAAGCAAAGTTATTTTACATGTTGACTCACTGTCACACTATTATTATCATTATTTCTATCATTTGTAACATCTGTGCTCTTCATGCTCCACAAGTGAAAAGGGACCTTTTGTCTAATATTATATTTTGCAAAGATATTTCAAACATCACTGCAGACCATAATTTTGATTTATTATACAATCTTATATAGGCAGTTAGAGGGGATAAAATATTATCTGACACTATTTGAGAATAAATTCCTCCTGTGTTTCTGATGGGTTGACTTCCCTGAATCTCTTTTCTAAACATTTTATTATTACAAGTGCTGTTTCCTTTAGGTACTGCTTCCTTCAGATAACATCTCCATTCCCAAACATCCTCAGCAGATTCACAGTACATTGTCATGCACATAAACATCTGTTACAGTTTGGGAAGGCAGTTCAGCCTGTGCTGTTAACTATTATAATCATTTTAAGATCCAAAGATTTCCAAAAATACAAGATACAGAGTATCTGTGTGAAAATATAAAATTTTTGACAAAATATTTTGGAATATTCCCTCTGTTGCACTGCCATGTTGGATTTGACTATTTTCTGTGATACAGGTTCATGGAAGAAATATGTCAAGCCCAGAAGGGATATTAGCTGAAGTGCTGTAAGACAGTGTGTAGATATGCCTGCATTTAGACAAGAAAAGATTTAAATCTAATGGTGGAAACAACAGACCCAAGACTTTGGAGTTACAGTCGCAGTAGCAAGTGTGTTCATCTATCAGAAAAAAAGGAGAAGCACTTAGTTTTGCTGCCAGAAAATAAATCACAGTGCTTTGGTGAACTAATTTTAAAGTAATTTTAAAGTAATTTCCTTGCAAATTCAATTGCGTGTGATACGACAGAAAATGGAGGTGTGGTCAGCTGCCAATCATTTACCACAATCTTGGCAGTTGTTTCCAGGGCTCTAGGTTCTTGTAATTGACAACATCAAACAGCTCTCAAACTGCTGCGTCATGTTTAATTAAGGGAATCATGGATGGATTGAGCCAGAGAGGAAAGGAAAGAGGGAAAAAACGCACAGATAAAAGGACCGAGGGAGATGAGATAGATTGAGGGAGTAAGAGACTGAAGCATGAGTGAGTGAGTGAGAGAACAAGACATGATTGTTTCTGTTAGTCTGTCAGTCAGGCGGTAATAAGGGCTTCATCCACTCTCTCAGCTTGGTTGCACTTGTGGGAAATGACCCTTCTCTTAATGCTTAACTGCAAGCACACACTCACACCATGCATGCACAAAACACATCTTTAAGCCATTTGTTCCCAACAGCCCTAGAACAGCCAGGTCACATGCTGTATTGTTGTATCAACAAATCTTATAAGGAGACACCATCAACAACCTCCTCTCTCTGCTTTCCTTGCTTCCCTACATATCTTGGATTAAAACTTCTGCAGAGTCATCTTGCATTATTCCGATTAAACCAGGGGGAATTCTCTCCAAGTTTCCATATAAGGGCCCGAACTGATCCAGCTCCTCTTTGCAGCTGAATGCTTGCTGGGTGAGCTATCTCTGTGGAGGGCTCAGACAAAAACAGAACAGGCCAAGAAAGACCCCCCCACCCCCCCACCCCACCCCCAAATATACACCAAAAAACACACATGTGCAGACATTCAAATCCAAACAGTTTACGAGCACTTGTGCAAAAGTATGCACCTCGTATGTCTCTCTTGAACCCAAATGCATGCACATGTTCAAAGGAGTGTTTTCACTTACCCGTAGGTAGCCCCTCACAGTCAGACATGGTCCTGGAGAGAAGAGGTTCACGACAGTATCTTCTCTTGTCAGTTGAGTTTCTGCAGCTTGTTGCTTCTTCTGTATCTGTGCTTACTTGTATTTGCTTGTCAAATTCACTGTTTTAGGCTTTGACTGTTTCTGTTTAGCTTTCTCACTTTACTTTCTTTCTCCTTGTCCTCTCCCCGCTCTCTCCCTCTCTTAACAATCTGACCAGTGGCCAGTGGATATGCCAGTCAAGCATCATACACTATTGCTATTGGACACTAAATTTGTAACCAACAGTCCTCTCTTGGGATACTGTTTCCCTTACACATGGCAGGCCTGCTTGGACACGACTTTCTCATACATCTGCAACATACATTTGACCAATAAAGTGAAAGGAGGAAGTTTTTTTTCAAGAAGGCCAAGTCCCCTGACTACATTTCACCTTAGTATTTTCAGAACCATGTTTGTTTTCCAGTATAATTTCCTCCTTATCTCCTTATCTGTAACAGAAAACACAGAAAGTTTCTTTTCCCTTGAGAGACCAGTCCACCAAAACCTGGCATTATACCAGAGAAGCTCTTTTTTTGCCAGTAATTGCCTTTCTTTCCTTTAGGGGGCGCTTGTGTTTCATTGAATAGTAGCTTGTTCATGTCAGGAGAAATCCTTTGTTGTTTCAAGATCCTCAAGTCGCCTGGAAACCGAGAAATTTCCAGGGGTCAAGTGACTCTGCACTCAAGACTGCAGTTTTGACAGCTAAGCTTAATCTCAATGGTCTGTTTTATTTCTCATGAAAAAGTCAGAGGCCTTGTTTTAATAGAGTAGTTGCATTTGCTGCCACTTTCCACTTAGCACAGACAGACAGGCAGGGGAGCAGAAAAACAGAAAGTTCTCTTTTTATCAGAAATGTTAGGAGGAAACATAAAGAGGAATCCGTGCAGAGGAAAAGCAGGAGAATCACAGATCGCAGCCAGCTTTTGTCTCTCCTTCTAAGTCCTTTTATAACAAAGGAGACAAAGAAAAGTGCTTGCCAGACACTTCATAATGCTGCACAGATTACAGACCCACTTGAGTGCACAAATGTTCCTCAGAACATACTTATGCAATGCAGCTTTGATTAAGCTCAACCTTCCAGACTCTCATTCCTGAATTACTTTTCAGCTTACTCAGCTGACCCTTTGTCACTTGACTGGGAGGATTACCATGAGAGAAAGGTCCAGCATGTGACTGGAGCAGGGTCAGACGGTAGGCTTGTCAAGCAAACCAGTGTTTAAGAGGTTAGACATCAGGGACCGGGGTTATCTTGAGATTTTTGAGAGGACACAGGTGATGAGAAGTTTGAGGGTTTCTAACTCTGTTATCTGTCCTTCAGACCTGCCAGTGACCCCTTCCCCCCAAACTCAACACAGCACCCCAGTCTTCACACCAAGACCAGCTTTGTTGTTTGATGTCCAACTCTTGTTTGCAGAAGAGCTTGAAGGCCCTTCTGCAAACATGACTCAAACCTTCACCCCATAAAGACCTCTCGACCCCTTGCTCTGGCAAACAGAATGTAGACCATCTACCACCGTAACTGTTTTACTCCCCAATGATCACATGCAATTACTTCGGCTGAGGTAATATACTCCAGAGTGTCTAAAAATGTACTTAATTAGATTGTAAAATGGTTTAACATGAGTTTTCTGGGCTTGGATTGTTGCATTGGCTATAAACCATGCAGTGATTACCAGAACACAAGAAACTAGTTTGTTAAGAGAAGCCAGACTGAGGCAGGAAATCTGAGACCAATATCTAACCAATGCAATACCATGATTATTCTATAACATGTGGTTACATAGAGTTAGAGGTACAGCTCATGGCTGCAGTCAATTAATAGCTCTGTTACATTAACAAGAGTGATATTATGCCACAACAAGATCGACATCTGCAAAAAGTCATTGCTGAATCCTTGATTGTTGTTACTAAATATAATAACAGATGAAACACAATGGCTTTATGTTTAATTTATCTAAGAAATGTAGGTCAAGGTTTCATGTTTTAATCATCTCACAATAAAGTGTGATGACAGTACAGAAAACTGGCTGCAACTGATAAACATGCAGCAGTAAAAAAGGACTGAAAGCCAAAGGGAACAATAAGGAGCAATTACGAACCATCAAATGGTAGTAAAAGCTAATTAAATGTTAAGTGAACAGTTTGACAATAGACTGAAAGTAAAATGCATAGTTCTGAGGACCTCTGTGGCATATCCTCCCACTTGCTCTCCGTCTGATTGAACCTGAGATATGAGTTCCTCCTGATGACTGAATATTATAGGAATTGACCTTCCAGTGTTTTTGAGCAATGGATTCATAAACAAAAAGACAACATTAGTTTCCTGTACACACATACAGGTCATCTTTTATAAGGGATGGTGGTGAGAATTAATTTTATTTCAGTAAATTCATGTCCATAGTCCACGTAAGTGGTACCAAAATTAACATGAGTTTCTCAAAAGTACAAAAATATGTCATCGGCATATAAATAAATGTTGCTATCATACAGCAAGAAGGCGCTTTTATCCATAAATGCAATATATAAAATAGGTCATAATATGGATCCTTGTGGAACAAGTTTGGTTAATTTAATTCACCTTTGATAAAAAAGGACAGTGTGATTACATTCATATTCTGATCTGCATCTATTTATCAAAACATTTTTAAACATTTTACATGTATCGTAGTGGGTTTATTCATTTTATTTCTTGATCTTTGATAAATTAAATAAAAGGGCTGCACCATGCTGTCGATTAGATAGAGTTGAAATAATACTGATGTTGTAGCAATAATTTCACTTTGATCTATCCTGAAGCCAGATGGATATTGAACATAAGTTATATTCATCAAAGCAAGTGTGGTGTGCTATTCATGTGGATGAATCCCTATCGAGTATAACCTCTTGTAACTTTACTAGAATCTGCCTCAGTGTTGATTCATAATTTTTTTTTTCTTAATTTTAGATCAATAAGAATATGTTAATAACACTCATTTAAATGTTAGTATCATTTTCACTAATGATAAATATTTTTTAACTTTTCCTTTTTAAGTATAAGTTTAAATGAAGGACTTCAAGGAGTAATATCTTTTCCATGATTGTTAATAAATTATTTTAAAAAATTTCTTAACTTTTACATTTTTAACAAGAATACCTTGTCTGATCTTCCTTTACAAACTGGAAGGTGGCTTCTCTGAGACGTTTATTTTTCTTGTCAGTTCATCTCTCTCCATCACTGTCTCTGTTGACCTCTAGATAAACAACTCTCTCTTTCTACAGATGTTTTTTCCCCTCTCCCCTCCCCTGTTCCAGTCATTTTCTGCCTTCTTCAGTCGCTGTCAACACATTGCTTCCATTTCCTTTAGTTCACATCCGCTCAGTGAACCAGCCTTTGGCTTAAATGGGAGTTATGACAGTACCTTTAAGGTTATTTGCCCTTAGGTTTACCTTTAGTCACAATTATCTTCTTGATACAGCAAATCAGTTATAGTTAATAATTAATTATTAGTATTAGTTAATCATTTTTTAATGTGTTGTACATATTTATTGTTATGTGCATTCCTAAATAAATTAAAATGTATTCTAATTTTCTATATCAATTGTTTATTTATCAGGGTGGTTTTTGAATCTACAGGTTTTGTGTTTAAATATTATCCTTTTGGATATGGATAATGTCCAATGGCAAATCTCAGTTTGCAACATATTTTGCCATGTCATTTTTTTGTGTGCTGTGTATGCATGGTGCTGTATATTCAGTGCCCCGAGTAAATTTTGGTTCAAAAGTCTTAAAAACCCAAAAACTGCATTGAAAAAAACTCAGTTATTACTTCAATTTACTGTAAGTAATTTTAAGACATAACAGTTAAAGATGTCAAGTGTCATCAAGTGGCACTCCATACCCTCCATACCCTTTAGAGAAACCATTAATTTGTTACTATTTTAGGTGCAGCTTGGTGTTTAAGACCCATTGTTGCTGGGACTGCTTCATTTCAAACAGATGGTGTCTTGTCACACCACGGAACAGATAAAAATGTGTTTTCGAACACAATATATTTTTTTTTGGGACTACTGATAGTCAAAAAGGGAGGTTAATTAATATGGGTAAAGGAGCCTCCAGCCTGCTTTAACTGCTCTATGTTAATGATCCTCCCATGGCAGCAGCAGTTGTGTATGCAGGTACTAATGAACTCTTAATAGTGTTAAATCTCGCAGCCTCTGAATGATTCCACTAACTGTTTTATAGCTGTGTGGGCAGAGCCCTAATTAGGGACTTGTGGCAAAGAGCTCTCTTCACAGCTCTCAGCAGATTTAACAACCTGCACAAAGCAACTGAAGCTGCACTTCAACAAGAGAGAATACAAAACAACTTCTACAATTGTTATCAAAGTTAATTACTTGTTGGTTAATTTTTACTCCTCTGTCATGTCAAATTTTTTGGCCCAGAATGGGATCACATTAAACTGCTGAAGACTGCATCAGACATAGAAAATACAGCAAGAAATCTGGTTGTATAAAAGACCAGTAGAAAATATCAAAAGAGCATTTTCAATAATTAATATCATAATGTTCCAAGTTAGTTTGTTACATTCAAGTTACATTCTGACTATTCATGCACAAACATTTTGATAAGTTGTGCTCCAAGTAGACAGAAAGTGCTTTTTTGATCATGATGAAAGACTCTGTTTCTCATTTCCCAGCCTTGTAAATCTGCACAGCTGTCATGAGATAAACCAAAGAGTTTATGGACCAACAATATTAATGTGAGGAGATTTAATTGTGTATTCTTGAAAATAAAAAGGTTAACACACACAAACTGACGTTGTTTGAAGAAATTGGAAAAGCGTATCGCATTAAAAGTCCTGAAGGCACAAATCGGTTTAAATTGTCTATAATTCTGTGTCTCAGTGGGGTGGGGGGGTATTTCTGGTAGAGGATTAACTGTAGAGAGGGAAGACTTCCTCTGGCTGGGGGCTGTAACCCCCCCGCTGAGAAATGGCCGAGGTGTGACGGAGGGGATTCCAGAGCACGCAACAAAAGGCAGGCACTTTGATTTGAACAGCAGTTTCAGGCAGCACACACACTCACTCACACACACACACACACAAACACACACACACAAACAAACCATAGTTCTTGATCCGCAGCAGCCCTGCCCTCAGGTCTCAGCCGGTTGAAAGACCGGGGAAACTCCAGATGCTTCACAGCAGTCGTGGGCTGTGACTTGGAAGGACTGGCAGGAGGAGGACACTGATGGAGGGCTGAAGTCATGTATGGTTGGAACAATTTAACAGCAGTGGTGGAGGCCCAAATTAATAGAAAAGCTATGGAGGTTTTGGCCTGAAGGAGTACCTTCAAACAGAGAGGGGAGGGCAACGGCAGAGGAGGACGAGGGGGTGAAAGGAGGTTCCAGAGACTCTGTATGATGGATGGACTGGTGAGGAAGAGAGGTGGGGGGAGAGGGGGCGCTTCAAAAGAAAAATGACCCAGACTACTGCTGTGATGTAGAAGGAGGGAATGCAGGGCAGCAGAACATGTGGGGGTCTTATAACTAAAAAAAGGGTTTGCAAGGCTACATAAACACAGACAGTCGGTGAAGATATAACACAGAACACTAAGTAAATATACCATTTCAGGGTTTTGTTTAAAAGCTTGCTCAGAGTCTGTTCTTTGTTTTTATCGCTCAGTTTTTGGGCGTACTGTACTGCAGTTATCAGTTTTGCTGTATGGGAAACTATGCAGTGGGTCCATGGAGATGTCACTGGATACAACACTGAGCGATTACACCTTTCAAGGTGCCTCTGTGGCTTTAGTGGCAGGCATAAACCTTTTGACTGGGGTTAACTTCAGGGCTTTTAAAACATGATCCAGCAAACCGACTCCCCCCCTTCCACCCCCCAACATAGACAGACAGAAATGAAAACCTCTCCTCAAACACACCTACTTGCTCTCTCCTTCAGGGCCTGCTAAAGCCATTATAGCTCTAAAAGAGATTGTATCGGCTCCAGGCAGACAAGCAGACAGACAAATAGTTAGTTAGGCAGTTAGATATACAGACAGCGCCCAGAAAACTAAGACTCCTCTGTGCTCAGGACAGGCCGGCTAAATGTCTGGCTGCTCTTCAGAGGCTCTCAGGTGTGACCGGCCGATCTCTTGTGTACCGCAGCCAAGGCGGCAGACAGGCACAGAGGTGTTCTGTAAGGCTGGAGTCGAGTGAATATCTGCTCTATCTCTCCCCGTCACAGGCTGCATACGCTCCTGTGAGCAACTCAAACACAAGCCAGATCTTCTTTCCTGCAGAACTATGCAGGCTTTCACTGAGTTAATGCATATTTTTAGGCTGAGCCAAGGTCAAACATTTTTGCCAAAGACCTGCCTGACACGTAATTTCTCCCAGCAGCTGCGGTTTCTTACATTTGATGACTAACTTTGCATTCGAATCAAAGACTTCAGCCAGACCACAAATGCATTGCAGCAGGATTTTAAGAGTGGATGATGGAGGCTTTGGTTCTTAGTTTAGTCGAACACATCTTTCTTACTGCACTAACACTGTTGCATTGCTGCAGTCTGGACCCTACAGAAGAGGCCTTAATGTCCCTCTGCCTGTGCTTGCACATACACACATATGCGTGCACACACACACACACACACATACACACATCTCTTCCCTAAAATTGCTGATGGCTTGTTTTCATGAACATATATTATTTCCAGATGGAGGTCGTGAATAAAACCCGACGGAAACAAGTCGGGTGAAACTGGAAACTTAAAAAAACAGAAATGGAGCGGTATGGAGCTGAGTAAAAAAAACAATCTTTCTCCTCCCCCGCTCCTTCCCTGAACCTTTTGAAAAGACCAGCTTGTCAATTACACGGTTAAAAACAGAGGAACAGTGTACCACACATGAGCATGTGGACAGCATTACCACATGATAGGCCTACCACGTTTTAATTGTCACCATGATGCACTTATATGAAAACATCCCTAAACAAAAATGACTTTAAACACAAGACAAACAAAAAAAGCTTGAAGCAGTTTAGCGTTGAAACCTCTACACATACCCAGCTAAATAAACAAAGTCAGGGGCGAAGAAAGGGAATACTTTCAGACTCAACAGAGTACAAAAACTGAGCTGTGAGACCTCTGGAACATTCACCAACCTCGGGCTCTCCAACAAGCTGTATATGAAGAAAAACGCATTGTTGTGCTGTGAATATACATTACATTTAACTGAATGGCTTTGCTTTGCTTTGTGTTTCTTAACATTGGAGAATGAAACAACATGTGCAGGCTACAGGCAAAGCTAAAGCATGTATGTCATAATGAGTGCCAAGGAAAAAACAGTCAGCAACAGGCTTTTTTTTCTTCAGGATAAGATGAAGCAGAATAAACCACAGCTAACAGTCTGAATTTGAGATCATCAATGGAAGATATTTGAGAGATGTGCTCTGCGGTTTTAGTATGAAGACCATCTTTGCAAATAAGTGTTTAAACAGTTATGATACTTCAACAGTTTACTGAGTCAGACACTTTGAAGAGTCGGCCATTTATTTATAAATCCAGTCACTTTTGCTTTTCCAAGTTCTTGAGAAAGACTTCTGACTTGTATCTGTGTACTGGAGAAACTAAACTATTTAAAGGAATAGTTCAGCATGTTGGGAAATATTCTTTTATTTTCCTATTGAGAGTAAGATAGGAAAATTGCACCATCTTTCAGATTATCACTCAGAAACACATTTATATATCCTTTTATGGGTGTTGCTGTTGCGTAATCATGGTGAGGTGGTGCAGTGCGTGTACCACCAAGAACCATAATTAAACGAAAAATGAAGACAAGAGCTCCAAGTATGATTTTTTTTAAACTTAGGGTCATAAAAAAGAGAGAACAGTGGGTTTGGGCAAAGGCTTGTTCAAAAAAAAAAAAAAAAAAAGTTTAGTCACACAGAAGTCATATGCACCAACAAGTAATAAAATCTGTCCACAAAGAACCTATTTTCTGACCATAACAACAAATAAAAACCATTTTGTTAAGATGTTAACTAGCTCGAGGATATTTCATGTTGAAATAAAGTCTTCTATGAAAAACAGCATGCTCAGGTTCAAATATGAATTAAACAATAGACTGGAGGAGATCCTCAGAGGCTTGGTTTAACAATACTAGCCTACCAACTTTAGCTTTAGCTTAGCTTAATTCTGATCTACAACACATGCCAGCACAAAAACAGATTTTGCTCTGTTGATTCTCTTCCACATTAAGTGTCCCAGATCAGGGACTGAAATCTGACCTACATGCTTGAATGAATCACAAAAGTTCTGGAAGTTGCACAAAAGCCTTGTGCAACCACGGAGGTCTCTATCTTTCAAAGAAGCATGATGAAGTTTTAATCTAAAACTAGATATCTTACTACCATGCTTATACCTGGAAATGCCAACAACAGCTGAGCTGGCACTGATAAAATCTTACTAACATGCTCCCTGGTGTCTTTTGGGCACTTGAGGCATTAGGGAAACACACTCCAGATTAACTCCAGGGTCATTCCATGTCAAAAACAAGTTTTTTCCCCCCAAAAAAACTGGACCCTTCACATTGTAAAAATTATAGCAAACCAACTAGCTGTTTTCAGTCTTTGTACTTAACTAAGCTTTTTTTTTTTTTATCCAGCTTTATCCTCACCACACAGTATGAGAAAGGTTCAGATTCTCACCTCCTAAAACTTTGCAATAGAGCAGAAAAAGTTTATTTGCAAAACTATCCTTTAACAAACCCAATGTTGATTTTTGTGCTCAGGTCTTTGGTGGCTGTCTACAGTTCCTTCAGTTGGCTTTAAATCTATTTACCATAGAACAGATAAAACACATGCTCTTGTGGCGTTTTATTTCCCCACCATTCAACCAGTCCTTCAAGTCAGTCCTGCTGTGTTGGTCCACTGAGTTGGTTTGGTCTTATCTAATCTGACTCAGGCTCCTTATCTCTATAATCAGACTCTAATCAGCCAGCTTTGTCCAGACAACAAGGGGCCAACATGAGGCAAAGAGGACCCTGAGGCCTCCCCCATGTCTCAGCCATAAAAGTTTAATTTGTGGACTGGGCATGCCCTTTCAAGTCAATGATAGAGGTATGGCTCAATGGCAAAGGGGTCACCAC
>JAPZDZ010000007.1:12120847-12135159 GCA_029783805.1 Acanthurus tennentii | reverse complement strand
TCTCAGGAATCTAAGCCTCTGTGTATGTGTGTGTTTGTGTATGTGTGTGTGTGTGTGTGTGTGTGTGTGTGTGTGTGCGGCTTCAGATATCACCAAGTCCACTTTTCCTGGAGCAAATCAGCAGCTCAAGAGTCCTACACTACTACCACCAACACTAAGCATCCTCCACCAACATCACCACACCACCAACACCACCCTTCACCTCCATGCAGGTTCAGGCACCAGCAGTTACAAACACACCCACATTCACTCTTGGATCTGGATCACATTAAGCAGGAAAATGAAGAGCAGCGTTATGCATGTATTGTAATCAGCCTGTGTGTTTTTATAAAAAAAAAAAAAAAGCAGACTCGCCTACTGGAGCTCGTAGTTGGCCATGGTTGTGGTGGTGTTGGTGGTGGTGGTGGACGGTGTTAATCTGACAGCATGCCGTAGCAGGAGTGCAGGCTGCGATATGAGAAGTGAAAAAAGCTCCTCAGCGGGGAGAAACGAGTCTAAAACATCCGGACATCCTCGATCAACCGCGGGGTTTCGGAGCGGAGCCGCTAGTTAATATCAATATCATTAGGAGCTCGTGTTACAGCCGAGTTGTTGGAGGCAGGCGACCCACCGATCCGATCATCTCCCAACTGTGACGGGAATTACAGCCGCGATTCGCAATTACCTCGTGCGTCCCGTCGGATATACAGATCCCCGGTGAAAAATAGAAATTAAAAAAAAGGAAGAGAAAGAAAAAGAAAGAGACGGGTCCGTGCTGATCCCGACGATCAGAATCGACTCGGTCGGGCTGTCGACCTGGGGAGCGATCCGCGGACCGAGCAGCCCACAGTAGCTGGAGACATGGTGAACAAATCGGTGAGCGGTGACCTACTTCCGAAGTGGCATGCTGGAGATAATATTCATGCGCTGCCTGCATTCACATTCGCCGTTGCACCGGGACATCCCTCCATAACGCGAAATCACGGTGCCGTGATATTCCTGCGGGGACTAAAACTGTGTCCGCAGTCATCTGTGTGGATTTTTTTTTTTTTTTTACCCCGCAATCAGAAATTATGCACGTGTGTTTTTCCACAATAGCATTATATTATAGGCATGCAAAGCTCTATTTTAAGTCAGTCCCATGCAAAAAGATCCCGTTGGAAATGAACAAACTTCCACCGGTCTGAGATCACTTTTAAAAATTAAGGTCAGCAAGAGAAGGGATCATCTCAGAGACAGTGGGACAAATTATTTTTGCCCCTAAAATAAGCTTTAAATACATTAATAGTGCGTTTTATGTAATAATACACATGCTGCTAACTATAATAGGAAAAATAGGTCCTGGATGACACTAAAAGTGCCAAAGATGACAGTAAAACTCATCAATGAATGTTTAAAAAGTCAATATTAGCGAAGTAAAGACTATAAATGTTATAATATAAAGGAAGAACTTAACTAAACTATAAATCCCTGCTGAGCTCCCATTGTGTACCATTGGCATAAACACCTCAAAGCTCATTGTCAACTCTCCAATGTACATTCAGAATATAAATCCTAAGAAGAGCGTTTAAGAGATTTTAGTCAGATTATGACAACAGAAAATAGGAACATGTAGCCCACCCCCCTACAGTATGCTCATTTTCCGTGTCCACTTCTCTTAATAAGGCAATTAAGTGTTGTCTAAATTCAGGAAAATAATCAATAAACTGGATCACTAACGTACTTTACACTTTATATCTGTTCTATAGAAAATAGTACCAAGTAAAGGTACTGCTATAAAACCACTCAGAGGTTGATAGCTTCATGTTTTTTCTTAAGGAGAAATTAAGGAAAATGATCAATAACTGGAGGAAACACATAAATGCCTGACTACAGCTGCCACATGCAGGTAAACTATCATTCCTGTAGGAACATCAGCAACATGCAAATACAGGCTTTGAATATTGAACTTTATTTGAAAATACTGCAGAAATACTAAACACTACATAGATAATCATAAATAAAAACTCAAAAGAAAACTTAAGTCTCTATATATGTGCAGTTAGAAGTAACCTTAACAATATTAAACATTAAACATAACTGTTTAAATATCATTTTTGAGGAATTGTAAGGAATATTAAGGTTTGATCGTTTTTTGTCAGATTGAACTAAATATCTTAGTTTCCTGATAAACATTTGTAGATGTTGCTTTGAGCTCTAGGAAGTTAATGTTGTGCATTTAACTTAATGATCAATAAAAAATAACTAGAATAAAAACTGTAAAATATAACAACCAGAAAACACAAGGTCACTGTAAACTCTCTTCAAACAGCGCAACGCTGTAAATGAGAATTACACCCATCATATAAATTCCTAAAGGAGTATTTAAGTGATTATTTTCTGTCAGATTAATGACAGCAGAAAATAGAAGCATGTATCCCTCTTAATTAGGCTCATTTGCCGCATCCTCTTCTCTTAATCATAGGTGGAATCCAATAATGATTATAAGTGTTCAGTCACTCATCATTTATTAACCTATTCCTGAGGAAACGCAGATAACATGGGCCTATCACAGTGGGAAAGCACATGATGATGAACACTCAGTGGCTGCACTTGCTCAGTGGCTGTTCAATTACAGGAAAAACTTGAATATCTGCACCAAACAACAGGTTTGGTCTCCTAACAACCAACTGATTGGAAAGCCAATACGGCACAAGGTTAGCATGTAGTCGGAATCAAGCTCAAATGGGATAAATGCTGATTGTCCTCATCAATATCAGCTTTGCAGTGTGTAATTAACAACTGTAAACAAGCTGAGTGTGTTGAGTTAATGAGGCATGAGGAAAGCTGAGGGAGTACACACTGCTGAGAGCTGACCTGCACCGCAACAAACACACTGCAACGAGCTGCAGAGAGGGAGAGAGAGAGGCAGGACACCAACCAGGACCACTAAATGCTTCCTGCATGCAGGAAGCACTCAGTCACTCAGTCACTCACTCAGTACTCAGACATTAAGCAGTAAAGCACAACAAGATCACTTGTAGTTGAGGTAGCATCAGATCTTCTTTTGCCAAGAAATGAAATAAAACGAGTAATAAACAGTAATGATTAACCAACACAAACTTATTACAAATGCCATATGCAGGAAAGCCATAATCCCTACAAGGTTATTGTAGTGCTTAAACCATAAACTCAGTATGTTGACAGCTCCATTAGGTAATATTGTAGAAATAAAGAACACTGTAAAAAATAAATTGAATGTCTAAAGCACACTTAAGTCTCTATTTGTGCAGGTAAAAGTAGCATGAATATTATTAAGCATACACATGAAACGAGTTAATTTATAGAAAGTAACAATACTGAAAAACGACTGATTGTTTAAGCATTATTTTATCCTCAATATGAAAAAAACTCTGGTTTTAGCATCTCAGTTATGAGAAATTTCAGTGTTTTATTGTCTTTTGTCATTTTGAACTGAATGTCTTTCTTGTTCCATTGAAGATGCCATTAAAGACAAGTTATAATATTACTCACTCACACACTCATTCAGATATAGAGCTGGCATGTACATGAGTAAAAAAAGCACACACTAATTATAAAAAACTAAATTAAATATGAAACAGATAAAGAATAATACTTGATTTTTTTTAAATTGGTTATTTGGAATCACAATGCAAACACTGCAAACTCTCAAATCAACTAGAACTGCACGTTTAAAATCTTATTTTGAAAAAGTAAACCGATCCTGTTGAGGATTTATATCAAAATACTTTTCTGTGGCTCAGGTCAAATATTTTATGCCTATTAAAAAGCCTTTTTTGGATTTATTTGTCCAACATGAAACTTATGAAAGATTTCAACAGAAAAACACTCTAAACACAACATTGACATTTAACCTTTGAGGCTGACATGATGAAATTGTTGTGCCTGCTGCACATTAGAGGATTTTGAATTTGATTCAGTCATGACGCTGGACCACACACTTGGTGTTTATACGAAACTATTTCCAGTTAGCGAGTCCAGGGACTTGGGATCTGGCATAAACTCGAGTGATCAAATGTGACTTGAGACAAAAAAAAAAAGCTGACTGTTGTTTTTTGGCTGGTTAAACTTGTATGTGCAAATGAAGTCATGGCTCAGAAGAAGAATCAGTGTGGCTCGTTTGTTTTTCAGTGCGAACTGGAGTTGAATTGAAAATAAGGTGTTTTTATAGCATCGTTTGGTTTGTGACACTTCCTGTTAAGCTCACTCTCAATGGCTACTGCAGGTTTCAGCTAAACATTTAATTGCTTTTCAATTACCACAACAGGATTTTATGCTATATTAAATAAATTAAAGGAGTTTGATATGAGTATTCTGAATGGAGAAACTCTGATCAACTCGGTAATATTAAGATTATCTCCGTAAACTCTTCACACTACAGGATCATTTGGGCTAACGATCTGTTCAGACAGGTCAAACAAGCAACATAAATCAACACTGTGGCGTTATAACAGCTCAAATGCCAAAGAAACAGGTTTAATAAAATAAACACTCTGGCTGAACAGTTATCGAAACATGTTAAACAAACAACTGAATATGATGCATCCTTCACAAGCGAGCAAAGAGAGCCTTTTAAATAAAGCCAAAACACCAACAAGCAACTTGACAGAGATCAAGTAATTCAGGGCAATAAAAAGTGTCTGTGTTTATACCCTTTGATTTCTCTAATTGACAGGGCTGACTGCTCTGATCAGAGGTTGTGTAGTGAGCAGTGAGACTATATCAAAAGCACAAATATCTTTTCCTTAAGAATGACTTAAAATATGATTTGACTCAAAGGGATTTCCTGAGAGTCGTCTGGTCCTTTAAACCAATCTCAAGAGCATTTTCCACTCAGATATCTCCAAACGGATCTACATTTTTGGCCTTGTGCCCTAATTTGACAAGATCTTGTTCCAGAAACTCTCACCTCAGCAGGTATTTACAGAAGATGATGATTTTCTCACTCTTAAGGTGGAGAGGCAGCATTGGGGGAGAATGAAATAACACTGTAATTCTTTATTGATCTCTTTCTCCACTTGCCTGAGAAATCAGAGCTCAGATTCTACAACAGACCGGCCGCCCTCGGCTGCCCAAGCATCAGTGCACTGTACACAGAAAGATCAGGCTGCAAAAAGATCTAAAGAAGGTATTTTGTTCTTTTAGAGAGACACAGGTTATCTGCTGTAACACATTTTTTCCTTTTACAAATAAAAATTGACTTTATAAGATATATAACTTTGTGCTATAGTACCTACCTGGTCTGGTATGACCAGTAGCTAAGTTGGCTAATCTTAGCTAACATTAGCCAACTTAAACTGCATATTAATATGTAACTGACATTACTGAGTCTTTCTATTGACTCTACACCTGGTTCTTCTGTTCATTATTGCCACAGTTTTCCCATGTCAGTCACATTTAACCTCTTTTACACCTTCTGTTTCTCCATAAAAAAGAACTATGTACGTTTTTGTTATTATTTTTTTGAAAAAATCACATCCCGTTAATGTTTAACTACAGGTGAGTTTTCAAACAACACTTTAATCTAGGCTTTCATAGAAACATATGTAAAGCTTACCAGATGTAACTCTACTGCTTTACTTCACTCACACTCTTCTAGTTGTTTTTGGCTGCACCAGGCAGCTTTTTTAGCTCAGAACCAAACAGCAGACAGAGACAGTTAGCAAGCAGCTAACATAGTAGCAGCTAAAGAGCCACATATTCTCCTCTGGAGTTGGTGGAGAGCCAATCTACACTACGGTCAAATGACTTCAACATCACCACCAATAAGTTTTTTCAGGTGAGATAATTACTTATACATTTAAATGGCAGAACAAAATCTAAAAAGTCTCTTAAGCTTGTGTTAAACCACAGAGATTATTTCAGACATCTAACCAGAAATCCTAAACCTACTGAGCTCAAAACAAAGGAACCAGCAGTTCAACAACGCTCACTCATCTTCAGGTTTTAGGATTCATTCCTGCGCCGCTTCAGTCCATATCAACTTAAATAATGTTGATATGTCAATGGTGTGACCAAAATTTGTTTCTGCTGCTCCAAAATGGCCCAGAAATATCAGTTATTATTGTTAGCTTAAGTGGCAAAACCACTCATTTGCTTCTCAGAGCTGTTTTGCAAAATGAGGTCCTCCACCTGGAATAACCTTCAGTGGTCATGGTGTCGTCATTGTCCTGGTTCATTGTAAAAGTAGCTGATGTGACGACTGTCTCCATCTCTACTCAACAATTTTTGGCTACCTGCGTTTAAGCAGTGCTGTGGAGGTTAAAACCCAACCGAGGTGATGTGATTGTGGTCACACACAGCGATGATGTGTAATGGTGTAATGAACATGCAGCATCCAATCGAAAAACCACCTGTGAGTTTAGTCTCTTTAGTAATTTAAGAAAAGCAGCAAGTGGCTGTGCAGCATGGCACCTGTTGAAAATGGGCTGACAGTGCTTATGTACTGTTCACCAAGTGTTTACTGTCAAGTGCATGACACAGTAGGAGAGGAACTGAGATGCACAGCAATCTTTGACATGAAAGGGAAATATGTTTTTAAAAATAAAGAGAACTGATTTAAGAGGCCTCATTCCCTCTGAGCACTTCAGCAACCAGCCCCTGTCATACAACTGCCTGAATACTTCGTGATGTGAGGTTTTCTAAAGAGTGTGTGTACGAGAAAAAGAAGTAGTTGTGTCATGCATGTCTGACAGCAACAATGTGATAAATGACTGGATTGTTAAAGTGACAACAACTTGTCCTTGCAAGACAGACTGTTTATGTGGGTTCGGACACTTTCTGAAGGGAGAATTATGAAAAATAAAGTCAGAAAAATTATCATTCCTATTAGAAATAAGAAAAAATGTTAATAAATAAAATGTGAGACTAAAGTACCATGTGGAAAATACCAGGGCATAAAGAGGTGCAAAATAATGATAAAGATAAGACACCAGTGCCACATGAAGAATCAAAACCCAACTTCAGTACAGACTGTGTGAGGAACACATGAAAACACATCAAGCTGAAAAGCATACGTTTGCTACACAACAGAGGAGGTAGTAAGTTGTTATTTCTCAGCCTCAGCATGTAGCCTACAGATGTAGAGATGACAGTTCAGCACTACAGAGCAGACACAGGACAGGAAGTGTAATTATCTGCTTCTACTGTTCGTCTTCAAAGAGACGGGGCAAGACGCCAGACAGCCTGACTGGCAAGTAGGGGAAAGAGAGAAAAAGAGAAGAGAGCTAGAGAGAGGAAGAGAAAGCGATGAAGACTGAATTCAGAAAAAAAAAAAAAGATCGAAGCAAAGCGGCAGAGAGGAGTAGAGAAGTAGAGAGGGAGTCTCACACCTCACATCTCATCAAGTGAAAGAAAAGTCAAACTTGGTAGAAATCAGTGGGGCAATTTTTCCCATTCACTCTCCTGCTTTTCTTTGCTTGACAGCTCCTCGGAGATACAGACGTTTGACACAGACTTCCTGAGAGAGCTGGCTTGAACAAGAGAGAGGAGAAGTTAGAGGAATGTGTGAGAGACAGCGACAGAGGGGAAGAAGGAGGGGGTCAAAAGACAAGAGAGTGATGGATTGAGATAGCACAGAGAATGGAGACAGAGAGAGATTGTCATCATCATCATGAACAATGACTCTCTGAAAGAGGAGGCCCGTTGCTGGATTTTCCACCCAGCTGAGGACAGAGCGAGGAGGGGGCGGCCGCCCGCCTGCCCACCTGCCGGGGCCTCAGTCATGCTTTTAGCATCTGCCAAACTGAAGGACACTTGGTGCCATGTGCTTTTCTCTAAAGGAGCCTGACGTTTGTCAGTCACAGTGAGGGCTTCTGTTCTGTACGGCCTCAGCCAAACAGGGTTTAATGTCCCCCTTCAACACACACACACACACAGTCCCACCCCATGTAAACAATCCCAGTGTGTGTGACTGTGTGTGTGTGTGTGAGAAGTGAGCGAGACCCCGGCTCTGAAAGCTCCACATCCACTGCAGCTGTGGGCCGGCCAACAGCTGACACTGGGCTGTGGGTCTGTGCTCTCTCTCTCTCTCTCTCTCTCTCTCTGCTTCCTTCCCCACCAACCCCGCCTCCTCTTCTTCTATGTTTCCATGAAACAGACCTGTAATTTTCACAGCTGTGTCTCGGCACTGTGCCAGGGCGAGTCAGGGAAAGAGAGAGTGAGAGAGAGTGAGAGAGGGGCTGGCTAAGGGCTTTCAGATGAGCAGAGGCTACAGCACAGCTCTGCTAATCCTGAGACAAGACTCAAACCAGGGAAACATTCAAGCAACTGCAAAATGCATCAGCATTCTGAGGTTTACATGTGAAACTTCAGTTAATTATATGATAGTCATAAAGCATATTTTAGATTTACAACATGGGCCTTATTTACATAGTTTTAGCCATTATGTCGACTGTTTTGAGAACTCACCAACATTGCCACAAATGAATCAGATAATCAGAGAGTTTGTAATGAGGTCACCAGTTTAGCTAGATTATCTGAATGTGTTATTTATTTAGGGGTAAAATCGAAAACGAGGGCACCCAAAATGACGGTAATAACCTAAAATTGCAGGGAATCTGTTTGCACGCACAACTAAGTAAATACAGTGAGTCAAAGTTGAAGCCGGAAGTCAGTCTGTACACTGTGATGCATGTTTACAGTGGACAGCTTGGCTCATCATTTTGCTGTTTGCCTTAGTTTTCTCTCCCATATAACACTGACTGACCCTGGGGGTTTTATTATGTGATCATTGCCCTGTTGGCCTCCTTTCTATTAACACTGTCATGTTCCCAAATCTGAGCCAATTTTGTCCCAAAGCTCCAGACATCTTAAGAGTTTTAGTTGGTAGGTAAAGTGCCAGGGTTCAACTGGTTTGGGCTCATTTTGGTTAAAGTTTTTGTAGAAAAATGAGCTACTGAAACACTATAAATAGGACAACAAAAGGCCTTTGAGGGGGGTTCTGCTTTATTACCTTATCTTTAAAGGGCTTCACTATGTGTAAGTCTAGCTTTTTAAACTTAAATTCAAGGGTGCACCTTTAGTTTCAGAGGTAAGTTTTAGGGAAAACATCAACTGCGGCTGAAAATCTTCTGAGGTTGTTTTAATCCCTGAGAAGTGCCTGTTGGGGTGCTTCTTAGACCACAGTCACACTAATACCTTTTCTTATTAAAATGTGAATTGTTTTCTGTGTTTACACTGAGCCTCCATACAACTACATTATAGAGGCCATAAAATTGGGCCTTTTGAGAACTCTGATGACACTACAGTGTAAAAACTCTGGGTTTTCATTGATATGATGCCACAGACACACATGTTTGCTTCCTCAATTGTTATCATCAATGAGGACGCGCTCTTTTTTAATCAGGAAGGAAACAACATCAGCCTTGACTACCAGCAGTTAATTCAACATGGAAAACAAATTAAAAAATAGGCGTTGCAGACCATGTCGTATATGCTAGCAGCTGTTGTACTGAGAAATTCTGAATTTATAATTAAACTACTGCCTACATGTGCAGGAGGTGAGCACTTACTCAAGTGTTGTGCAACAGTTTACATCACAGTGTATGTGAATGGTCATTGCATTTTGAGCTCCCAGGAGTGTTAGTATAGATGGAGATATTTCGATGCTTAAAAACAGTTTGAAGGGAGGCTGTTTTAGTTTCAAAATGCTGTTTAAAATGTAATCATATTAGTGTGGGCGTCCCTCAGGCTGCACCTTAAAACCTCAACAGTGCCCATCAGCAAGGTTGGGCAAACTGTGTGAAGCCTGAGAAGCACAACCCAGGGCAAAGAGTCCTCAAAGCTCAGCTTGTTGCTGCTTGTCGAACTTCTGACTCTTTGCCTTAACAAAAATCATTGAAAATGACTTATCAATATTTCTTATCAACTCCCCTCTGCTTTCATCTGGATTATAAAACTGGACAGAAAAAGGACCAGGTTCAGAGAGTTTTCAATAAGAAAATCGTAAAACTGTATGAATTCAAAATTTCAAGTGGAAATGATCCCATTTTGTCTTGATTATTTCAGTTTTGTTGAATTTCTCAATGAATGTGGGAGGAATGGGGGTTTATTATGGGCCCAGCAGCTCATTTTTGCCTCTGGGCCCCCTAAGGGGTAATCCAACCACAATCTCAGCAAATAGCTTAGTGAGTACAGCACAGTGTTATTATTGCAATAGGAGTGATGGCTATAATTACACAAGCAAGATCCAAGTTGTAATAAACCTCAATCTTAAAATTTGATTAGCAAAGAGACCTGAACACACAATATACAGTTCCAACCAGTCTTTTATGCTATAACTTATATTTTTATTGAGCTAAAAACAACCAGCTTGGACATTTGAGACTCTATGCATTTGAAACTTCCCACTGATTTACAGCCCTGAATGCAGCCAAGCAAACCTTGCCCAAATGAAGTAATTTAATAAAGCATCAGAAACTGACAGCACTAGATTAAAAATAAGTTTAAAAAAAAAACAAAAAAACAAACAAGGTAGTTTGTACTGAATGATATCCAAAAAAAGCTCAGCGATCTGTGTGTGTTCCTGTTAGATGATCTTTAACATCACTCTATGGAGAACAACAGTGTGACTATGATATGTGTTTTGGAAAAAAGGGATGTGCCAGTGATTTTCCAATGCAACTTTATGAAAATAAGGTCATTCATACTGGGAGGGACGTTGTTTTTAATTTCAGGAACTATTTTCCAACAGTAAACATAATATTTCTTTGCATTTCATTTGCAAGATGAAACACACAATAATGTGTGTAAGTAATAGTAATATGATCATATAAGTCATATATAAACAGCAATGCTCTCACACTGCTAACACCTATTCTGTTAAATTCTCTGCTGAGCACATGTGGTCTGTGTCTGAGCAGGAAGTATTTGTCTCCTATGGGAGAGCAGGGAGGACAGTGTGTTTGGGTGACAGGAGGCACGCTCTCCTCCTCCTCCTTCTCCTCCTTCTCTCTCTATGGCCACAACAGGACACTTCTTCAGGAATAATGGGATTATGTCGGTGATTGATATCCAGCTTTATGGCTCACGTGTGGGCACTGCACCTCTATTCAACTTGCTGCGATGACAGGCTCATCAAAGTAGGCTCTGGAGAACTGACTAGACTCAAATCTACCCAGTCCTCCACGTCCTGAAGCTCTATTGTCACGCTTTTCTGTTCACAAGAGGCTTTACAAACACCATTATACTGAAGAACTCACCAGGCAACTTGTACGTCATGCATTGTAACCCTGATGTCATGTCAAAACCTGCACTTTTCAATGGGCTTTTACAGCAGGAGATGA
The DNA here is from genome assembly GCA_029783805.1 of Acanthurus tennentii. NCBI lineage: Eukaryota > Metazoa > Chordata > Actinopteri > Acanthuriformes > Acanthuridae > Acanthurus > Acanthurus tennentii. Next base: position 12,123,874 of record JAPZDZ010000007.1, on the reverse strand, counting down.
CCAGCTTTTCACATTTCAGATGGTTTAAAAGTCCAAATAGGGCTGCAACTCATAGTTATTTTTATTAGCAATAAATCTGATGAGTATTTACTTTAACAAATCACTGAATTGTGTATTCTATACAAGAACCTCCATAAGCATTTCCCAGAGGTCCTGGTTGAATTCCTTAAATTTCTTGTTCAGTTCAGCCAACACTGGTTAAAAAATCATTCAAATCCTTTACAAAAATAAAAGTACCAATACAACAGTGAGAAAACACCCTGTTACAAGTGTTGTTGAAAGTGGGATCTTCCGACGGAATGCACCTCCTTTATAGTTGCAGGAAAGCAAACTACTGAGGGGAAAACTTCACACTGACAATGACACTGTTGAGTCTGCATCTGAGTCAAAATGCACAAAGACAGAAGGCAAACACATACACAGTCAACATACGTGTACAATTGCCATTGTATAACTGGAGAGGTGACAGAGGAGGACTGACTCATTTTCTGAAATAAATTTCACAACTATCCTTCTTTCACTATGGAAAAGCATGAAACCTTTGTTCAACTCCGGAATTGACACTTTACATGGGAGGAAGAAGTAGGCCTACGACTGAGAGTGCAGTTCATTATTAAAAGTCTTAAATAGAAACTAGCTGAACATTTCCAGTGAAGGGAAGGCCCAAATCATTTAGCTTCTCAGCCTATCAGAGGGTCCAACATACAGACAGGGAATCCCTGTTAGCTATGACCAATGACCACTCCTTCCTGGGGGATCTTCTTTCTCTCTAACGGTTCATTTTGACAGTAGGAAATCATTTTAAACTGCCTCCTGGTACTTGCAAGTACAGAAATGTTAACTACAAAAAGTACCCAAATACTCTTTATGCAAGCAGAAGCAGTGACAGCTTTATGTGCATACCAGGTTATTCTTACATAAGAACAGACAAACGAAGAGCATAATAATGTTACATCTGATCAATTAAGAGCTAATTTCACCTGCTTAATGGATTTTTAAGTAACTGTACAAGCTCTATAAAATGCATCATAATTTGCAGTAGCTCATTTGATCACAGGGGGCCTGAATCTTAATCAGTAATAATGTATCTGACAAATAAATAAATCAATAGTGGGCACTGTAAGTATTAGGTAGCATAAAATTAAAAAGCTTAAGTATAGTTCTCTTACCACAAAACTGTACTCAAGTACATGGGTAAATGTAACTAAAGTTTAAAAAGTGGAAAAAAACAAAATGCTACATCTATTATTACATAAAACTTTGAAATATCCAAATTTTAAGTACATTTTCTGTATTGTTGTTTAAAAAACAACGCAAATGAGGAGTCATTCACCAAACACTGTTGCTGTTTCACTAAACCAACAGATTAATCGGCTAATCAAATACAGCAAAATACCAGCAGGACCTTTAAGAGTCTCTACAGTTTTCTTGGTGGCTGAAAACTGAACGCTACCGCACTTATTTCGCATCAAACATCCTTCATCCTTTTCTTAAACATCTCCAATTACACCAATTAACCTCCAAACACAAACTCCGCAGCGAAGTCGAGCCTCAAATTTGACTCGAACAGAAGCTGCTTGTGTGACATTTTCTGCGATCACGAGCTGGAGCCTGAGCCGAGGCTCTCACACACACACGCGCGCGCACACACACACACACTCACATACATACACACACTGTTTACGCCACAAAAAACGACTGTGCCACCTGCACGAGAGGGGGTTAACAAGAAGGCTGACAAGAGATCTCCAAAAGTTTCACAAGCAAAAAGCAGGGATGCGTTTACGTGTCTGTGGCTGACACATTATTATTCCAGCCTCTGAGCTGTCTCATGGCTCGATCATGTCCCGCCTGACACTTTCAGTTTTGCCCGAGAGGAGATAAGAGTTGAAGGCTGTTGTGTCTTACCGCTTTGTAGATGGAAAATAAGCCTGACAGAGTCGATTTAAAACAGGGGGATCACTTCCACAGGGCGAGAGGGTGATGCGTCAGGTGTACGCTTCCCGCAAGTGAAGGAGGAAAACGACTCATGTTGAGTTGATCGGCTGAAGCCTGTGTGTGTGTTTTTTTAAACTCCAAACTGCGCTGCTCCGTGCGCTACGCGTAAAAAAAAACCTCCAGTCGGTTCACTTTAATCTAAAATACCGTTTCAAGAGACGAATCGAGGCATGCTAAGGATCCAGCAAGCTCCTGCAAACTACGGCTCCACTTCAGCGTGTTTTTACATAACAGCATCATCCGCTTTTTTATGTTGACGCATCATGTAGCGAAAACATGGAGTTTCTTAAAGGGCCACGGACGCGCCGTCCACATGTCACCGTCCCCAGCAGCTCCTGCTGCGGCTGACAGATGGCTTTCACCTAGTTAATGTCTTTAAGCCCTGTTCTTTTGACACTTGTGTTAACCCTGGCAGCAGTGACTGAAAGGGCTGCTCGGCGCTGAATGAAGGATCTGTGGCTCATGACCAAAACCTGCTCTGACATGTGACTGCATGGTGCCTCTCCTGGAGTGCTGATGTGCAGGAGTTTGCTGTCTTCCATGTGAGTTTTGTGTGCTAGTTTTCTACACAGTCATTTTATGCAGTGAAACCATCTAATTTTGACTTTATAGGTTTCAGTTGCACAACAGTGAGTACAGTCAACATCCTCAAATTCAGTTTAGTTCTGTAAATTGAAATTAACTGAGGATTAAAAATAGCAAAATAAAGGTACCATTGAAAAACCACATTATTCATTTTCTCTGTTTATGATCTGAAGACAGTAAAGTCATATGACACATAACATGACTGAAACCCACTCTTATCTGAGACAGGTGCTGTAAAAGCATGTTTGCATACATAAACATTTAGACTTCTGACCATGCAGAACAAGTACTGCAGGTAGCCTTCTCCAGGCAACTCATAAAACAATATTATTATCATAATGCCATTTCTAATAAGTAATCTTTTAGTTAAATCTTAAAATAAATTACTTTACGAATGTTAAAATCCTTTTCAATTAAGTCATGAGCTGTAAACTGGAACATTTT
>JAPZDZ010000007.1:12095676-12109564 GCA_029783805.1 Acanthurus tennentii | reverse complement strand
TGTGCATTTATCGTTATCGAGGTAAAACTGCCCAATTTATCGTGATATTGATTTGAGGTCATATCGCCCAGCCCTAATGTATATATATATAAATATATAAATAAGTTCATTATCTATGCGCCTGTTAATAATTTTGTGAAAGAGAAAAAGATTAAATTCAAACATCTCTTTCAACTTTCCTTGTATCAGTAGTTCTAAAGTGCTGACCTTCGTTAAAAAAGAGTTCATTTTGATTAGGTCACAAGCATTTTGGTTAATTTCGTCCTTTATAAACACCTTTTGTTCATTCCTTAACTTTGGAGTGAATATTTGGCGCTAGCCTTGTCCTGCTGCGGAGTGAGAATGATCTGCACATTTATCTGTTGGATCCGTCATTCTATATGCCCATCAACTGTAGAAGTTCTTTAAAGCAGCTAATGACAGAGACCGAAGAGAATTTAGCCCTCCAAAATATATCAATGAATTTTTTTCAGCTTGGTTTTACTTACACTGGACATTATAAAGAAAAGTAACAAAAAGAAAAACAAAATAGCAGTGTACTCTAGAGGGTACCACTTTGCAGGCCCGCCAACGGGGGGGGGGGCAAATGGGTCTGTTGTCCGAGGCCCAGAGTAGAGGGGGGGCCCAGTACTGGGCTCTCATTAAATTATGGAATAATTATTCAATTTTTTTCAAATTAGGCCTATTTGTGGAAAAAATATATAATATTTGAGTTATATAAAAGCTTTGTATTTGTTTTCTTCCTCAATTTCCTTGAAATAGTGGTCAAGAACCCCACCCCCCCAAGACAAAAATGGTAAATGGTTTGGCCACTGATCAAACTTCGATGTTGTCATTCGAAGTTCATTACGCTCAAAATGTCCAGTCAGCACAAGTCCGGTGCACAGAAGAGAAAAGAAAAGAGAAGAAGAGAAGAAGAAATAGAGGTCTTAAGGATTTATTCAGTAAATATTTTGAAAAAGGTGGTGACAGTGACGCTGGAACTAGTAAAGTCAACGTAGAGCAAGGTAAGAAACAGCGCAGCTAACGTTTACCAGCCTTGTAACTTAACGTAACCGGCCAGCTCTAATGTTAACATCCATTCAGTATAAAAGCCTGACACAACACATTATCTTTGACAGAAACAATTGAGTTTGGTAGCTCTGTCAGAGAGGACAAGACAGAGAGGAGAGAGATCCAGCCGCAGGCAGGTGATGAAAGAGAGAGTGATGCAGGAGGGGCTCATTGCCCCGGAGCGGAGGGCCAGAGCCAGGCTACCCATGAGAGAGAAGAGGGAGAGAGAGAAAGTCAGAGTGAAGCTGGAGGGGACCCTAATTTGAGTGACCCCGCATTATGGCCACTAAAATTGACGGACTCTGACAGAGTGAACTTTATACGTGTTATGGCAAAATGAACGCCATTCTCAGAGAGGACAATTGCCAGCAGATGCAGAGGGCAGGGCATTCCCATACTATTTGACATATTCCACATCCAACAATGGACGAGAAAAAAATTGATAGGGACTGGATAATATATAGTAGCTCAAAAAAGGCCTTATTTTGCCTACCATGCTTGCTGTTCTCCTTTGAAGTAGAGAAAAGGTCAATAAGTGCACTAAAATCCCCAGAAGGGATGGAAATTTCCAATATAAAATACAAAAAGCTTTATGAGAGATTTCCAAAACACGAAGGAAACTGTGCACACAAGCATTGTTATTGGAAATGGAAGAACCTACAACATTCTGTCTTATGGACTGCTGGAATTTACAGCCAACAACAAAAATTGCTGGAGACAGAAATTGAAAAAAACAAAGCACTACTGAAGCAACTGCTGGACAAAACACTGTACTTAGCCTTAAGGAATCTTCTATTTAGGGGCAGCACAAATACACTAGATGAGCCAGACAATGGAAATTTTCTTGGCATAATTGAGCTGTTGGCAAAGTATGATAGCATCCTAAATGACCATTTACAAAACATTAGAGAGCACTGGCAACAGGGAACGAGACTTCAAGCTCATTACCTGACAGCCAAAATGAATTCATTGAACTTTGTGCTCAGCGTGTCCTAAACACTATTTTGAAGGAAAGGCAAGAAACAACATTCTATTCCATAATGTGTGATGCAACCCCAGATGTGTCAAAAATGGAACAAAATGTACTGTTGCTGAGGTATGTCAGTCACACTTCCCCTGAGGGTGGGTGGGAAATAAATGAAAGTTTCCTTGAAGTTAAGGACTTTTCAAAAAAGACAGGAGAGGAAATCGCCACAATGGTGGAACACTCACTAGGTCAACATGGGATAGATATAACTGATTGCAGGGGTCAGTGCTATGATAATGGAGCTAACATGGCAGGAAAAGTGAGAGGAGTGCAAGCTCGCATACTGAGAAAAAATCCCATGACCATATGCTCACCATGTGCATCGCACATATTAAACTGAGTTGGTGTCCATGCAGCTCAGGCCTTGGCTTCATCAATCAGCTGTACAAACTATTCAGTGGCAGCCCTCATTGATGGGAAATCTTACAAAGAGTTTTGGGTTGTTCTCTGCACAGCTTGTCTGAGACACGATGGAGTGCCCGGATAGAGGCAGTGCGCCCAGTGGCAAAACATTTGCCCTGTGTGATCCAGGCATTAGACACCCTTATCACTACAGGTAACCTTACCAGTGAAGTCAAAGCTGAAGCACAGGGTCTAAAGACCTACTTTCAGTCCTTTAATGCAGTTTTGTTCCTCACATTTTGGGTCAAGGTGTTACATTGCATAGAGGATAGAAACCTTACCAGCCAGTCCTCAACCATCTCTCTCGACATGCAAGCTGTCAATATAAAAGAACTGGAGGAGGAGATTGCCTGCATGCGTGCGTCATAGGACAGTTTTCTGACAGAGGCAACTACTGTTGCCACATCGATGGGCATTAAATCCCAGTTAGAAACGAGACAGAGAAAGAGGAAGCGTTTCTTTGATGAGTCAGAAAAGCAAAGGACAGAGGATCAAAACCCAGAGACCCTATTTAGAGATAGAGTGTTTTATGTTGCAACGGACAGCATAATCTCTCAACTACATGTATGGTTCTCATCAATGCAGCAGATATGTGACGAGTTCTGTGTTCTGTGGAAATTCAGAGATATGCCACAGGACAGCATCAGTGCATCATGCTCCCTTAAAGACCAAATTCAGCATTTAAAGAAAATATATGGTGCAACTTTTGAAGACAGTCTCGGGCCTCTTTACCTACTTAATGCCATATACACAATGGGACAACAGACCATTTATGGAGACCTGTGTGTCCTGCTACGTATCTTCCTGTCTCTGCCTGTGACTGTGGCTGGAGGTGAGCGGGCCTTCAGTAAAATGAAGATAATAAAAAACTTGTTCTAACATGTCCCAGGAGAGGCTCAATGGTTTGGCAATGCTCTCCATAGAGCGTGAACTTGCCAAGTAACTGGACTTTAATGACATCATAGATGATTTTGCCACAAGGAAGGTTAAATCCTGTCAGAAAATTAATCTCAGACACTGGTCTGTTATCTGTGTTAATAGTATAAGGGAGCTGTGGAGTCGGGAGCCGCGACACTCAAAGAGCCATTTGGACCCCTTTCTCACAGAAAGGAAAACACTGAACGCCGCAAAACCCTTTCGACATCTAAAATGAAGATAACACTGCATATCTCTCTCTCTCTTTTTTTTTACCTTTATTCTATATATAAAAAAAAGTAAAGTGTGTTGCATTCATGAAATCAGTGAACTACGGAGAAAACAATTTTTTTTCTGCATGCAACAAAAACATTTTGAACATTTTGAACTCCGAAAAAAAGATGCTGGCGAGTTAGTATGCCACAGCTGAATCGATGTCTTTAATTTGCTGTCTGGTAAAGGTTCTGTTTTCTTCAGAAACTTTTCTTTTCTTGGAATTATTCATGGTTGGCCTACTGGGGCTTGAAAAGCTCAATGAATTGCGCGCCGGCGGGTGTCGTACGTGTCGCGGTTGTGACGCATATTTTGAGTGACAAAAAAGAAAAAAGAAACACAAAATAATCATGTTTTATTTTAATATTACAAGAACACCATAACCTTCAAATTCAGATTTAAAATTAGAAAATAAACGAAACAAAATAATAATAAATAAATTTAAATTAAACACTCATTATTTATTTTTCAAAGGCACAGGGAGCCGCAGCAGTGCGATGAAAGAGCCGCGGGTTGACAACCCCTGGACTAGTGTTTTAGTACAAGTTTTACCACAAACTTATTGTTAAAAAGGAAGCACTAAACTTTCTTCTGTCAACCCTCTCCTCCTGAAATTGAATGTCATTATATCAGGTTTCCTTTTTAAGGTTTAAGTTACTTAGAGGAAACCCTTATTTTACTCAATGTAACTCTAAGACTAACCCCCTGATATACTGTGATTGTAATGTCAAATAAGACAAAACATTCATAACATTTAAAGGTGTTATTTAAGAAGTTATCACCAGTTTAAGTATTGATATTTTACCCTGTATCTGATTATTCCTCTGATTGCAATTTAGGAATGGGAGCATTATAGCATATGCAGGTGACTTTCTTTGTTCCTGCATTTTTGCACTGACATTAGTTTTTGCAGCCTCTGTCCAGTATTATCTTTTACACGTTTGGTGTCATTACCTGCTGGAGCTTAAGTACTATCACACAATTTTTTTTTGATCAAGGTCTTGTTATTTAAGTTTCACAATTAACAGTTTACAGTTCAACATAGGTCCAACAAAACATAAATAGGTCAGTAAAATCCCTCCAACCCCAAACCCATCCCCCCTTTCCCAAATACCAGATTTACAGTGTTAACAGTATAAAATACAAAGTTCAAAATACAAAATTCACATAGCCAGACATAAAGGAAAACAAAAACAAAAGAAAAACAGAGGTTTAGAGTACTATATTATCTGCCTCCATATCAACAAACATTAAGAAAGGCTGCCAAGTATTATAAAACTTCTAGTAGACCCCCTGATTGTATATCTGATCTTCTCCAACTTGATATGGTACATGACTTACCTAATCCAGTGACTGTATGTTGGAGGTGTTGGGCCACATCTCAAGATGGGAACCCATCTGGGCTACACCAAGAAGCCCAATAAATGGAGATGGCACAAGCCCTTTCCCAAAAATCTTAGAAAAGGTCTCAAAGATGGACTGCCAGAAAGTGCAAAGCTTCGGACATGTCCAGAATATGTGTAAGAGAGTGGCTGGATCCCGTCTGCATTGATCACACGTGGGGTCTATGTCAGTTTTGATCTGAGAAAGTCTAACTTTGGACCAGTGCAGCCGGTTTACAATTTTGAACTGAATAACAGCGTGTCTAAAACAAATGGAGGAGGAAAAGATTCCCTGTATTATTTTGAGTCAAGTGTCGTCTGTGATTGGTTCATTTAAATCTGTCTCCCAGTTATTTTTGAGGCGGTCCAAAGGGGTCAAGTTATGAGAATATAGTACTTCGTATATTGTAGTAATAGTCCGTTTTCTAACTAGTTTACAATCAAAAATTAAGTCTAACGGACAAGTTGGAGGACATAAGGTAAAACATTTAAAGTTAGAGAATACAAAATTACGAAGTAATCATAAAAATGTGATTTGGGAATATGATATTTTGTACCAACTGTTCAAAGGAGGCAAAATTGCCATCAATATACAAATCAGACAGTGATGCCATACCTCGTTTGGACCACCTATCATAATGATGGGATAAACATATGATTTTTTGCAATTGGTGTAGCCTGAGATAGATCTGTAAGTGAGAAGGCTCTTCTAAACTGGTTCCAGATCTTGATCGAGTGTAAAACAACTGGGTTAGAAGTAAAGTTAGAAATGGGCTGTGTAAATGGCAACTTAGAACACAGTTAGGCTTTTAAAGAAGCAGAATTTACAGATGCCTTCCCCAGATTTAGCCACTCAATGTCAGTGTTATCATTATCATTACCCATCCAATATAGCAATACTTTGATGTTAACTGCCCAATAGTAGTACAAGAAATTAGGGAGTGCCATCCTTCCCTTTGAGCGAGGTCTCTGAAGCACACATTTTTTTATCCAGGGTGTTTTTTTGTTCCAAATGAAACTTGATATCTGATTATTTAATTTGGTAAAAAAAAAGATTCAGTTACAAAGACCGGAAGACACTGAAATATATATAAAAACTTAGGCAGTATATTCATCTTTACTGTATTAATTCTTCCACCCAAAGAGAGAGGCAGGGGACCCCTTTGTTCGATATCCTGATTTAAATTCGATATCAGGGGCTGATAATTGGTTGCATAAAGATCTTTATGTTTATCTGTGATCCATATGCCGAGGTATTTGAATTTTTAGGGCTAATTTTTAAGGGAAGTGAATTCAAGGATGTCTCAACATTACTAGTACCAGCAGGCATCAGCTCACTATTCTGAATATTAACCATGTAGCCAGATAATTTGCCAAATTCTGTCAGCAAGAGCATTGGCTTAGGAAGACTCGAAAGGGGTTGTGATATATATAGTAGCATGTCGTCCGCGTAAAGCAAGACTTTATGCTCCTCTCCTGCTTGTTGAATTCCTTTAATATCAGTGTTTTGTCTCAGAGCAAGAGCTAGTGGTTCGATTGCAACCACAAAAAGAAGCGGTGACATGGGACATCCCTGCCTTGTGCCACGTTAAAGCTCAAAAAAGGGGGACAGATTATTATTAGTACAAACAGCGGCCATTGGAGATGTATATAAAGGTCTGATCCACGATATGAACCTATGGCCAAATCCAAACCTCTCCAGTGTGCTGAAAAGATAGCCCCACTCCACCCGGTTGAACGCCTTTTCATCATCAAGTGAGAGGGCTACCTCTGGCACGCCTGGTGGAGAGGGGGCTATAAAGGATATTAAAAAGGCGTCTGCCGTTGAAAAAAGAGTAACGATTCTTAATAAAACCTGTTTGGTCAGGTGACATAATGGAAGGAAGAACACCCTCCAGCCGGCGTGCCAATACCTTGGCAAGGATTTTTGCATCAGTGTTAAGGAGAAAACTGGGCAAAATGAATTGCACTCCAGTGGGTTTTTTCCTTTTTTGAGAATTACAGAGAAAACTGCTTGGCGCATGGCCCTGGGGGACTTGCTGCTTTGTATTGATCTGATAGGAGATGTTATCTCCAGGGCCGAGAGGTCCTTCTCCAATGTATCAGCTATGCTTGGGTCTACGGACGGAACATGCAGGGATCTTAAAAATTCTTCCATCGCGGAGGCTGTTGTTGAAAGTTCTGTTGTGTATAATGATTGATAGAAATTTTGAAAACATGAGTTAATCTTAAGGCTATCTGTGCTCTTCAACCCCGTTCATCATTGACTGCAGGTATACCCTAATTGGCAATTCTTTGTCGCAACTGATGAGCAAGAACTCGTCCAATTTTTTCCCCATGTTCATAGCGTCAGTGTCGAGTTTTGGATAGAGATATTCAGCTTGTCGTGTTGATAGGATATCAAATTCAGTCTGCAAGGACAGACATTTTTTCTTTATGTCAGCTGTTGGTTGATGGCTGTATAACGTATCTAGTTCCAGTATCTGATCTGTTAACTCTTTAAGGCGCGCTGTATTTGTTTTGTTTTTATTTGCACAATAAGACATGATTTGGCCCGTAGATATGCTTTTAGAGATTCCCATATAGTTGAACAGGACATTCCTGGCGTTTGATTAGTATCAAGAAATAGTTTTATTTCAGATGAAATAAAATTGGTAAAAGACTCTTCTGATAGGAGAAGAGGGTTAAATCTCCTAGGGCGGTAGCCATACTGGGTGTTAGGAATGTGGATTTTCATGGTTAAGGGACCATGATCTGAAATGACTATGGCTTCATATTCACACTTGGTTACAGAAGGAAGAAGTCTTTTATCCAGGAAAAAGATATATATACGAGAATAGCTCTTATGAAGTTGGGAGAAAAAGGAGTATGCTCTAGCTGTGGGATTATCAAACCGCCACACATCCGCTACACCATATGTTTTAAGAAAAAGCTAGATAGTGTGTGCTGATTTAGACAAAGGAGTCTTTCTGGAGTAACTGCCATCTAAGACAGGGGTAAGTGTGCAATTTATATCACCACCAAGGATAAGATGGTGTGATGTCATGTTTGGTAAGCGAGAAAAAAAGTCTGAAAAGAATGCTGGATTGTCCCAATTTGGTGCATAAATATTGGTCAGGATGACTGGAAATGAAAAGAGCTGCCCTGTCACAATAATGTAGCGCCCTGCAGAGTCAGAATCAACATTAGTCATTAAAAATGGTATATTTTTATCAATTAGGATGGCTGCCCCCCTAGTCTTTGAGTGGAAATTAGGCTACGTTCACACTGCAGGCTAAAGTGACCCAAATCTGATCTTTTCGCCCCTATGCGACCTGTATCTGATCTTTTCATGGCAGTGTGAACGACACAGATCCGATTTTTTCAAATGCGACCCAGGCTACTTGGATATGTGGTCCTAAATCCGATACAGATCTTATCTTTTGCAATGTGACTTCACTCTTAACGGCCAGGTCGCATTTATCCGACCTCCACATCACTGATACATGACAAACGTCTTTATTCTGCGTTCAGGTAGTTGGGAGCAGAACAAAAACAATAATCATGGCGGACGAAAATGTGGAGTCAAGTTAATGGAGGGAGAGCGAGGTATCAGAATTAATTATTTGGGGGGACAGCTCTGTTAAGGCAAAACTCGAGGGGTCGTATCAGAACCGGGCGGTTTTTGAAAACATTTCCAAAGAAATGGCCAAGGCATGGCACCAACAAACGCTCTGCCGTTACTATCCATGTTTACTTCCGCAAACACTGAACACGCTCGCTGTGTGTGATGTCGTTGTGTCCTCTTCTGTGCATGCGGGACGCTTTTGGGTCGTATGAAGTTCACACAGGAGATCACATACAAGTTGCATTTAATTGGAAATGTGAACGCACTCGCAAAAAAAATCGGATTTCACAAAAAATCCGAATTGAGCATTAAGCCCTGCAGTGTGAATGTAGCCTTAGAGTGATAGACTTGTCCTGACCATCCTTGCTTTATTTGGAACAGGTCTGTCCTGTGCAAGTGCGTCTCTTGGAGAAATGCAATTTCCGTTTTAAGTTGTATTAAGTGTGTAAATACCTTTTTACGCTTAACTGGATGATTAAAACCCCTTGACGCCTATTGTCGCGAATTCACCTCAAACCGCTTCCATTCAGAATGCATCCAAGATAAAGTATGTGTTCCCCCCAATGCAAATCATGCATATTCGATATGCACCTAGGAACCTTTTTCAAGCATTTGTTTCTTGGGGTACCGTTCAAAATCGGAACTCCATTCGGCCAAAGGAAGCGGAGGAGAGGAACCGGTTTTATTGTGATCGCTGATACCCCGCTAAAACAGAGAAATTGTCTATTTGAGTTCATTTGAGTCTAAGATAAAAATACACATCGGCTTATTGTTTGCTTCTACAACTAAAACATCAGTACAGACTACCTGTGACGGATATTTTTGAAGTTGTTTGAAGTTTTCTGTTTGTCGCGAATTCGCGACATTTGGCCATTCATTTGGACATTGTTCCAAATGCAATGTTCATGAATGAGACAGCTAAAGTGTTTGCCATGTTACACTTATACACATACACTTACACACACACGCACACTCTCTGTTCAAAACGCAATGTTAATGAATGCGACTGCAAAGACAGCTCAACTGTTTGTCGTGCTACACACACACACACACGCACGCACATGCACACACAGTTCAAAGTGCAATGTTCAAAATGCAATGTTCAAAATTCAATGTTCATGAATGAGACAGCAAGAGTGTTTGACATGCTACACTGACACACACGTATACACACACAGGCACGCACAAACACACAAAGTTCACAATGCAATGTTCATGAATGAGACAGCTAAAGTGTGTCCTGTTACACACACACCCATGCATGCACGCACGCACAAACACACACAGATCAAAATGCAATGTTCATAAATTAGACTGCAAAGACAGCTCAACTGTTTGTTGTTTTTTGCAGTAAATGCAATGAATAATATACCTGGGATGGGAAAATGTGTTGTATTACTATCTTACTATCTGTTTAACATTACTGTCCGTTAATGCCTGTTGTCGCTAATTTGCATCATACCTAAATTTCTATATATTCTGTGTGCTAGAGTCAAATTAACAATCTCCACTTAATTTAGCGTCTGCTTGAAAGCAAAAACACAAATTATTTATTTTTTAATATAATTGTAGATAAATTCAGGCGTCAAGGGGTGAAGTAACTTCACATTCCAACTCACAAAGTTGACTGAGAATCCATCCAGCCCTCTGGTAGAATTAGGATCAGTCTTAACCTACTGAGTGAGAGATGTCATGCACTTGAAATTTACATCTGGCTAAATAAACAGAAAGGAAGAAAGACATAGAAAATAAGTAAATAAATAAATGAATAAATAAATCTGAAAAATGAACAAGTCTGGTATAGTCCCACTGCCCCCCTCCCTGTCCACCCCACCTAGTACCTGGAAGAACAAGGCAAACATGGTACCCCTCGAGAACAAATCCACACATATATGTTTGTGTTGGGGAACTATACAGAGCCAACTGTTCAGGCTACCATTGAACGCTTCATGAAAACCAATTCAGCGCATTGTTATTGTAGCATTATAACGTCTGCTATGTGTTCAAGCAAGAGAAAGGAGAAGGAAAAAAAAAGGAAAACTGTGGACAAACCATTTGACCTCCACATCTCTATGAAATCATATAAATAGTTTCAGGGTGTTAGGAATTAAACCCTGTGAATTAGCCACATCATATAAAATTATATTTTGTAATAGGCTAAGACAGAAAAGTTAGCATCAACAGAAATATGTTCAGACAGAATTTTGCGCTATAAGGAAACCTTTAGGTTGTAACAAAATGCTATTTAGCCTATGTGTAAAGGTGATCGGCATTGCCAAAGAAAAGAGGGAGAGAAAAGGGGTCTCTTGGTCAAGGCATTTAACATTCATTTTACATTTTAAACATTGACCACTCTGCACAGCATAGGCTGGCGACACTGTAACAGTCCTAGTAACAATGACATTAGTCCGCTGGGCACAGCCAGTTTAGTTGCTTCTCTGTGGATGTAAACAGATATGATATTGTCAGAGTAGATGGAATCTGAGGTTAAGCACAAAACAGTCTCACTCACGTTACTCTGCTGCAGGGATGACGTGTTTCTTAACGTAGGTCATTGCTTTTTCTGCGTTGGTGAATTCCTTTTCTTCTCCGTTGTGTGTGACACGAAGACAGGCTGGAAATAGTATGCCAAATCGGACGTTCTGACGGTTACAGAGCAGCTTTCTGACCTCAGCTCTGGCTTTGGCAACTCTTGCGGTATAATCCAGAAAGATAGCAACTGTCTCCCCGTTATACCGAAGTGAAGCACGGGTGCACGCCCGGCTCAGTACCTCAACACAGTCTTGGAAATAGTGAAGTTTGGCCACTATCACTCGTGGTTTTCCGCCGGGTTTTCTTGGTGCCAGACCTCTGTGTGAGCGGTCAATGAGCACATCTTTATCCAGCTGTAGCACTTCTTGCAGCAGCTTTGAAACCGCTGTCGTGTCCAGTATTCTGATGGTACACCGCCGCGTTCTTCCTTCCATGTCCTCAACTTTGTCTTGGAGCTCTGCCACCTCTATCTTCAGGGTGTTTACAGTGGTCTGCAAGGTCACCACCTCATCTGACCAAGTTGATATTCCGGTCTCCATGTCTTAAATTGTGGTTTTCATTTAGTCGATCTTCGATTAAATCACCGCCGTGTTGCTTTTAACTTCTGCTTTCAGTGCCTGCAACTCATTTTTAAGAAAACCAAAGTGTTCGGCAAGTGCGCTTTTCATTTCTGATTTTATCACCGCCAAAATATCAGTTTTCAGCGAGAGAAGAATCTCCGATTTCAGGGAATCGGCGTCCATCTCTAGTTTAGCTGACCTTGGCGGAGATGCTTCCGTCGTGGTGGCAGTAGCAGTATGGCTTGAGGCGGTGTTGGGCCTAGTGTTCGCTGCTCCAGTGAATTTGAATTTGCGAAGATTCGTCGCCATTCACTCAAATTTAAACTTTCACCCAGCCTCGGAAATGTTTTCAGAGCAGACTGGTTAATGTTTTCATGTACAGCGCTCTTAACTTAAAATAGAAAAATAGTTCGACGGGAGCTCAAACAAAACACATCTTACTCCATTGCCAGCTCAACAGCGCCCCCAATACTATTACACTATTTAAGACAAAAGTGTGAATGTCCCCTGAAATAGATTTTATGGTCCTAGAGACTGACTTGAGTAAGCTGCAGATCTTGAACTGATTTTGTCTAAGTTTAAAGGTCAAAACGGAAAACATGGACATAGAACAAGGGGCCTGAGAGGAAAAGCTGTGGTTGATTCTCCAGTGTTGATTCTCCCGCAATATTCTGTCGAGTCAACAGCTGCAATTTGGTTTAAGAAAATAATCAGAGGAAAGGTTTGAGTGTATGTGTGATCAAGTGTGTATCTGTTTGAGACCTGGTGAATGCTGCGAGGTGGCCAGTGAAGTCATCGAGTTGGATAGGTTGAGGTTGGCAGTGATGCTGAGCTGGCTCTGGCTTGTTGGGGGGTAAGGAGAGGTTGGTGTCCTCAGCTGTTCCTCCCCCCGCTCCTCATCGGCTGCTGGCAGGTAGCTGTCAATTAATGCCTCCAGGAACTTGACAATCAGCTCAGCATAGTCCGGTATCTGTGTTTGCTGCAAAGTTTGTGTGTGTGTGTATGTGTGTGTGTGTGTTGGAGTGGGGTTAGAGAAGAGATAGCACAGTAAAGGAAACACATTAAAGTGATGTGTGCTTACAAAGCCAAACAACAGTGTTGACTGTGCTAAAACAGATGATGCTCAAGCATGTATTCAGACAGTAAACCATTTCATTTACAGTGTAGAAATAACTTCCCAAGCAAACAACGATCAGATTATTTCACAGTATTATCACAAACATTTTGTTCCTTTCAACATCTCACCCAGATGATTACTTGCAATATATCAAAGCATCATTTGATTTATTGTCAATTATCATGTAATTTTGTATTTTAAAAAAAATTTTCAATAACAATTTGCGCATTTTACTCACGCATTTTACTCTTTCAGTGCTATTTGCCTGTAATTAGACAGCCTTCTAATCACCTCACCAAAATGCTAGGGCTATAAGCTATTCATTGCTATTTGACAAAACAAAACAAAACAAAACAAAACACAACAACCAGTCGCATTTACTTATAGGACCACCAAGCAAGCAAAAATGCCCAAAAACACAAATAAATAAGGATTTAGCATGAATCCTCACATACTCCAGCCAAGCTGCTGTGCCTGAAACAAAGCAAAGCAAAGCAAAGCAAAGCAAAGCAAAGCAAAGCAAAGCAAAGCAAAACAAAACAAAGCTAAACAAAACTACCATAATTTCCAAACTAAAAGCCGCTACTTTTTTCACACGCTTTGAACCCTATGGCCTAAACAGTGACGCGGCTAATTTATGGATGAAAATAAACAAGAAAGTGTGTGTCGAAGTTAGGCCTGCATGAATAATCGTTTTAGAACCTCGATGTAGATTCACCCCTACATGCGATTTCATTTCTAAATTACGTCGATTTCTTTTTCCAAGAGCCGATGACATGTGTCAGAGTTGTGAACAAGCGCTCCAAGGCTTCTCTCTTATCCTATGACAAAGCGCCTTTTGGTCACAGGATCCATGGCATGCAGAATCAAATAGTTGAGTTGAAAGTTTCTGAGTAGGGACTGCAGCGTTGCCGAAATAACCTTAATAGCAAGGAAAACTCAATGAACAAATGAACGCAAAATGGATGTTGCTGAAAGCCCAGGTAGAAAAAAAATCGTGGCAGAAAATCATGATTTCAA
>JAPZDZ010000007.1:12065635-12084405 GCA_029783805.1 Acanthurus tennentii | reverse complement strand
TTACAGCTTCAGGGCCCTGAAGCAGCCACGTATGCCCAGTCCTTCAAAGTCAGCCCAGAAAAGAATGTAGTTAAACTGCTGGTAGGCTGCAGGGTTGAAGATTTGGCAGCAGGCTGCTGTGGATGCACTCCATCTCCTCCTCCCGTTTAACCCATCATCATTTTTGACTGTATATCCCACACCTCCACCCAGCTTTAATATCTACATTTAATAAACCCTCTCAGATTTTAACTGATGTTATCTATTTGATCGCTGCTTTGTGTATATAATGTGATCCAGGATGCTGCAGAGTATGCAACAATCATGTCTGTAACACTCAATATGGATGTAATACAATTATGGAAGGAGACAAATCAGCCAATTGAAAGCATGGTGATAAATATGGTGTGAACTCTCAGATCTAAATGTGTGCCCTTTGTTTCACAATTGTTGAGTCACCACAATGACGGTAAGTGTTTTTTTTTTTTATCTAACATGTCATCAATCATCCACTTTCACACCATTTCTCCTCTCATCACAGTTTCTCGTCAAGAGAGCTGCAAACAGTGAAACCGCTCAGGAGCGCCGCCTCTTGGATAACAATGACACAATGAGAAGAATTTTTTAAATTTTGAATAACTTCCTCTTACGGCGCCAGATTTCCATAACGGCACGCTTTTTAAATGTCCAGTTATTTATATATTTATTTATTAAATGTCAGTTCTTTGAAATGTCAACAGAGACAGAAGGGTTTCAGTCCCATGACCGTATAATTCAAAGTTGTAAATGTATGTGGAGCGTTAAAATACTTTTTTTTCTTTGAAATGGCAGTCTGAGTAATTTAACCACAGTTTGAAAGTTGAAGGGGGGGTTCCGTTTGAATATTTGAAAGAGGTAGCCTAGACAAAATGTTTTTTGTGAGTGCAGCTGATGCTCGACGTTTGATTTAAATGTTGTGCCAATCAAATTTATAATGATGTTTGTGGGAGACAAAAGAGAGTGTGAAACATTTTAAAAACTTAATCTCTCCTTGGTTCAATTCTTCAGTCAGGAAGCGAGAGAGACAATGCGGAAGATAATAAATCTTGTGCACTAGTGTGAGTGCGCCGGCGCGCGCGTGTTTACGGCGTCGAAGCGCGAGCCACGCTGCCATCAGAGAGGGGTTCCCCTTTCCAACGGAGCGCACAGAGCAGAGAGGCTGACAGCGGCTGTTTAATGTGTGAAAACTCGGATAACCTACAACGAGGAAGTGCCGCGGAGGATCGACCTAACACCTAAACCCAAACTGGGTGTCTGAAAGTGAAATGACCAGATTTGAATGTTGAAGTGAATCGGCTCTGCGCCTCTCGTCGTGCGCTCTCACGACGGATTTCCAATGCCAAAAGAGTGCAAAAGAAAGACCTCCAAGGACTTCGGGCTCTCAGGGACCGCGTTAAACGAGGGGTCGCGTTTAGAGCGAAGAACAGCCGAGAAGAGTTTCGGGATCTGCGATGATCTTAATCAGAAAGCCGCTCAAGTCTCTCCGTCGTCCGCAACCACAGCGCCGACTGTGATGGATGTGCGTCGGGTACCGCAGGTCACCATCACTCCGGAGGGAGGCGGCTCGTCCCGGGAGATGCAGCAGGAGGACTGGGATGATGTGGTGGACGGTCCGCTGCGCAGGAAGCTGTCCAACTCCTCCATCTCCTCCACGGGTTCTTCTGCTGTGGAGTCCGAGGACGACTTACTGAGTGACAACGAGAGCAAAAGCAAAGGCATCATCACTCTGGAGCATCTGGTGGACACTGCAGAGGTGAGGAAAGACCATTCTACACAAGGTTATTGAAGTTTTAATGGGTCACTGGCAGGTTTTCAATAGGTGTGTCATCGAGTTATTTCTCTTACAGATAATATTTCTTTACAGATTGCAGGCCTCTGTGTATCTTAATACTTAATACTTTTGGTTTAAAGTTTCGTTGTAATACCTTACTGAATCAATACAGCTGATAAAAGTTGATACTGAGTCAATACAGTCATTCTTTTAAGAGCATCCTGGGACAAACGCATTTAAATTAGTCACCTTTGACCTCTTGTGTATCTTCGAACATCTGCATCCTCTCTAATCACCCAGTTACAGTAAGAGGTGATGTTTTGAAAACAAGAAACAGAAACACAGCAGCACACAAACATTAGTGGGCGAACTATTTCCTCCCAGAAGCCCTTTGGGATCTTTTAGAATCTAGAGGAGGCAATTACACTGTGAGCACTTGTTCAAAGTTTGTTTAGTCGACTTTTAACGCGTCTGACAAGTGAGTTTCTTCTTGTGGAAAATGAGTCAGTTCTACTTTTTTTGTCTATTCTGCATTTATTAGCGTTGTTTTGAAATGTGAACTGTTTCAGTGCTGAGAGCTATGGGTCATCAGCATCACACCCACTTTTCTCTTGTTGTTGAAAGGTCATTTAAAAAAAAAAAAAACCCAAAAGAACGAATAAACAAGCTTTAGGTCTCCGCCTGAGAGTGCAGGATAACCATCAGGAAATGTGAATGTCCCCACTGAAATCACATTATCTCCCCTTATGTTTAATGGGTTATCAAAGCCTGTCACATCACTGTAATGATCTCAGGCTCTGTATGAACTTACACCAACACAAAGCAGCTGCTGAGAACTTGATAACCTTTACTGTGTGGCAAGCTGCGAGGCTGCTGTTGTCACGTTTGTGCGCCTATGACAAGTTTTATTCACTGCTTAGTATCTCATGGTACGTCTCTTTTTCCGAATGAAAAAATACACCCGTTCAATGTTTACTATCCGATCAACAGGTCATTAATGTTGTGGAAGTGTAAGCCCAGAGTTTTAACACTATGCGTCCCTCCTTCTGCATACACAAGTGTTGAGGGATCGGCCTTTAGCTCAGCACTGAGGGTGGAAAAAATTGTTTGCCTTTGGCCTTCTTGGCTAATAAAGTTCCCTTGTGGAGGAGTCTCTGTCTTATTAAATGTGCTTGTGTGTGTGCAATCAATAGTAATTCTCACATTCTGCACTAAAATTTAAGCAAAGCAACATTTATTTCTGCAGCTGTAGGCTTTTTACTCAAGCGTTGTCTCTGCATGTGATTTGCAGGGAAGTAGACTGTTATCATAGTGAGTCACTTCTTAGTTTCTTCAGCTAATCTGGCTTTTGTCTACACTGTCAGCACATTACGCTCAGGTTCAGACTGTCACCGGGTGTGTGTGTGTGTTTCTAAGGTGCTTCCACGTTTCCCTCTCTTTTCCATACAAGGCCTGTAGCTGTCATTTTCTTTTAAACAGACCCAACACACATGGCCTCTCAAGCCTGCGTGCTTGTGTGTGCGAGGGAAAGGAGAGGGCATTTTATCATGCTAGCTGTTCACATAACATCGTTCAACAAAGTCAAGTTTTCCAAAATAAAAATCCTGGTTGTATCTCTTGATAGACTCTTCAAGGCAGCGTAATTTAGAATGGAAATATGTTTGGTGTCACCTCTGAAAGGAGACACTTTTAAACTGCGGGCCCTTCAACCCACACGCCCTCCCACACAGATACACACACACACACACAGACACATACACATGCGTTATTATTGTGTAATAATGTTTTTTGTGGTCAATAGCCAATTTAAGGCTTGGCCCTTGACATTTACAAAAGAACCACTCAGGAAGTCAAAAACATTTGTGTGTCAGTACTTTGCTTTCAGGACTTTACAACTTAATGCATGTGTAGTACAGATCAGCCGTTCACAGCGCACGGCAAAGTGCCTTTCAAAGGAAATGCATCAGATGAGAGAAAAGAAAAGGCAGACAGGTGGACAAACAGGCAGCAGGATTCATTTGATAAATGGTGCAGTGTGTTTACATCCCATTAGCACTTTAAGATGACAGCACTGCTTCACATGGAAGGTATGAGTTATGATGGTCGGCCAACAAAAACCTGGCTGAGTGAGTCACATCGTCTCTTTCATCGATGTTCTCTCCGCTCCCTGGAAATGCGTCGATGGAAATTGGTTTGCTCTGAGTAGTCTGCGTTCTCTCTGTTCAGATCAGTGTGGTGTTGTGTCAGTGTGTCACACACACACACACACACACACACACACACACACACACACACGACAGGTCTGGTGTTACAGAGCAGACAGTAAGTGTGGAGGCTGTTTGAGAAACCAAGCAGACAGCAGACTAATCCTAGAAATGGACACCTTTGCTTTGTGAGATCACCGAAAACTTTTACTGCAGTTCTTTAAGCTTCTCTACTTATTGAGATACTCAGTTATTTTCCTTTTTCTGCCACTTTTGTCTTCTGCCTCGCTGCATTTTAAAAAAAGGTATTCTAGTTTGGACTCCCCTACATTTATCAGACAGCAATAGTTAACATGCACTTTTCAAATTTAGACTTTACAGAATAAAAAACTAATGATGAGCTTTAACAATCAAATCCATTGTCGAGGATTAAACCAGTGTTTTCCAGCCTTTTTTGCTTGTGATGCCCCATAAGGAAAGTGTTGCCAGGTTTCAGCTGCCTATGAGTTTTTGATCCAAAGAGGTCAAATGATTCAATATTTCACAAAAAACTATAACCACCAAGGAAACAAATGACAATAATTTGTGTACCAGAAAATTGTTATTCCTTCTTTCTTGCCCCATTAATCATCTCACGACCTCTCACATTCACTATAAAGCCAGACCAGAACCATGAACTGGGACCACCTGACCAAACTACACAAATGTACTCTCTCACATTACAGAAGCCAAAACAGAGTAGCTTCACCTGGACCAATGAAGCTTACAACCATAAAATACTACTTTAGCAGTGATGTATCAGTACCAACAGTCTAAGAATGACGTGTATTGTGAGTCACAAAGGGTTTTTTTTCTACAGAACTCTTTTTCGAAAAGCAATACTTTCATTCATACTGGAGTATTTTTACATCCTTGTTTGGTACTTGTACTCAAGTACTGGAATCTAAATAATTTCTACAGAAAGTGGACCTGTTATTTCAAGAGTTAAAAAAAAAAAATGTTATTCAGTGTGTTATCAGTACAAACTCATGTGGTTTGTGTCATCAAGGCTACTGGGGCAGCATGCGGTGGGTAGCATGAAGTTTCTAAGTCTGACTGTGTGTAAAATATCAATATAAGCTGTAGAACTGCAGGTTTGTTGTGCTTATATAAAAACTCACAGCTCACATCTGCACTCCCATTCCCTGTCGGTCTGTTGATACGACGCCACACCACATGACTTCAGACCCTAATGCAATCATGCAGTAACATGCAGAAAATATAAGGAACTCACAGTGTTATCTGCCTGCGTTAATTGACAACGATAAAACAAACGCTCGTTTGTGAAGCTCCAACACCCTCACAACGCAATATTATGAGTAAACAAGTGGCACTGCAGTAAGTGAAGCATATCACCTGACATTTAAGAGACACTCGGCTGGCTGCTGCACAGTGAGGTCGGTGAGTCGCTCAAGCGTGAGCCGAGTGTTTCACTAACTTTAGAATCCCTGTTTCATTTCCTGTTTCCATCTGAGCACACAGAATAAAATGACCTCTTTAGAGACCAAAGATAGGATCTATGAGAGCATGGACTACTTTCCTTTAATGCTTGCGAGTTTGATTATTTTCCTTTAATTATTTTTTCCTGAGGATTCCACCAAAATCTAATCCTCTCATTGTTTAAATGTGCGTGATTTGAGATTCGGTCAGTTTTTCTGGAAAGGAATTAAAACAGGCAGTTCCCCAGAAGTGTGAAGCACTAATGTGTCTCTGTGAAATATACAAGCTGTCACTGTGTATCTGTGTGTGTGTGTGTGTGTGTGTGTGTGTGTGTGTCTGTGTGTCTGTGTGCGAGTGTGTGCTTGTAGTGAGAGACTGAGAAAGAGAAAAAAAAAAAGGAGAAAGTGAGGCTGGTGGGAGGCGAGTCCTTAAACAAACAGCCATGACAAAGTCAACATTTCTGCAAAGGAAAGATAATTCTCTCATCAGACATCTTTTATCTTTCTTTGTTTAGGATTTAATAAATAATATGACTACTGAGAAGTGTTGTAAACAGATATATGACACCAAGAGGCATCAGAGGCCAGCAGCAGGGCCAGTGTTATTCTTGATTACTCTCAGTTAAGCCTTCAGATTTCTTCTGAGAAATTAAACTGACTCAAGATAAAAACGGTGCACATTTTAAAATAAAAGCTACATGACCAGAAAATATCTTAATTTGTACAGTCATGTTCCTGATGATAGATTACCCATCTTCACACCAAGTTGGCGATCATGAATAGAGATGGCAAGTGTAGATATGAGTTTCCACAGAAATAGCATTTAACTGACCCAGATTGGAGGCCTCACGCAGCAGAAAAACCAAAAGCCAGACATCAGATTTACTAAGAAAAATTGCTTATGTGATCAGATTTCTGTTCAGACATGATGAGATGGACCAAGGTTCAATGACCTTAAAGCATGTCTTCCTGTTATTAGATCATTTCTGCGTGCAAGGACGCACAGATAGTCTTGAAAAAACCTTGACTCATTGCGTTACAGCAGTTCTTCTTTTGTTTTTATATTCCCTTCTGTTTGTTTTTTCTTGTCCTGCAGGGCAAGCCGTGGTGGAAGTTAAGGACAATCGTACACTGGCCCTTTAGTGCTACCCAGAGGAAAAAACTGAACTGGGTTCAGCTAGCTGGACATAAAGGTATGACCTGTTCGGATCATATCACATGCTGTGCTTGATACTGTGTACATCACCAACAGGGAGCTCTGATGTCCTTGTTTGCTCTCTGTCTCTGCCAGCTGTGCACTCTTTGACATTTCTCATTGATTCTGCTGTGCTAATTTTGTTTCATTGTTCAACTTGTTAGACGGATTTATGGACAAGAAAAATGGAGGGTAAGAGGTCATGCACAATCATCTCACTGACAGGGATTAAAATACTTTCTGCTGAACAGATGCTTTCTGCTGTGAGTGATTGAAATCAGGTTTTCCTTGAACGCCTGACATCCGAACCGTTTGTCTTTATCTCATGTCAGGTAACTTCAAAGCAGCAGATGAGGGCAACATCCTAAAGAAATTCTCAGAAAATGAGATGCAGTGTTTTGAGAAGCTGAGGAAAGATGCATTGTTCCCCTTTGTGCCCGGTTACCACGGCGTTGTGGAAAAAGATGGAGAGTCTTTCCTCCATATGAGTGACCTGCTGACAAACTTTGACCTTCCCAACGTCATGGACTGCAAGATGGGAGTGAGGTAGGGAATGAACGCCATGCATCATGCATCAATTTATCATTTCTATTTCTATTCCTTTCCATATGTTTAACTGTCTCTAAAAAGGACATTTTCTTGTGGTTTGTTTCTGCTACACTAAGTGTCATCCTGAAATGATAACAGCAGGTGATTCCCTCATGCATTGACATATTTGATGTAACATTCATGCTCATATTCTGTGGAAATGCATCAATGGAACGTGCAGACTGCTGACAATACGTGCTGCCTCAAGCGTTTTCGCTCTACAAGGGAACACCTGTTGTAACTGCAGGCTATATGCTTGGCTTCCTGCCACAGCAGGCGGAGTGTCTCTCTATATCATGCGCACAACCACTAATATACACACACAAATACACAAATGCAAGCATACAAATATTTATGCACCAATGCACTCAAGAATGTATACATGCACATGTTGGTACATGCGTGCAGGCGTGCAGGTACGGACATTCTTTCCTCTGAGCGATTTACTCAACAGTTCAACAAGGAAATGTGCGCACACACATACGCACACACATACACATGCACACACACCCACACAGAATGAGGCACAAGCGGACAAACACATGTGCAATAATCTTGCGTACACATATGACATAACAAATAATTTTTTTGTCTATGAAGTGTTTGTGTGTCTTTTTATTTGTGAGGTTGCACACACACACACACACACACACACACACACACTTAGCATACATACAAACACTCAGGGTGTCCCTGGAGACTCCCCTTTGTCAAAAACACTCTCAACCACAACGTTGCAAAACCGCTAAGTTGCACAAACACTCAGTGAGACTCTCACAGTTAAACACAGCAGGCTGGAGTCTCCTCTCAGCTTCCCTCTTTAGCACAGAGGAAGTGCAGTTTGCAAACTGAAACTGAAATCCACATCTGTTTGCATGTTACTGTCTGATATGAATACAACATATGACATGATATGATATAGAAATGTACTGCTGTGCTGTGAAACAGAAGGATTTAACACTCGCAGTGAGATGCTCAGCTGTGCAGGTTAGAAATGCCATTTCTAAGCAAATCTTGTCTTTTTCTGTTTGATTGAAAACCTGCATGAAGGAGCTGAGCTCTGGCTGCAAAAGAACAATGATAAGAGTCTGTTGCAAAAAGTATTTTGACAGCAAAGCCCCATTGAGTAAAATTATTAAAGTAGTGTCTTTATTTACTATGAATCTTATGACTTAAAAATTAAGGGTGTGAATTCAAGACAAACCCTGAAAGTAAACAACCATTAATATATTTACATGCAGAGAACACAGAACTCTGTAAACATGGAGCTCCTACACCTGAAGGCTTTACTGCCCCTGTTGTTTCAGGACATACTTGGAGGAGGAGCTTGTTCGGGCGCGGGAACGGCCCAGGCCGAGAGAGGACCTGTACAAGAAAATGGTGGAGGTGGACAGCGAAGGGCCGACTCCCGAGGAGCATTCCCAACGAGGTGTCACCAAACCTCGCTACATGCAGTGGAGAGAGACCATGAGCTCCACCAACACTCTGGGCTTCAGGATAGAAGGGATCAAGGTTGTAGTAGTGATGTGACACATGAACATCATTAAAATCGCTCTACTTGATGCTTCTACATTGACCATGACTTAAATTACTGTGTGTAATATGGAGACAATTGCTTGCAGATAAATGTTTTAGCTCAGCCTTTTGTTTGGATAGCACCAGCCATAATATTACTGTTTCACTTCAGTCTCTTTGCCTTCAGCAGGCAAGTGTTTCTGGGAAAAAGCCAAGATAAACCTACTTGTATATCATGTGCCCAGCACAAAACAGAAAGACAAAGACAAATTAAGTAACTTGCTGAAGACCATAAGGGGGCATTTAGCAGCCAAAGAGACAGATGTTTCCCTTAGAACTTTGGTAGGAATTTAAACAGAGCCAAAAGAAAAAGTGAATTTTTGGAATAAGATTAATCAGTTGGCCAGAAACATAACTCCAGTTAAGTGTTGTGTGTTGTTTTGTGTGTGCTGGTTGTGCAAAAAGCCAAGTTTTCGCTAACATTTTGGTGTTCAAGTGCACATAAATTCAGTCCAGTCTTGTCTGTCTGTCCATTGACTTCAACTGCAGAGTCACAAGTAACATGATAAAAAAAAACGGTATAATTACAGTATTTGTATTTACACCAAGAGTAAATGTCTTGGTAAAGAGTCATTTCATGATGTAATGTTCTTATTCAGGTCTTTTTTTTTTTGTCTTTTAGAAATGTGACGGAACGTGTCGAACTGACTTCAAGAAAACCAGGTCGAAGCAGGACGTCATCCAGGTGTTCAAGGACTTTGTTGAAGGGAACGTTAGCATCATAGTACGTTGCAATGAGTTAGCTTCATATGAAGTGTGTTCATGCATGTAAGAACAAACACAAATCAGACTTTATGTTAATATAGACCTTCACAGCGCTGTCTTGTGGGCTTTACCTTAGAGACAACACCAAAACAAACACAAGGCTGTGAAAGCTCTCATGCATGGTCAATGTTTGCACACCAAGTCAATTATTTTGTATATTAATCCTCCACAGTGACTTTAAGTGCGTTGCAGGAAGTTAATATTCGTACTGTACTGCTGTTCTAGTTTTCTAAAATGGCGAGAGGGTCTCAAATTTTTACTGTCACAAAGGCTACTGTTTAATGTTAGTATTTAACAACTTGCTGTCTCTTTTTTTCTTGTGCTGCAGAAGTCTTACCTGAACAGGCTGAAAGAGATCCAGCAGGCCCTGAAGCTGTCAGAGTTCTTCAAACAACACGAGGTGAGGACTGATCATAAGACCAGTGACAAATTAAAGGAAAAGCTAACAGAAAGTGCCTGAGTAAAGTCTCGCAGCAGGAACCTGATCTGAAAAGATCTACTGGAGGGACTGGACTTGTCTTGTGTTCTGTGTTTTGATGATGTGGAGGAGAGATCTACACTACAACACATGTGACTGAACACATATGTGTTTAGGTTGAGATCTGGTGACTGTAACCAAAGCGCATAAAGTAAAAGCAAACAGGCAAATATTCACAGAGTAAATGAAAGCAATCTCTCTCTATATATATATATAAAGAGGGTTTTTTAATAATAAAATGTAATTTTTTGTTTTTACAATAACTTAAGCTACCCGTTGCCTCTGAGTAACCGGTAACTGCTGAATTTCCCCTGGTGAACTGGGGGTGATTCAGCTTTTAATATGTTACCAATATTCTTGTCAAATAAATCAAAGGCAACTGGACTCAGTAATATGTCCTTTCACAGACATATTACTGAGTCCAGTTGCCTTCGATTTATTTGACCAGAATAACTATGACCTGCATGAATGATAACATTTACAGATTGTTACCAATATGTATTTATGGATTAACGGACGATTAACGGAAGAAGTAAAAAGAAAAGAAAACCTAAAATTTAAAGACTTAATCTGTCTTTATTTTTTTTGTAGGTCATCGGAAGCTCTCTCCTCTTTATCCACGACCACACGGGCAATGCTCAGGTCTGGATTATTGATTTTGGAAAGACCACAGCTTTACCAGAGGGCCAGATGTTGAATCACGACATTCCCTGGCAGGAGGGCAACCGGGAGGACGGCTACCTGTGGGGGCTGGAAAACCTGATTAACACACTGGAGTCTGTAGGCAAGGAAGGGACAAGTGAGGAAACCTTTTGCTGAGTTACCAAAGAATAAAGTGAAGCTACAGACAGAGATGGTTGGTGACCTCTGACTTGTAAATGTGTTGAAGGATCTCAGACTTGTAGACCACAGGAAGGTTTCAGACATGTTGATTTGCTCTGGGACTGCGCTCTATGAGCTTTAATAAACAGAGTAAAGAATTGCTACAAGAAGGAAAGTTTAGTGTAAATGACGCCACTGACCAAAAAAAAAGTTTCGACGGACACTGAACAGAGAGGAGCAGAGACGTGGTCACTTGTTACTGAACGATTGAGCAAATGAACTGACACTAATGTACTTCCCTCTAAAGGAGCAGAAGTGAAAGTGTAGGGATTCTGCATTTCAGATAAAGGGATGAGATGTAATGTGAGAAGGAAAAGCTGATAAAATATGATTTAAATTAAGGAGAATGTGACCAAAACCCTCAGCCCTGATGTAACACCTGTAAGTAAAATTTCTGAGGGAGAAATTCTGGGTCACACATCTCACAATCACACAACTACAACACATAAGACATCATTCATATTGTACTGCACACTGTATAATGACTTGAGTGCATTATCTTTCACTGTTCTGACAAACTATCTTTCATTTATCGATTATCATTTCTTTCTCTTTCTGTTAAGTTTGTAATCAAACTTTAATTTAATCGCAACAATTCAAATTATACTTAATTATTTTAATTTCCTGTGTTGTTGGGAACCTTGTTGGATTTGGATGCTGCGATGTCTGTTACAGCACATTCTTTGGTCTTGGTCATAGATGTTCTGCAAATGAAATGCATGAAAATATATTTCAGGAATTAAAAAAGGGGAAATACGACTGTATTTGTTTTCAATGTACAACTCTGTGGAGGTGTCTTGATATGTTAGCCAGGGACTGAGTTCACTTATTTTTCATTTTGTCATTTGGCACAAAACTCTGTGAAACTGATCAAACTCACATCGGTTAGATTAATATATGTTGATTTATTTGGGGCACAGTTAGGTTAGATAAAATTGTGAAGGACAGTAAATTGCATAGGATGCATTTTTTGGTCGAGCTACATAAAAAAATGCAGAAAATAAACATCTTTCCAGTGTGTGTGAAATAAAATGTACCAGGCCATAAAAATAAACACTGTGAGTAAGATGATGATTTTTGTTTTTTCTCTGTGAAATAAAATCCAGTGATCAATATTTCTAAATGGCACAAATCTCTCATAAGAAGGTTTTCAGAAAACTATGTGAGCCTTTAGGTGGCTTACCTTTTACAAACGATGCTATTTCTATAGGATTGTTGAGCAACCAAGATAAACACTTTTACCAGCATCACACATCAGCAGGCCTGAGCATAAAAACATACAGTAAGCCTATAGAGCACTCATATAAATGGAACCATTCATTCAACATATTAAAAAATAAACTATCAATATGTTTAGGCTCAAAATAAACACACAATTAGGATACAACTACCAAACTGATTAAATAAGAATAACCGAGACACATAAACACCAAACAGAGGTTTTCACAATGAAATATTTGATTACTTGAATGAACTGAGATACCTGCAGCAGCATGTTTGGTATATCAAAGCTGAATACCTCCCCCTGCTGAGTAAACATAGGTACTACCAGCACTACATCAGTAGACACAGTGTAGAGGTATCAAATGGCAGTGATCAACTACAAATACAGATCCATTATAAACATAAAAGAATACAAATAAATGACAAAACAGCTATAAATTCAATGGGTTAGTCCAGTGTATGCAAGTGAGTACAAAAATAGCAAATATTTTCACAGCTGCATGGTCATCAACAAATTCTGTATGCTTCTACATTAATGAGTCCAAGTAAATATTGGGACAAGGGGAAAGAGATTCACGAATTTTCGAAAAATATGCAAAGTTAAATTTGAGATTTATGTAGTTTGGCAAAAAAATTCTCAGCACAAGCTCTGCTTCCTTTGTGACATCTAGACGGTGATTTTAAGCCACAAACTTAGCACAAAGTAATTTACACCTATTTAAGGAGATGGTTCCGGATTTTGGGAAACATGTTTATTTGCTCACCTCCAAGGTTGGACGAGAAAACCGATATCCACTCTCGCCTCTCTAAAGTATATTTGTAACTACAGTCATCAGCCGGTTAGCTTAACTTGGCACAAAGACTTGACACAGAGGCAAACAGTTAGCCTGGCACTGTTAAAGCTAAAAGCATCTGCTAACTAAACACATGAATCTTTTTAGTTTAAATACAAGAAACAGCTGTAAAGTGGGTGTAAAAAGGTTTATGTGGGACTATTTTTTGTTCAGGAGCAGAGACTTTTTGTCTTTGACATGTCTCAGAGACCAACGGCTCCAATCATCAGCATCCATGTTGAAGAGGTCAAAGTCACTGACCAGGAGTCAGATTCATATTTGACACCTCAGATCATCCTTGGACAACACAGGGCTTTTCCTTATTTAAACAACCACTTGTTTTCATGTGACTGAAATCCTATTTTTAACAACCAATCCATTTCCATGACAACTGAGCAACTCTGTCTGCAAATTAAGCTTTGAAAACACCAAGTAGATCATGTGTTGAGATTTCTTCCCTTTTTTTGGCCAAACTACTTTTTGCAAGGTCAAAAATGAACCTTTAAGCTCATAATCTATGTAAAAATACATAATACATATATGTTATTGCAGTATATTAGGCATATGCTTTCACATTATTTAGGGAGAAACTAACCAGAATCATGAGGAAGTACCAACTTGAACTTTAAGTGTCTAAAGTTATTATAAATCATAATGAAACATTTTGAACAACTTTACAGCCTTTTCTGAATTCTAAACTTTTGAAAATAAAAAAAATGGAAAAAAAAAATGCTTAGAGATTCTCTTCCCATTGGCTCAATGTTTTAACTTGTCCTGGTCACACTGTACACCGAATACTATAAATTCAAACTATTTTTTTTTTTTTACTATAACGCAACATATACTACTGCCTAAGCTTTAATGAAAAAAAACCACAACAAACATAGAAAAGGAGTCCACTACAGCAGTTATGTATGGCAGCCGACACCAGCAATGTGGACATTGAGAAAGCGCAGGGCTGCGTGCTTCAGTGTTCAGCTACCAGTGCACCAGAAGCCCAGGAAAATAGCTCTGAGTCCAGTGTAGGCTCCCTGTCACAGTGCTGAGGACTGCTTGTGTGCATGTGAGTCTTTGAGTGTGTTTTCCAGCATTCCAGAAACTCTATTAATTTGATGTTGTGGCTCTCACACTGTGGTGGAGCCTTTGTGGTCATGCTTTGTGTTCTAGAAATCCAGAACTTTAGTCACAGGCCGTAGAAAAAGAGGCTCCAGGGTATATTTACTTTTGATATCAATCAAAATCCCTGTTATGGTAAGCCATGTTTTAGATAGGGGTGACGCTGAGGTCTTCAGACAGAGAGAAGCCTGAGTCTCGATCACGTGTGGGTTTCTCAGCTTTGGTGTGTCTCCTGACGTCCTCGTGCCCATAGCTGGCGTGTCGCTTTAACAGCAGTTTAGGCATACAGGATGAGGAGGTATGGAGGCCTAAAGCCAGTCCCAGGCTTGTCCCCAAGGAGACACTGGGGGCAGAGCTGGTGTTTGTGATGGCTTCTGGGGCTTTTGGCATGACCAAGGGCAAGCTCTCTGCTTCATAGCTCTGCTCATCATAGGCGTAGTTGACATTGCCACAGGGGAAGCTCTGGAGCTTAGCCAGGTCCATACCAGCTTTTGCGCTGCCACCTGTTGGGGTCTTATGGGAGGACGTGGTCAGGGCAGCTTGAGCCTGGCAGGAAGGGGATGGAGTTGAGGAGGTGCTGAGGCTGTAAGGGCTGAGATGGGTGCTGCTGCTGCTGCTGTTACACCCAGCCTCGCTGCTCTCTAAGGTTGGGCTGCAGGTCTGAGAAGCTTGTGTGTTGGAGGTGGAGGAAGAGGAGCTTGACAGTGGCATGGACTGAGTGTGAGCCAGTGTTTTCTTCCCTCTGAAATTCTCCAAAACCCAGGAGCCGTATGTGGGGTTCCACAGGTTCTTTGTCTTGTTCTTCAGCCTCTGGCTCCCTGAGGAGGAGCTGTTTCTGGAGCAAGGTCTGTGATGAGGAGGCTCAGGGTGGAGCCAATGGTTGCCTGAGCACACGCCAGCTGTTGACAAGCCAGGAGCAGGGACAGGCTCAGCCCAGGATGGCTCCAGAGCCTCACGGCAGGACGTCACTTCATGGTGGACAGGTTGGGTTCTCTGAAGGAGTAGGCGTGGTTTGGTGGGCTGTGGGGGAAGAGGGGTTGGACCCAGGCCCAGAGAGGGGAGACCAAGCTGGGAGGAGGAATCCTGGGAAACAGGATGAGACACCAGGAGTGGAGTGAGGCTGGTGGAGGTGTGGTCAGATGGTCGTATGACTCTGCCACCATCGTCCTCTGTGGTTGGAGCATATTCCATTGGTAGGGGCGTGTTGATCACATCTGGATCCTGTAAAGAGTAGTGAAACAGAAAGGAAATATATATAAAAACAGGACAAAAAGGAGGAAGCACAGAATGATGAAGGAAAGAGTAAACACTAATTTCTATTTTTATGTATCAACAGGTGGATGTATCACATACCTGAGAGCAGTAGTTGATTCTCTCCAGGATGGTAGAGAAGTTTGGCCGGTGCTCAGGACAGTGCTGCCAACACTGGGTCATGATCCGATAACTACACAGTTACAGACACAAATTTCAGAAACATTGTATGTTACATATACTTCCTTATAAATTAAATAGTTATGGTTTTATCAAAATATTAAAATTAATTGTCTTTTTCTAACCGCTTATAAAACACTTTAAAGAGAGAAGAGAAGCAGGAAAAAAACTTTAGGAGGGCTTGACTCCTCTCTGTTAGTGGTAGACAAACAGATTCTGTGCCATTACTCTCACAATTTCTGACTAAAAACAAGTGCAAGATATTATCTTAACAGGGTTTTTGCTTTTGGGAGAAGTATTGCACGAAGAAAAACAAATTTTTATAGACACTACGTTTATGTTTGTTAAATCTTCTTAGTTATCCTTGGCTCCAAAAAACATTTTGCATAATCACAGCATGTTTTTCCGGGCAGGGAATTAGTAAAAAAAATTACACTCTGACCCTGCATGAACTTTACGTCCAGGCAGGTTTATTTGGATAAATTTCTGTCAATACTCACACAGGCCCCGGACAACTCTTGGGAGGATCCATCCTGCCTCCACTTGTGACGAATTCCAGCACCTCTTGGTTGGTTTTACAAGGATACGGCATGTAGCCCAGAGAGAAGATCTCCCACAGCAGCACTCCAAATGACCTGCAGGGGGAGAAACAGATCCACGGTGAATCACATATTAAACAGTGCCTGTTCTTGTGCTCCTCAGACTGAGGGTAAAAGAATCAACACCATATATTTCCTCATGGAATACTTCAACCAGCTGAAGATGAAGTGTGCATGGCTTAAAGCACCTCCTTTGTATGTAACTGTAAACCTCCGAAACTCTGAGGTACTTTAAATCATGTTGCTTGGACTTTTTTTGTTTTTCTAGGGTTGAGGTCTGAGAACGAGTCTCTGAATCTACTTTCTAGCAGCTTTGAAGGTGAAATGTATGACATTTACTGCCCCTAGATGTCACTCTGGAACAGCAGCATCTTGGACCAAAGCAAATTATCGCTTTCTTACTCAGTAGAGTAAATTAAAAAAAGAAATTGGTGCCTGAACACGTTGAGAAAATCGAGATTAGACTGTGAAGAGATCAAAACTGATTTTTTTACTGCATTGCTCATTTCTTGCTTGGAATTTTTTGTGTACTGTTTAGCTGTGAAAAGGGAAAGTTTCCTAAACAGGTTGCAGTTTTTTAAAACAGATGCAGAGAAGATAGGAATGGACAAACCCGCTGGAGAGTCCACCCGGGTTTGAAGGTAATTAGACATAGTGGCTATACCGTGTAATTATAATGTCATGTGACACACACAAGTCCAAAAGAATTTTTTCCCATAAGCTAATTTTGCGAAAAAAGCGCCTGTGTAACAGGGGTCCATTCAGACCAAAAGCATTAGGAAAGTCTAGAGGAGTCACATGGTTA
The DNA here is from genome assembly GCA_029783805.1 of Acanthurus tennentii. Lineage (NCBI taxonomy): Eukaryota > Metazoa > Chordata > Actinopteri > Acanthuriformes > Acanthuridae > Acanthurus > Acanthurus tennentii. The sequence goes on along the minus strand of JAPZDZ010000007.1, from coordinate 12,067,443 downwards.
AAATTTATATCCCACCCATGCACGCAAACAAAGGTTTAAATGGACAGTTCACCCACTCACATGTTCAGTGGGTCCCAAAATATGGTGTCATGCGCCACTGAGCAACCTTCATTGGAATCAATGGAGCCCTGCCTTTGATGCTGTATTCAGTTCTCTTGATAAATGCACTGGAGGGACTCACATGCACTAATGTTGAACATGTTCCTATTACCAGGCTTGACTTAGAGTTGTAGCGAGTGCTGTATTAATCCGTCGTCACCATATAAAAATTCTGATCCAGGCCATAAAATTTTAAACTTTTTGCTGAAAATCTTTCCAGACACAAACCTGTCATTCAGCCTTCAAATGTGACATATTGGTGTTGTTGGGCCAGTGTTAAATATTTTACTTCTTTTGTCATTTTGAGAAGTGGTTTGGATGCATTTTTTGCTGTTTTATGTTCACTTGGCTCTGTTCTTCAGTACATATGCTTTTCTGTCTCATAAAGACTTTCACTTGATATACTGCTTTTTAGACATTGGGTTCTCTGTAGGTCTGTGTGGGTTTTCTGTAAAAGTTACAATGCTTGGTTTATGGAAATCCTTTAATGACACTTTCAGCTGCGGTTATTTTTTGGGAAACTCGTCACCACCCAAGAGGACAACTTGGCTCTTTGACTGTCTTTGCTGGAAACAAAAAAAAAAAAATTTAAAAGAAAATCTGTTTCAACAATTTGTTAGCATCTGGTATTAGTTTTTTACCACTCATGCATAGTGTCTGTTAGTTAGAGTGATATAGTGCATGTGGTATGACAACATCAGCATGCACATATGGTATTCAGCATTTTTCAAAGAGCTTTTATCAGTTTAAAGTAATGCTCTGTTTTCTTCAATACAGATAAAAAACAAAGCTATTTCTTTCCTAAAAACAACATTTTTTGTAGATTCATACTTTTTGACACTGCATGTTTAGTACTTATACCATGTATCAGTCTTGCAAGTGAAGATTCCTTCCATAAAGGCCTCGGGTGGCATCCATTTTACCGGCAGCATGGCACGACCACCTTTTCGGTAATAGCTGGCTCTGAAATATGGAAAAAAAAAGGGGGTAAAAGGGGTTTCCATTTATTTTCTGTTAGGAATAAAAGAAGATAAGGTAAATACAACAAGGTCATGAACTCTGTAAGTAAATTTAGACTGTGGCCCTCCAGAGGACAATGAAATCACTTTCCAACTGGCCCTCCATTTACCACATCAACCCCAGACTGCCTGGACTCCTGTTCCAGTGGGAGGCATTATCGTGAATCATCCATGTAGTGAGTAGGTGCAGTTTCAGCATACACACCTATATATGTCTCGTGCCATGCCGAAGTCTCCAATTTTGGCTACTCTGTCAGGTCCAGGGCAGGTGAGCAGGCAATTTCTAGCAGCAATGTCTCTGAAAAATCAAAAAAAACCAACAGAAACTATAATAAAATATAACTTCATGATATGTCTGCATGTCTTGAGAAATAGAAATTTACTTGATATAAAAATGGGTATGAACCGTCTTTATCTGGATGTACATTCCAGGGTGTCTGTTGGCACCCTGGAAGATTTCTGGCTACTTAAATCATCACTGGATCATACAGGGGACTTAAACTCAGGACACTAGGTTTTGAGTCCCATGTGAAACTAAAAGTCACTGCTTACATTTTTCAAAATAAAATAATTTATTTTCAGTCACAGTTCGCTAGATTAATAAAATGGTTGGGTGCAAATTAGGGGTTTCACAGACTAGTTGATTTTGTCAACTAATATTACTACTAGTGGACTAGTGGAATATAGAGT
>JAPZDZ010000007.1:12028660-12049979 GCA_029783805.1 Acanthurus tennentii | reverse complement strand
TTTTTTTTGCCTCCCACCCCCTGACTACAGACATTCCAGGAACATCACCCTTCATCTTTACTCACCCCTGGACATGCATCCTCTCCCTGGTGGCCTACCAAAATGTAAAGTAAATCTCCTTTCTCCAGAGGAAATATAGCAGATATGAAAACCCCATGATTGCGTTTGTTGTGGTTTTTGGCTCCTTTTCCACCTGCAGCCCCATAGGCAGAGATCCTAAGGAAGATCATTGCACCAAAAGAGAATTAAGCGGTGAAAGATATTGCTTTCTAGCTCGTGCTCCACTGTATACATATGTCACACTAGATAGACAGACTGTAATACAGTTAGGAAAATGGCTTGGATGTCTGTCATAACTCAAAGATCAGGAGAAAAAGTAACCTGGAGATTTATAAAGATTTCTAGTTATGATTTGGAATTATATACAGCTGTATTTCCTTTTACCAATACAGTATTGACTGATACATAATTCAAGTTCAAAGCAGCAAGATGTGAAGTCAGGGAGTAAGGGGATAATAATACTGGGAAAGAAAATGTGATTGTTTGCTATTTTGACAAACTGATACCTATTCCGACATTGAGGAACAATCACAACTTCTCAATGGACTGAAATAATATAGTACTTTCCTATCTTTTGACCACTGAAAGTGCTTTTATTATGCATCCTTTCACACATAGATTTATACACTAATAGCAGGGACTTCTGTCCACCCTGGTCATCAGAAACACATACACAGACACTCACATACTAATTAAAAAAAAACTACTAGAAGCAATCTGGGGTTCAAAATTTTAGAAATGCAGCTTGGAGGAGTTACTGACCTTACAGACAATTCACCGTGCTACAGCGGCTCATATCTGGCAGAGGAATTTAAAGAGGTCTTAAACAGTAAGTGCTCTTAATTACCAGGCTATTATTAATTAAAGTTCCCACATTGTTACATCCTCAATCCCTAAACTTCTATCTTGTACATCTAAATGTGCTTATCGTTAAAAAAAAATCTGTACCAGCACAGTATCAGTACAAATACCATAATTACACTGTAAATTGGGAAACTGCACATTGCAGGCTGCAATCTAAAGTGTTACCAGATTTCCTCTTACAAACAGACACTTTGTGTTGATATTGGCATGACCTACAGTTGTGTATAATTTTGCTTAAGTAATTTAACACCCTGTAAACCCAATAAATAATCCTGTCACTTTTCCATTGCCTTCTGTTCCATTTCATGTTATGAGCGTGATAATGAGGTCCCATGACCGACTGTGCACAGAAAATCAAACTGCTTGAAGTCTTGATCAGGCGGGACAAAAATGAGTTACGCCATGCACAGTTTAGTCCCCAAGCATGCAGTCACACCTCTTAACCTTCAGCTCCAGTTCTCTGAGTCACGCAATGCAATTAATACACATGGGGAAATACTGTCTCTTCAATGACTTAGTTCCCAGGAATAAACCATAGACAATATTCAGAAAAATGTAAACATTAGTGGAATTCTACCTTCACACATAAGGCCTGTGATATGATATCCTACTCTTACAGGATATTTTGCTTTGTTTGGTTTCTTTGCTATAGTCAACAAATCCAATGAAAAGACCAAAACTGTCAATCTGGTCATCTATGTCACCTACCATTAATAAAAAAATGAGGAGGATTAAAGAAATTGCAAAATAAGTTTGTTTTTTTTTCTCAAATATTCCTCAAACGAAAGGAAACAGTACAATGATGGGGACACTATTAGCTGTGGGTCTAATGAAATTGGCAGTATTTTTCAGACAGTGTATGTTGATTGACTCAAAAAATAAAACAACAACAAAACAAACAAACAATCAAACAAACCCACTGATTGTGCCTATTGTAACTATGTAAGTAGTTTGTGATAGTTTGATCAGTACATTGTGGGTTCTGAGGTGAATGGGCAAATAAGTATTCCCTCTGTCACTTACAGGTATCTGTTTGTAGCAGGGACCCTCCATATTTGGACTCCTTTTAAGGGGCCTTCTTTTCCCACAGTGACACTGACATTTTTGTTCCTGTGAGTGCTGTCACACTGGGCCTGGGTCGGGCCGTTGGGACCACTGGCACCACATGAGTTAAACCACCATGTCATCAAAGAAACCTCTAAAAAAATAGAAATTAAGAAGATCAAACGGTTTTGAGTTTGTAAGAAATTAATAAATTGTTACTTTAGTTAATAAATGTAGACACTGTTTATTCACTTAAAAAACAACAACAACACAGAACATACAAAGACTAATATACACCAGGATAACAGATAAGGCAAAACATCTAGGAGAGTCACAGGAAATTGCACTAACCCCAAATATGTGAGCTCTGAAAGCACAATGGATTAAAGCTTTTGATTAGCTGATATGGAAGCATCAAGATACACGATACACAAGTGTACGATCTAGCACCTTTATGTAAATGCTGCATGCAAAATGGATTAAAAGGACACAGTCAATGAGGGGTGCTTGGAAAAATTCACATGGTATCCAAGGTGACAGCTGAGGCTCCACACTACCTGAGGCAGAGGGCTCCGGAAGAGGGCTTAAGAAATCCTCAAAGTCTGATATGGAAAGGAAAGAGTTGAGATCTGAGGAAAGGCGTGGAGCCAAAGGGAGAAAGAGAGAGAGAAAGAGAGAAAAGGTAGTGAGAAAGAGAGGGATTCAAATATAAATTTTATTCAGACAGAACAGGACACAGATCAAAAGAAATGAGAACAATTCAAAGAAGGGTATTGTGATTTTACAGAGAGACAATTCCCAAAACTAATTCCTGAAAACATCTTGAATATATTTCTCAATACTGTCCCTTCATCCAAATTGTAGAACACAGACACATTGAGTTCTTTGAGAACAATATTTCTCACACTTCAGTCTAAGTAAGAGGTCATTATGCATTCCTTTGCAAGCCCTTTCCTGAAACTAACATGGAGAGTCAGCGTGATCTCGTTTCAACACCATAAAAACCTGCAAGCCTTTCCAGTAAGAGATCCAAAAGAGTTTATAAATGCTAGAGAAAACTAGGGAAAAAACATTCGACTAATTTACAACTCACAGAGGTCATTCTGTGATGTTTACTTGACCCTGATATTATCTAGAGAACATCTCAGTCTTACCCAATTTGGGCTGAGGAACAGCAATATATAACTGCTGTCACTATGCCTCTAAGGTTTCAATCGTCCCTATCTTTGAATTATGAAACAATACCAGGCTTATCCCTTTAATCCTTAATTTTTCAAAAACAGACTAATAATGAGGCTCACACAGTAATGTTTGCACACATACTGTGAGTTGTGTTCACAGCATAACATAAAATGGTGGTTAACCTTGCTGTCACCACCAGTCATTAAAACATGGCATCAAAGAAGAGTGAAAAGACAGCAGTCATCAGTTACCCTCAACAACAGTCAATGTACTCTGTTGGGAGGATTCCCCTTACCCCTCTGCTCTCAGTTTCATTCAGCATGAGTTTGGTATCATAAAGTGCACGGCTCATTTGTAAAGTAATGAGGAGAGATGTAAGCAGACAGGCAGAAAATGTTATATTTGTCGCACAGTGGTCTCTGTGGCCACAAGTGCTAACTGTAGATGCCCTGCAGAAGTTTTCCTACTGACAAACAGAAGACGTCATAAAAACTTAAATTTCCATTTTGTGTGTTTTACCAAAACACACTGTGTTTATCACCAAATGTGTTTAAATATGTTCCATTCCATATAAAAATTCATTTGAAATTGTGTATTTTTATATATAAAGGTTGCCCCAGTTATAATGTTTGGGGCCAATTTGTGACAAGGCTTAAAAATTCTACAGCATACAGTAGCACCCTCATTTCACCATTCATTTAAAAAAAATAATCTGGATCTTTGTCCAAGCCAAAAGCTATAGCTTCAGCAACAGCAGTAAGAAAGCAGAAACCAAACTTATTTTATTATTATAATGTTTCTTTTAAATGAATTTCATTTTTAATTTGTATAGCACATGAAAGTAATTTTCATCGCTTCAGTCTAATGTCAAATAGGCTCTCCCTGCTGATGGAGACTCCCTAACTTTGACTAAACATACCTTTAATTTTTCTTGGTTATACACATATTTTGTTACAAATCTATGTTGAACTGAAAGTTACAAGTAGCATTAAGGACAGGTTTCCGACATTAATGATAGCATGTTAACAACAACTTACCTGTGTTGAAGCAGGCTGCTCCAACTGCAATGTCATCAAGAGCAACATCAGCAGCAGAGCCTTGTCCCCATACAGCTGTCACCTTAATGTGGAACCTGGAGCAAAGAACATGCCTTTGTGTATTTAATGACAGCTGTTATCTTGATGTATGTGGTAATCAAATTTAATTCCAACAAAAGTAACAAAAAAACCTGATGTGAGGGATAACTCAACTTTTGGTAAAGATTTCAAACTTTTTGGAAAGAACTTTAAGTCTTTCTAATCATTGCGTACTCATGCTCAACCTCCTCGCCATGACTATTAAACATTAATTCCATTGCTGCCTGACAACAGTTTTATTTTATTATGAAAAAAAGGAAATTGAATTTTACAGAGGATGATATGCAATGACTTTGTTTGTAGATGACAAGAAGGAAAAAGAGGTGAATGAAGTTGGATAAGAGGCAGCTTTTACAGACACAAACCCATCCTCGATCCTTTTATTATTGCAAATCAGTGTTAGATCAACAAATTCTCTTCTAGCCTACTGTTTTTTCATTTAATATACCCATGTTGAAGGCCAGTCAGCTGCAGGGCAACATCTTCCCAGTCATCTGTCCACTGACCATTTCTCTCCCAGACCAGTGGTGCAGTGGTGGTCCCATTCTCCTCTACAGCCACTAGCAAAGAGCCATTAAAGTTCCCATACAAGTACAGAGAGAAACGCATCTGCACCAAAAAACATAACTTATATCAGCAACAGGTTAGCATATTCACATATTTTAGCATACTTGTTTAGCTAACATACATGTTACCTTATAAGGAAAAGGGAAAGTCAAATAATATGCTAAAAAATTATTTGACTACTGTATCTGTAACTGACCTGACAGGCAGCAGTAGAAACTGGGGGAGGGAAAAAGGAGCTCTGAATATATGCCTCTCGCTGGGAGCTACTCTCTCTTACCTGCAGAAACAGAAAGTGCCCTAGGGGGTGCACAATAGATGTGACACAACAGAACATGAAACATCTGCTTTGAAGCTGCTTTGAAAATAACAAACATCAGAAAGACACAAAAATTTTAAAAGATTTAAGTAGAATTCCTCAAAGCCATAGATGTTAAACTTGCTTTATTGCTAGATGGAAACCAGCAGCCTACAGAATAAAAATTGTTCTCAGAAGAACAAAAGAAGTTAGTGACATTTGGTTATATATAAAGTCTTCTTGTGGTCTGCTAGCACAAATATGTTCAGCAGATGGATTTAAACAATCCATATGAACTGGTCATGTGGTAAAATGTCATGTGGTACTAATCAAACAAGAGATTCCTATCAAGAGCAGGGCCTAGAAAGAACAACTACTAAAAAGCCCCTTTGACAGAAAACTGGTGACTCTGACATTAAGCAATGTGAGATTTGCAATGAAAAAAATAAGGACCATTTAATGAAGTTTTAAATTTTAATCTTTCTTCACTACAATAATTCACAGAATGGGAGGAGATCATGGACAGTAAATTGAACTGGTGGATGGAGCCACCATTAAGTTACCCACTGATTTGTATTATGCTGTTTATGAAGCCTTGAGTTTGGTATTATTACCTTTGTTTCTACCACTTTGTTTCTGTGGAGTTAGCAATGACCATATTTGGACAGGAGGGTGGAGCTGGAGAGGATAGTCATGGCGACCAACAACTATGTGATGCCAAGCAGACAGCTAAGTGGCTGCTCTCACTCAAAATAACCACACTTTTAATAATGAATAGCTTGATGACCTGAGAAAACTAAGTGGCTTATATAAAAAATTCATGACCCTTTAGTTGTAATAAACAGAGAGACCAAAATCTGCTTTTAATTAGGTTTTTATGAGGCTCTATTAGAACTGACTCTTTTTTGGAGCTGGCCTCAAGCGGCCACTTAGGAAATGCAGTTTTTGCTTGAAATGGATTAACCTCAGGTTATCAGACAACCTTAAAAATTTGGGACAGTCCTGAATCGTGAACAGTTGTAACAGAATTCTGAATTCTGTCCTGTTGTCCCTTTATTAAACTAAGCCAGCCTGGTCTGAGTTTCATGAAACAAAATGCTAATCATTGTTAAACATTATTGTCTTTAATACATTTATTTGCTGTAGTATACAGTAGTATCAAAATTGACTGCCACATTTTTACTTTTATTTAAACTCTTTAAAATAAGTAAACCTGTGTTTAATTGTAGAGCTGTCTTAAAAATAAGACTTGAGCCTTGAGAAGGCACAGAGACGGTGTGGATCAGAAATTATCACAAACGGTGCACCTAGATGCTTAAGAAAACACAAGTGGTAGAGCTGAACAGTCTGATGATCAAGGAGATTTACTATCCAATTAATTTGATTGAAGTATTTCCAAGCTTTGACCACTGCTGCTCTGGCAGCTGAAGCAGCAGGAGAGCAATGGAGAGAGAGATGTAGGAGAGGAAGAGAAGGGAGAGCCAGCTAGGGAGGTGAGATTGACATCCCTGTCCCAAATTTCACCCATTCTCATCTGGTCACCTTAGATTGACCAGAGTAACAGTAATAAAATCAGGATATGAAGTGTCAATATGGTAATTTCACAGGTACTGCACACTGACACACACACATTGCCTACCTGGTGTACTCTGCAGAGTGACACTTTGCATGTCCTCTCTCTCTAGAAGTTCATCTCCAGCTACTCTTCTCCAGGCAGAGTGATGATTAGACACGGACCAACCACATGCATCCTGTTCAAATGAACAATGCGAGCCAAAAGGAAGAGCATCTGGAGAGAAGAATTAATTCTCATTTTTTAAAAAAAACAGATATCTCAGAAATAACAGCCGTTCTAAGTATATCTTTTTTCCCTTGATCCCCTTTTTCTGATAAATTAATTGTATAACTGTATCTCCAAAACATCAAAGAATCACAAGGTTTACATATTTAAAGCTAATACTTTAATATGATAACAACCACAACATCTGATTTTCCATGCCTGCGCGTCTTTCCTTTGCAACAATTAATTTTTTATGAAATGATAATTTAAAAAACATGTATTTTTAGATTGTTTTATATCCATTTGTGAAACTCTTTTTGAATGTGAAGTTGTTAATATTTTTAATAACAAGTGTAAATATGTTTGTGTGCACTGACAAATATTTTGATGTTGCCTATAATATATTATATTTGTGAATCATTTTGGGCGTGTTCATTAAAATTTTGGACCCATTTGATAGTATATGTCCTGAAATGATAAAAAAAAAAAATAATATTTTCATCTGATCTTGAGATGACAAAGAAGCCATTAATAAAACCAACTTGCCCCTTTGTCAGAGTATTTCATGGGCTTCCCCCCGGGGATCCACAGCCTAGGGTCTTTAAATAACCCTGACTTTATTGATTTTATTACTGACTAAAGTGGAGCCTTTTGATTCTCAGTGTGGTGAAGTGTTTTTCTTTGTGTTGAGTGATTTATGTTTTCAAATAGAAGGAGACAGCTTGTTACATTTCAGACTGTGAAAAGGGAGGAAATGAAAGATACTGACCGCCAGAAACACACTTTTTTCTGCAGCATATTTTTAAAATCTAAGATTTCAAAACACTAATAAATCCCAAACTGGTATATTATATTATATGAAAAAGTGCTGAATGTCTTATGTTTAGACTTTTGAAGGCATGACTTCAAGATGAAAAGCATAAAAAGCAAAGCATGTCAAATTCCTAATGATACATGAAAAGAATTTTCTGCTATTGAAGAGAAAAGACAGTTAAATGGAAATTATCTAAGGAGAGAAACTTCACTTAGGCTTAGGCTTCCTGCACTATAAATATTTTGTGTAGAAGCCCTTTGCATGAAATAATCTAGTGCTTTCAGTCAAAGGACTAACAATTTATCATGGAACTAAACTTAAAGACTGCTTGGATTACAGCCTGAAGTGGCTCCACATTCTGTTTTAGGGCTCCTGTATTGAATGCTGACTTCACTTAACTCTTCACCCACTATCACATAAACTAAAGCTCTCACACATAACCATCATTTGCTTTTCCTACTGTTTCGCTCCCCCTCTCTCGGTCCAATCAGTCAAGTGGTGCAGAACAAATCAAATCAATTATGATTCAACATTAAACAAGAGGAGACGTCTCAAGCTAAATGCAAAAAGTGCATTTTCACGATTTGAAAACTGAAGGCCACAGTTTCCTTAAACCAACATCCTGTTTTGCATTCTAGGTTTTGTAAAGAAAAACAACAAAACCTCACCACATATGAAGCCCTCATCCTCTCCTAAAGGACAGTCAGTGTGGAAGTTGCACACTTGGCTTGGTTCGATGCAGCCTCCTGAGTTTTCACAGTGGAAAGACTCTCCACATGCCCCCTCCTGCTCGATCACCTGGTGTTCTGCATCACAGCAACCATACAACATTCACACAATACTGTAATCACACATTCTCTAGAAAGTATTTCTATGTTTAGCAGTTATCAAGATGTCAAGTTTGAACTAAATGTTAATTTAAAGGAGGAGTTAAATGTTTATTTAAAGGAGGAGTTGGTAGAGGATGTGCCTAGTCTAGTTTTGTTGTTGAGTGCTAGAGCAAAAAACAACAAATAATTGCCCAGCAGGTCTAAGAGGCATGTTTTTCATTTAAAAAAATGGCACTGTTTGTCATAGCCATTGCCTGCACAAGCAGAAAATATCTTTGGATTTTCACATTTGTGACAGTCCTTCAACAAATCATGTGAAATAAAAACCAAAACTAAGCTTAAAATTATTATGCTTTATCAAATCACTTTATTCTAGATGTGTGACTGAAAGTTTTGCCACAGTTTACACTGAAAAGATCTTTTGAAAAAAGAAAATTATGTACTTCTCAGTGCATCTTTGAGGGACTAAGGATGAGGCTTAAACCAACAGTCACATGACAAAGTTCAGTAAAAATTGGATGACCTGTCTGTGTTTACACAAACAAGAGAGAGGTGGACAGAGGCTTTTTAAAAAAAAAAACAAAAAACTGATAACCATTCAAGTTCTCTTTTTTCAGCTGCTCTGGAAACTGTAAAATGATTTACCAAAAATGTGCCACTGTGAGCCAAAAGTCAGCAGTCAGGTTCTTTCTGTTTGCCTGGTTTGGTCAAAGGTGCTTATCAGAGGACACAACTGCTAAAAGATTTGGTTTGAACAGAAATGAGTAAGAATATGATGACTTCACCTGGTTCACAGTCTATCAATTCCAGAGAGTCCAGAGCTACAATCGCTTTATCTTCCCACAAACATGAGGTGTAGAGCAGGGTCACCTGAAAGGGCTCATCCACTTGCCCAATCACAGTCCCCAGAACCTCCCAGTCAGCCCTGCAACCAATCATAGGGAAAGGCCTTTAAATTTGTGCATAAGAAAAACCTCCCAATACACAACAAAAACAACAAACTGAACAGTCAGATAAGCTGGCGTTGCCTCTTTGCTGTCACTAAGCAACTAAAGTCACCTGCAGCCAATCACTGAGCTACCGTAGTCAATTATATTAGCTGATGCCATTAGGAAACTAATAAGCAAGAGGTTTAATGATGTCAATTGTGGCTCTCTATCTCTCCCTGATGTAGGTTATCACAACATGTTACAGAATCAGAATCAGAAATACTTTATTGATCCCCGAGGGGAAATTGCTTAACAATTGCCTATTGTTCTTGTAAAATTGGCTTTATCGGAAAAGAGCAGTATTAAAAATGTTTTATAGATTTTCCATGTAAATGATTGATCTCAGAGAAGAAAAAGTATTTATTAGTTCGAAACTTGCATAGCGCTTTTTTGCTTGTTTCAAAATGTGCATTGTTTATATCAGTTTGCAACCATCTTTTGCTTTTTCATGGGCACACTGCTATATGGCACACCACTTTCCATTATTGCCCATACATGGTAAGAAGAAATGTCTGTCACAACATGGTCATACTTTGTATTTTGATAAAAAATATTCAATATTTCCTAGCTTTTTAACATCATGTTTATTGACTCTACATTAGTCTTTATAAAGCATGTATTAATGCCTCATTATAGAGTTAGGTGACTAAGATCAAAATTAATGTTATACTACTTTCTTATGCAACATACTATTAACAAGCATTTTGTATGTACCATATTGTGTCTTTTTTTTAAACTTCTTACTTTTCCACCTGATACGTCAAAGCTTGCACAAGGCTGGGACATATACAGCACAGCAGTAGCCACATTTGACATAATACTTATTTAATATAGGACATGATTTCAAACTCTGAGTGCAATGCTACTATATGTGATGGTACCTTTGGTAGCAAATGCATCTCTAAAAGTCCATCTCTAAAAATACCCTCATCTGTTGCTCAGGAAAAAGTACAACATATTTAGTAAAGTGGGTAAGTAATGTTTTACTATTGGGAACGAACAGTGAAATGAAGAAAAGGCACACAATCTAGGGGCCATTTCCAGGAGCATCCAGCCTCTGTTGTAGAGGGAAAATAATCAATTAGGACTACTGCTGACGTCTGAGAACAGTCAGTGCAGGTGAACCATCAGTACAAAGCATTACTGTATAACATGCATTACATTGGATTGGAACGGTGCTTAAAATGAGGATTTCATATAAGTTACATCCACAGGTTAGTATGTGATAATTAAAGCTTCTGTGTGTCTCATGCTGGAACTGCTCAGTCAATTTACTGCACACACTTACAAAGGCAATGACCAAACTTATTGTATAAGCCCATCCATCTCTTCTGTCCTAACCAATTATGTATAAATTTATCTCCAGAGTCTGCATCTACAGACATGAATGCTTTTAGCTACTCTAAAGATGGCTGTATTTCAGCATTAGATCAATAGGAAATACCTGTGCCTATTCCAAACAATACACAGGGGACCACTGTCTCTACGTGGCCAGGGTTCTACAGTTGTCCCAAGCAAAAGCTAAGAAACAATTTCTTTATTGAACTTTAGTACCACAATGGTAAAAGGTATTAGTTTCTGTGCCCTTGCTCTGCCTGAGTCACATTTCATTGCAGTGGATCTAAACTGCTTTTATTTATTTTACAGGCTGGACCTCAACTTGACAGGCACTTCAATCAGTAAAGACGCATGGTTTTGCTTTTTGACACTAATTAAATTGCCATGTTGTGCTGCATAAATAGCGTGCCAATAGATAAGCAACTACTCTCTACAAAGAGCATTGCAGAGGCATGGAAAGTCTGTTGTTAATGTGTTGCTGACCTGTGGTCATCCAGTCTTTTGTGGTTAAGAACCATAGTGTAAACAGCTGAACCCGAGAAAACTGGCTTGACCAGTAGCGTGAGGTTCCCTGCCGCTGGGCCGTCCTCATACAGAGCCACCTGCAAGGCGCAGTGCCTGTTGCTTCCTGGCAAGACTGGGCTGGTTAGGTGGTAGTTGCATCTCCCGGAGGCCTTGGCAGCAGAGGGGAAGCTTAGGAGAAGGAAGTGCCCTTGGGTAAAATAAAACAGCAGAATTTTAATGTTGGACTGCTTCATTGCAACTCTGTGATACTGTGCATAACAATTGATAAATGCTTTAACAATAGGACATTTCTCAGACTGGGCATTAGAGTATTAGCACAAAATGAAAATAAAAGTCAAGATTTGAATAGCTTTGAGTTTAACCTCCAAATTTGTTTCAAAGAGGATGAAGGCATAAGCACTATCCTGAGGCACTCATTTATTTTCTCAACTTAGACTCTCTGCACTCTTACCATCAGAGCCTCCCACAGAGTGGTCGATCACAGGCATCATCCTAGCCGGGGCATTTTCTGCTTGATGTGGTGACACCACAGACCAGTCACTTTGGTTGCTGTGATTTGATGAACTCCAGAGGCACAAAGACTCAAAATCACAGGAGGTAACTAAAAGGCAAGAACAGAATGTAGCCTGAAATGAAGTGTTTGGGTAAATGATCGTGGATGTAACTGATTTACAAAACACTAATTAAAAAAAAAAGAAAAGAAAAAAGAGAACAAAGACTCACAGCAGCCATGAGAAGGCAAGATGGTATTTTCGTACTCTGTCCTAACCTAAGATAACCTTTGTTAAGTGTGTTTAAAGAAGGGGAAGAAGAGAGGACACGTCACTGCGAAAACCACTTATAAACCACACGTAATACTGTTATTTTTAGTATGGCACTTCGCAAGCATAAATTTGACTTAAAGATGTATTTTAAAACAATATCTTTAAAGCATAAGGACGCAAATTTTCTTTTAAGACTACATAACCAAAATTCTTACTAAAAATATAATGAAGTGCACCCCTCACAGACTGAACTGATCTTTAATTTACCGAACTACTCAATAACATTTTGCAGAAAACAAACAGCAACTGTAATTACCCACAAAATGAGCCAAAACTTTTTACAGAATTTTTGGTAGCTGATGTTTATGTTTTGTTTCCAGTTTTACAATCTCGATTAAAACAGGCTGTTTTTCTAAGATTATGAAATACAGTAGACCTTTCACCTGAGCTGCAAAACTCTGCACATTGCCTGTTTTAATAACAAACAATGTCTAGATCATATGACTCTATCATAATACACTCAGTGATACAAGTACCAGATGCTACTAGAGAGACCCCTTGTACATTTTGAATGATTGTGCGTTTGCCTGATTTGAGGGGATTTGATCAAAAGAAAGAATGAGAATGCATTCGCATCATCATGTGATGGAGAGGAAACTGCCACTAAAACTAATCTGTCAAGCAGCCACAGGAATCCCTCTGGGGACATAGGACAGAAATATGAAGCACCCTATTAAACTGGTATTTAATTGCAACCTAGTTCCATTTATTTTTTTAAAATCAACCCATGGTGGTGTTAGAATGCTGCTTGTGTGCAGCTTTGTTCTTATAATTACACAGTCAGACGGCACTGAGGGTGAAATTTACGATTTTTGAGGAATGTTCAATTTGTTGACATGGTAGCTTTGCCTTAGAGGACCTCATTTGTTCTAAAGCTTGGAATACTTATGTGAGCTGAAGTGTCCATTATCCATTGTATAAGTGTAAGTCACCAGATATTGATTTTCTTGGATCAAACTGGGTTGCAGACCTGTTTTTTTTTTTAACAATGCAATGAAATGTACAATCCTTTTCCTAATTAAATTAGAAAAGAAACATTTTTATCCAGTATTGTGCTAGATGCTGTGTGCAGGGACCTAAATGTGTTTTACTCTAGTAACATCGTCTGTGACCAAACCAATAGAAACTGTTACTATTAGTTTTAGTAGAGCAGAGATGCCAAATTTCTCCTGGGCTTTAAGCTGGAAAAGTCTGGGAACCCCTATCTTGGATTAGATAGATCAGGATATTGACAGCAAATTTGGTAACAGTACATCAGTCTATTATAATTTTTATCTGTGCTCAAGAAAGTTGTCAGTTATTAAGTTGCATTGCTCATTTTTCCTCAAATTAGGAAATTTCTGTTATCTGCATCTCTAAATTACAAATTCTATCGTGTGACATCTGTACCTATGCAACTCATCCTATTAAGTAAAAGGTGTTCTGTGTTTCTCTTTACCTTTTATTCCATTTTTTCAATTTTTTCTTTTCTTTTCTTTTCTTTTCTTTCCTTTTCCTTTTCATTCTTTTCTTTTGAAATCTTAAAAAGAAAATTAATGATGAATGATCAATTAAGTGTTATGTCATTCACTTTTGGCATAATTATGTGAGCTGGCTCTAGGTGTCTCAAAGAACAAATGAGATGAACCTCTTGGAGACTCCAGTCTGGTGTCCTCCTGTCTGATTACGTGATGATTTAAGAATCTTTATGACGTATGACATACTGTTAGAAGCAAAGCAAATGTAATGTTACTTAACAGGGGCCACTTGTAACTCATAACTGTTGCTGCATACTCATTGCTATAGCTCTCTTTGACTGTAATTATTAGCTGTCATTGACTTTTAAGCTGTGAAACTTCTGGTCCTTACAGCTAACTGAGTCAGACTACACCAGGAACTCCAAGAAGTCTCACAGGGAACATGGCTGGACTGGGACATTACACAGCCTTACAACAGGAACACTCAAGATTGAAAACACTTAGGTGATTTAAAGCTGCTCAAAAAGCAGGACTCTGACTCTGGGTACTGCAAAGCCCTGGCATGTTGGGAAAGGAGAGGAATGAATAGAATTGGAACAAGGGAATGGTCTGGCATCACTAGTAGGGATTTTTCCATCAAACTCGATAAATAAGGGTTTATTTCAACCAAACCAAAGTTGGTGATTGTTGGAACAGCAGAAAGACAACCCAACGTGGTTTTGGTGAGTTTTATTTCCTTTTTCTTTCTGTCAAGTTTGAATGAAGTGGGTTAAGTGATAAGTTACCGAGGTAATCAAGCTCCAAAAAGGATGGGTCATGGTTTTCTGGTTAGCACACTAACTTCAGTGGATACATGATTCACTGAAATCTTCTCTGTCCACAGATCTGTGTCTAAATGAAACTCATATAATGATGTAAGAACAACTGAGTTTCAGCAAGTTTATTCTTTTTTGACTGAATTGAATATTAATGTGTAAAGTACAGGTTCTCCACATGAGCAGTGTTGTTATGCAAGTTTCTTGTAGTAGATAACTTGCAACACTCATTCCTAAACTTTAAAAAGAATTAATGTTTTTAGGGGCTGTACATGTACTTCCTTGAATATGCTTTCCCGTTAAGCCAATATTTATTTAGATTAATGATTACTTAAGTTAATATATAAATATACAGGTAATGATGATATCAAGACAGAAAATCATTCGAATGCTTGTTTTCTGCTGTGTGTCTGAAAAGTGTAAGCACATCAGTCTATCAGTTACAACTCTTACCTTTTCTGTCATCTCCTGAGCCCAAATGACGACGATACAGCTGATCTGAGAAGTCCTCCTCCAGAAATCTGGCCAAGAGAGCATGGCAGGCACTGCTAACTGAGGAGAGACAGACAAACAGACAGAGTGTGGTTACAGTAGCTGTTTTGTTTTTTATACATACATACAGTATTTCAAGTTACACTGCAATGCATTTTACTATATGAAATCACAACAAGCATTCTGTTTGAGTTAACCCAAGCTGGCATAGGAGGTTAACACAAAGTCCTTCCAGGCAAACTCGCCTCACAGCAGCCCTCTTGGCAATATCCTCCATCAGTTAATTGGGTCTCACAAGAACAGGTCCATATCTAATTAAATGGAAAAACAGCTTAATACATTAACATAGAATCTTTACCTTGATTAGAGTTGTATACTTTTCTGTTCAAAATACTTTAAGTGGTTTGTCTCCTCTCTCATACCATCTGAAAATGAAAGGACATGTCCAAAGCGACACAGTTCAGGTAAATTATCCATAGGTTGGATTTTGAGTGTGGCTAATTGTTTATCTATCTGTGATAGACCTGTCCAGTGTCCATTCACAGTTTTATTTGTATTTCATTACATTATTTAAGAAAACACAGTATTCTCAACAGTTATTGTGTCTGGTATAGATAAATCCTGTGGGGATGCAAAGAAGATCAAATGTTTATGACTTATTTGTTTGTTACCATTTTGGGTTGTGGAAATTACATTGCACTTATTTGTGTCAAGCACTTTAATGATGTGTTTTATGGATGGTTCACATGTGCTAAGTGTTTAATTTAAATGATTATTCTCAAATGTGAAATAGTTTACATGTGCGTTTTTTAAAGGGTTGATTTCTCTCATATGGTATCAAGACTCAAAACAGATGGGAACAGGAAAGGAAGGGAGGTAGTTGTAGCAAGAAAGCACTTTTTATCTAAACACATTTATATATACTATGTTTTAAATATGTGGAACTTTGCCTAATTTTTGAACAAACAGAATACTTTAATACACATTACTTAATTTTGCTATGCAAGACACTGCACATAACTGAGTTTCTGTCAACATGTTTGTCTGAAGGCACTTAAAACAGCACAAGCTCTTAATGTATGAACTGTAGATGAGGCAGTATAAAGGCAATTAACCAGTTCTGTGCTGTGTTTCATTTGACGCTGTTTCTCAGAAAAGCCTCTATCTTTACCTTTGTGGCTTATTAAATATAAGTACCGGAATTGGGTACTCCGTAGGATTTTTAAACATTTAAACTCTCACAAATTATTATTCGCTTTAGGAGTTTAGAAAACCCACTCCTCTCTCTCTTTCTCTCTGAGAGGGGCATCAATAATAATATGCAATGAGCATCTTGTTATCTTTGGATAATAGAGGTGTTTTCTTGTTGCTTTGAGTTAAGTATTTCTGGAAAAAAAGGGCCCTTGTTATGAAACAATGTAATAATGATTTCCAGGTGTTAAAAGGTGTTGGAATGACTATTGTAGATTTGCAACAGATTTGCAGATTTGTAGAGTTTTCCCATGAGATTGGAAGGAGTATATTTAGCAATATTTTTTATGTATAAATTCCGAGTAAATTCAGTCATAAGGCCTATTTTGTCATCAACTACAACCAGAAATGCAAACAACTCAAGTCAGCATGCACACACACATTCACACACTAAGGGCAGGTGGGTTCTTTACACAAGGCCAGCTTTTGGGAACCCTTTTGTATATAGTCGCACATTTATGGAACAATCATAAGGAGCAATTTGGTTTCAGTTTTAGTTGACCCATATGCAAAAATTAAATCCTTCAAGCACAGCAAGCTTTCTTCATCTATATTAAGCTATGAAAGCTCCTTTTTATTTATATTTTCTGTGTACTAATACTGTGTATCATTATCATATCTATTGTGTATCATATCTATCTAAACATGCTAAAATTTAAAATCAATCAGAAAAGGTTCTGTCTGTTATTCTATAAACAAAATTTAACTTAAGTTATTGCATTAATGATTTATCAAATTCAGTTGCCTTTGAAATTCTTGTATTAAGACTACTATTATTATTGAGAGAACAGTTACCAATTGAACTAAAATGTAAGTATAATGTAACTGGAAATAAATGCAGAGAGATGCTATAATACATCAGTGGCATTTATTGAAAACCATAGGTCCCTTTGACTAAAACCACACCACTCTTTGTTTATTTGTCTTTGTTCCCCATGCTAGTGACGGACTGGCAACCTGTCCAATCTACACTGTGCCTCAGTCCAGTGCATGCTGGACATGGCTTAAGTTCCTAGAACAGATAAATGGATGTATGACACACAAAGCTGATCCAGAAATAGAACCACTGCAGACTGGCCAAACACATTATACACAAACAACCAACAGACATGGTCTTTTTCTGGAGGATGACTGAGAGAGAGGGCATTTTACATGTGACATGAAATTCAACATACTAACTAGCATGACCTGTAGACAGTGAGGGACTTGATTAAATCTCCATGGGTCATGGCAACGTTACCCATGCACTGCCCTCGGGACAGTGACTTACTGTTCTCTGGAGCCTCCAAGGCAAGGTCCCACAGGTCATGCAAGACAAATTGGATTATTTAAGGGACAGTTTATTAAAAGCAGTTAGTTGTGATAGTGATAGTGGTGGTGTTAGGGCATCATATAATTGAAAAGCAGACTAACTATTCATTTGTAATTATGGAACAAAAGCAGCTATGGAAAGATCTCTTGACTACGGAAACATGGAAACACAGAAAAAATTAAATAGACTATAAGGAGGGGGAGTCAGACAAAGAACAAGTTTAAGAGGCTATTATTAACATAACATAATTAATTCCCCCAAAATCCCCCCAGAATTCAAACTTCTAATTGTCCTTTATTTTTTCCTACTTGTTCCAATTTGCCATTCCCTGTTTTACAAGAGGAAGTTTTTAGAAAAATCTGAAAAACATAGTGACATTTTCTTTTTCTAAAAAGAGGAAATTAAGGAAACAAATCTCATAGTTAAACAGCAGAGCTAGGAATCTGACAATCTAGGATGCTGGCTGAAAATGTGTTGGTACTAGAAAAAGCAAAGTTTTTCTCGGTTTATCTTGACAAATCTATACTGAAGGGAAAATTTGCTACATTTCATTTGGATGATTAATCAGTTTTGATGGTAAATGTACTAAATCAAAGCACTAAATTCCTTGGTGCTTGAGGTATGTTCACAGGGCCGTGCTGGCAATGCCTACATATACCATTAAGCACACAGGAAGCACCAGCTGCACCCATGTCTACTGTGCAAAGCAGAAGCATAGAGAGAGCACACGTTTTGCTTTGAGTAGCAACACACCTGCTTGCTGACCAAGCTGAGTCTGTTATCAGTGGGTTTTCTTTCTCTTAAACCAGGTACTAAGGAATTTATTGTTTCAGTTGGCTAAATTTATCATTATCATTTTTCCTGAAGGTAGGCAGTACCACAGAGGTTCCAGACAGTCTCCTGTGCTGAAAGTTGCTGCTAGTTTTAGTTCCCTGGCTGGGACTTTGTAGTTGTACAGCCTAAGAAAGTCATCACATCTGACTTTGTTCTCTGCCAGAAAAAGCAGCAAAATAGATGAGTGCAACTGAACAAGGACAGACTCGGTGAACAGCAATATGTGTGCTCCTCTCTGAGCTATCTCCCTCTGTCTAATTTTTCATTTTCCCCCTCAGAGGATTTGGTTCACATTAGTGACACCAAAGAATCTGAGCATGTTTACAAAGCTTTTTGGACAGTTTCTTAGTGAAAACTAGCTGTTTGTGCGGTCGAATAACCCTAAAAGCAGCTCCAGATGGTTTCAGATCAGTATTCTGATAACAGCTCCAACACTTGTGTCTGATAGGCTGTAAAAGTGCATGCTTTTTGCATCAGTTTCAGCACTTTAAAATAATCGCATCACAAGATATCGACAGTGACTTCTGTGAACATTATTTTAATGAAAACAAGATTAGGAGCCTATAGCTAAGCTAGCAGCTCTGTGGTATCCAAAGTATTAAAATTAATGCAGCAGGACCATCGATTTTGTCTTTTTATTCCACACATTTTAAAGTTTTTATTACACATAAAACAGAGTTTGGTTGGTGTGTTATCTAGAGGTATAGGGTGACCCCTATTTTTCTCAACAAAAAATAGACATTTAAGTGATTTTAATAATCATACGGGCTTTATAAGAGCAACATTACTCCTATCGCTAGCGTTTTGAGGGTCTAGATTTGTGGAATATTACAAATATTTACATTATAGATGGTCATTATCTAAAGCAAATTCAATGCAGAAACATATGATGTAGCAGCCTCACAGCAGCAACACAATCTGTCAGGACACCACACATTTGCAGTCTGCATTAGTCAATCAGGGTTCCTCACTAACAGGTGACTAAAGTGATTTCAATTTATCCTGGATAAATGTATATCCACAATGTTGTATATCAATTAAGACAAATGACTCTAAAAAGTGTAATATTTAATTCATGGTTCAGGGATAATAATACAAGTTTAAGAGCAATCCATCAAATACTTGTACAGGTCAGTCTAGAACAAGTGGGAGACTGACCAACAAACCTATATTGCCATCCATAGTCATGCTGCTAGTATGACTAAAACTAGACTGAGGCTATAGTTTAATAACACTTACAGAAGTTAATGTGTTCTTCCTTTCAAGAAGTGTGAAAACTTACTACAAGCAGTATTTGAATACAAAGAGAAGTGCTGCATGACTTTGTCTCCCGTTGAAAATGTTGCCAGTTTCCAGCAAATCAGTATATCATTGAAATTCAAAATGAAAAAAAAGCCCCTCTGTGCAGTGTACACTGAATCATCATCTGCTGGAAACAAAGTTTCATCCCTATCCATCTGTTTAACGAAGTCCTGATCCTCTCACATGATGCTGCTTTAACTCACCTAATGAAAGTACTTATTGATTTTTATTCTAATAGCGCACTCTTGGCCTTGTTAGCGTACCTTTGTTTGCGTGTCTTTGGAGCTGGCATGAGCCCTCATAATCACTTTCAAGCATTTCATTCTGAAAAAAATCAAGTGAGTATCACACCTCCGCACTTCATTTATGGGAATGTCAGAAAAAGAAAAAAAGAGCAAAACACCCTGAAATCAAACAAAACTCTCACCCACAAACATTTGCTAAACTGAGGGGCGTTTTTGTTACAGCCTGATCAAAGCACTGCTTTGGATGTAAAAGGTGTGATCAGTACAGAAACACTCTCTGGCCAGTCCCTGCTTAACTCAAACGAATGCATTTATTACAGTACTGGCGCCAGGAAACTCTGCACATCTGTGGCTTAATAGGGTCTGCTCAAAAACCCCCTTTTCACTAGCCTAGATATACCCCCCAGGCTGCCGTGAGGACAAGGTCATGGCTTTTTTTAGCCGTCTTGTTTTCTCCACTAAACACCAAAAAATCCAGTCAAAACCAGCTTTCAAAGCTTTCAGAGACATCACGTCAATGAGATGTCAGAAAATTGTCTGGGGAAGCTTCTAACTGAACAACTGTTTACAATGGATGAGGACAGTGTTTTCCTTAGAGGTGGATGATGCAACAGCGAAGTGACGTAAATCTGACTGTAAAATTACAGCATTGGCCAATCCTTGCATCCATTATTGCAATTTACAAGAGCTACTGAGGTGAGAGGATCTCATATATGGCTAGCTGTTGCACTCACTCTGTATATAGTATGCAAGTGTTCGTGGAGCAAATTTTAAAGAGAGACAAAGACTGAGAAGGCACCTGGCTGCTGGACAGATAAACAGGAACAGAAGTTCACTAACCATGTCATGTTTGCATGCAGCCAGAGGCAATGCATTTGCTTAACAGGCCACAGAGACACAAGCTTAATGCGCAGCACATGACAATTTCTGCATGGTTATTGTTATGTAAATTTGTTTCTCCGGGGCAAAACATTTACAGAAGCTTTCACAGTGTTCATACAGTATATCAAATTAGTTATGACTCATGCTGCTATTGAGATTACGCTGTTTCTGCTTGTTATTTTCTCTGACTTTGTCAGAGGAATATAAAGCTGTCTGACGGAATTTAGGACAGACAATGTTTTACATCGAATCAGTAGAGCTGCTGTTGAAATAAAAAACAGGCACATAAAAATATAAACCTTGCCATATATAATATATAGTAAATAAGCCAAAAAGATATAAAGTGATCATTTAAAACACATGGTTAAGTTAGAGAATCATTGCTGTCATGGCTACAGGTATAATTTGTCACGAGGCCTGCTGAGTGACAGTTGTCATTCAGCAGGCCACAGCATGTGTCTGTGTTGCCTGCCCCTCCCCT
>JAPZDZ010000007.1:11990430-12001038 GCA_029783805.1 Acanthurus tennentii | reverse complement strand
AGACCAGCTAATGGACTGAATGCTCAGAATGGGTCTCTTGACGGTAATAACTAAAGCCAATTTAATAACCCTATCTTTCTCTACAAAAAAGATGACACTAATTCTTACTTATAATAATAAATGATGATACACATTACTTGTAAAGAGATTGTATTTATCTTTTTAGTTATATGCCATGGAATTTATATGGTATTATTAAAAATTCCTTTCTTAATTCTGTTCATATATGACATAAAGGCCCACAACATGTTCCATGTTTTTGCCTGCCAGTACCATTAACATCACCTACTGAATACTATCATACTGTTATTCTCGACGTATTTCAGTATACTGCATTTTGTAATAAATACCACAAACTAGTGTTTAAGTGAAAATTATAGGAATCCACCACCAGAGGTCGCCGTAGACCACCTCTCGGGTGGCACGCAGCTAGTG
The DNA here is from genome assembly GCA_029783805.1 of Acanthurus tennentii. Classification (NCBI taxonomy): domain Eukaryota; kingdom Metazoa; phylum Chordata; class Actinopteri; order Acanthuriformes; family Acanthuridae; genus Acanthurus; species Acanthurus tennentii. The sequence continues at coordinate 12,000,603 of JAPZDZ010000007.1, read as the reverse complement.
AGTATGTCGGTCAGTAAGGCAAAGGGGCGGGTATGCAGGAAAGAAAAGTGATTGGTCGCACCCCCAACAGTTCATGTTTCCCGTTGTCTGATTGGAGGGGGTGCACTGTTACTAGGTGTGGGACCACTGCTTATGAATGTGTGGGTGAGAGAGAGGATGGAGGCAGAACAGAGCACCACACTTCCTCCACCAGCATCCCAACGCTTTTTTATTGTTTACTCAATACAACTCCCACGTTCATCCTCTGGAAGAAAAAACATTTTGAAATGTTCTCTCTTACTTTTCGCTTCAATTTTTATGGCCAAGGATAATCTAAGATTTTATGAACAACTTTGATGTGTAACCACAATAACTGGAAGAGTTTACAATTTACTGATAAATACACCAGGCCAATAAGAGATTTTTGAATGTGTCTAAGTCAGTTGTGTATTATGCAAGAATCACACCGCCTCACCGCCTCCTTCTTCCCATGTGACAGAGCTCTCCTAACACAAGGCAGATAAATCTGTTGCCTTTTTTTGGCACTAACTCATCAGGCACTCTTGCTCCGAGCTAATGAACAGGACACCGTATCCTCAAATGATCTCACTTAAAATGCTTTTAGAAAGAAAAAATTCATTCAGCCAGTAAACCAGCAGAACATTGGTGAGGGGGTGGGAGTCACAGTGTGACGCACAAAGGATGTGGGATGGCAGCGCTCACTACTTTTCAGTATGAGACAACCGGAAAAGATTGCTGACTTTACCTCAGTCCAGCACCTCTTGTTTTTCTGGCATTGATCATCAGAAGGTCACATAAGGCACGAGACATGACTCATTTAATCTTTTGTTTATTACAAATATGTATTAAATAATATGAAAAGTTAGACAGAGAGATATAATTAAGGTATAATCATAGTACTGAAGATTAATTATATTTACATGGTTTTACATGTTAAAATTTCCCAAATATGACAAACAAATGCATTTCATAGTACAATAGACAGTACAACAACCAAAAGTATGTTCATACTGTTGATCAAACGTAGGGTTGAAGAAGATGAAATGTATAAAACAAACTTCATACAAAGGCTTTGGTGAGAGTGCATACACATTGTCAATTACAATAAAGTAAACAAAAGAGCTCTTTAGAGAAGCACATATAAATGAGCTGTTGAAAAGGGAAAAAGAGTCCAGTGCATGTTTTTTTTTTCATTACCATGAGTAAAATAGCAGCAGCCTTGTGTGCTTGGCTGCTCCCTGTGGTATCTTGGGAGTGGGAAGGATGGCAGTGTTCATTGTCTACTTTGAGCCGGCAGGCACCAGCATGCTTAGCGTGGCAAGACCAGGTTTCGAAGGAGGTGTCTTGCCAGCAGCCATTTTGTTCAAACTCCGAACATCAGCCTGCCAGGAGGGAATTTTCTTTGTGGTCATGTGACGGCGTGCGTGTTTGGTGAGGTGATCACTGCGCATGAATCGCCGGTCACACACGGGACACACAAACTTTTTCTCGCCTGTATGTGTTCGCCGATGACGGGAGAGCTCATCAGAGCGGGCAAACCTTTTATCACAGCCATCCCAGCTGCAGCTGAAAGGCTTCTCACCTAAAAAAGGGAAACAGAGAAAAACAGGAAAAGTTAGGAGTCAGCAAGTGAGTCACACTGCAGTCATAAAAGCTTCACACCACACCATACCGTGGCAGAGATGTAACAATGAGCTCACTCTCTTCCCATCAAGAATAACAAGGCCAAGAAATGTTCTACAAACAGGATGCAACACTCATCTGTGGCCACATTTTTTCCCACTTCCTCACTGGTATCACACTAACACTTCTGTGTGCAGTAAACCACTCACCTGTGTGTGTTCTCAGGTGAGCCTTGAGGTGTGAGCTCTTAAAGTAGGTCTTCCTGCAGCCTGGAAAGTTACACACGTAATTTCTCCTGCGAGAAAAGTCCATTTTTGTGGCTGTCGTACCACTGCTAGGTCCTGCTGGCACATACACAGGGGCTGGGGCCAAAGGTAGCAGCTTGGTGTTACCCAGAGTCATGACAGTCTGAGAGCAGTGAGGGGCCTGAGAGACGGAGGGTTGGGGGAGAACCAGCATCACTGTGCCCTGGGGCACTGCTGAGCCCACAAAGAGGGACTGCTGGACAGGGGTGGCGTTCGGTGAGGTGGGATGAGGAAGGATGGATGGGGTAGTGGTCCGAATCCCAGTATTAGATGTTTGAACTGTGCCGGGGATGAAGGCTGAGATAATACCCGATTGGCTGCTGACAGGGAACATCTGGCAGATGATTTGAGGGCTGCTGACTGAAGGCGGGGACACAGTTGCAGGAGCAGAGGGAGTGGGTGGGTTGTTTTGCGGTTGGGTATTGACATGAGTTGGGGTGGGGAAACTGTCCAAGCAGGGTTTTGATGAGCTGGCTTGCTGCTCTGATTTTGACGTGGATGACGTAGGTGTGAGAGGAGCAGCAGGAGGAGATGGAGGTGTGCTTTTCTGCTCAGTCTTTGAAACATATTGCTGCTGCTGCTCAAGATGTTGCAATAGCTGTTGCTGGCAGATCATGGAAGCCGATGCTGTTTCTTTAGTTTTCTCTGGATTGGAGGCCACTGGAATGTGGTTTTGGCAGATGGAGCTGTCTGCGGTGTGGCGGATGACGCTGGTCGCCATGGCTCTGCAGGGCTGTGGCAGAGTGGGGAGGGAGGGGGTCTTTTCAGCAATGGGTGCCAAGCCAGGCTGATGGAGCCCAGACCCGCAGTATTGTGAGGACAAGGCCAGGCCGCAGCTTGACTGGAGCATTGAAGTCTCAACAAAGCTGGGGCTGTGAGGAGGAGTCATACACTGGAAAGAGGAGGAGGAGGAGGAGGAGAAGAACATTAGAAAAGATATCTAGTATGAACCAATATAACTGTAATAACATGGGGCGTCCCTTTACTTTACAGGGGAAAGTTTTTTTAGTGATAAGTGTTACAGGTGGCAAGAAGGTACACACAACAATAATGATGACTCTTGAGCTATAAACTGTGATTTTTATGACCCTGCCCCTAAGAGGAGGAACTCTGTCTGAAGGTCACACTGCCTCACTGTATCAAGCTTTTCTTGCTGCGGAACCTCTCACCTGCCCCAGTCTTATGTCATAAACCATGGCCTCGCAGTTATCTTTACACATTCACATCAAAAGGCCATGGAGTTAAATGCAAACCTTGACTCTCCTGGAAATGTGTACTAATCAAACACCTGTTATCTCAGTGGTTTCACAGCTGTGTGATTTCAGTGCCTGCTTCCAGCTCAAACCATTAATGAGAAGGGCCAGAGGTCAATGTTTTAAAACTGGCATACCTATTATTCAATGGTATGACCTGTACAGCATGATTAATTTCTTACCAGGGAAGAGAGGGACACAAAGTCCTTTGTGGGCTCTGGAAGTTCTGGTGGCAAGAGGGAGTCACAGGAGTCTGAGGCTGGTGTGAGGGGTCTGGGCTTACAGGGGTTCAGCCTGTTGCCACCTGGGGAGTGACCCTGGCCACCCGAGCTCATGCATACAAGTGCTTCAGCCGCCTCTAGGTCCGTGTACTCCAGGCCAGAGGCTCCACTGCAGAAAGACTGATCACTGTCATGCCTCCTCCTCTTCGTGTAGGACCCACAATGATCCATAAACTCAGTCTGAAAGGAGCAATAAAAAAACGTCACAAGTGGGAAAATTTAAGTACCTCAATACTGCCACAATGTTGGGTTATCATAATCATTTACATGAAAAACTGCTTTGTTTCAGTTTGACTGGGATGCAATCATGGCATACATGCAAACTAAGGGAGGGTTTCTATCCTTCTAACCAGAATGAAGAAAATTTGTGTATTTCCAGGAATAATCTGCTCAGTCACTGTTCTTCAATCTTAAATTCCCGGCCAAACTGCATGATGCTGCCAATAGGGAGAGGGGGAGTTAGTGACTACACCCCTGCCCAGCATGCAATGCCTTTGGCTCAGAGCCAGGACACCTCCCATTGCCAAATATAGACCAAACAGTGACGTGCAGCCGAGATGAGCCATGTGAAATCCCCATAAAGCGGGTTTGCATCAGGAAGTGTTTTTTTATGTTAACACTTCATAAATTATTTTTAACAGTAAGGAAAGCATATTAATGATCCTTCACAAAAACTCAAATAGATGAGACAAGTTGTCGACACTGACAAGCAAAGCGACATATTAAAATAACATTTTTAATTTAGATTATCGCAGCTACAAAGGTTGACTATTACATACAACGAGACGAGCAAAACTGCTTATTTATTGTTAAATAAAAATTTGTCCACGTTTTGTTTTAATATGACTGATTTGGCATCACTTGGATGCTGTGTAGTGACACAAAATAACTAAACAAAATTCTACACAACTGTTAAATATTAAATTTGGGTTATGACTTAGCACGAGTACATGAAGACAAAATCTTTAACTGATTAAGTGAATGTTATTTAACTTAAAAAATAAATGTCGTGCCTAAGCTGAAGTAACAGTTTAAAAAAAAATGTCTTACCCCGTTTGGGTCCATCTCTGTAAATTTTCGCGATGGCATTGAGGAGTTGTTTATCTAAATATTACTTTTTTGTTGTCAAAGCCAGTGTAGAACAAAGACACGGCGGTTGCCAGAGCTGCTGCCTGTACTCGGGTAGGGTTGAGGTCGTTTTTTTCTCTGACTAGCTCCCTTTTCTCTCAGCTGTGTGTGTAAAACATGGGAGGAGAAAAAAAAAGAAAACAAAACTCACAACACGCACCGGCGGGTGGCAACACTTGGCCTATCACAATTGAGTGTGTGCGGAGCTTCAGCCAATGGATGGGTAGAGAGCGCGTGAACAGTGCGTGCTCGCTGAGCGGTTGGAGGAAATAGGGTGCGTGGCCACTAGTGGGCGTGGCCATTAGAGTCAGCAGTGTCGGGGTAAACCCGATGAACTGCCATCCGCTGAACTAGGCGAAAGGTCGATTCGGTCTATGCTATGTTCACGGAATGTGGGTATAATTTACCACAAACGACCTCAGGACACAATGCGTCTTTTCATAAGTTATATAAAAAGAAACTGTATTTTGCTAAGCATATGTATTTGAACTGTAGCATTTAATGTCAGCTGAATTAGTACATTTTGATTAAGAAAATTCCAAGTATGCTAAATGTGAAAAGACTAGCAGCATTTAAGTAACAAAGAATAAACCAAATATCTATATTTTTTATATTGTAAGAAAAATTCATAAAAACAGTTATGGCCCAATGTATTGTCACTGTGCATCTTTATGGCTAGAATTTATTATTCTATTCATGCAAAGTTAAAATCTGAATTTTAAGATCTGAGAAAATATTTAAGCAACATTAGACAAGAGTATGCCTATAAGTTTCAGATAAATATCCTCAATCAATAATATTCAATTTCTTCCCCTCCTAAATAAGTTGTGATGTTGAGCTTCATTCTTTCATGATTTTATATATTTTATATTCGTATATATTTTTATGTTTATTTTCAGAGGTCCTGGTCATCAAATGCAAGCGTTGAGTCTTTTTGTGACCAAATAATTTCAACAAGCTTGTGAAAATGTGAGTTAAGTTTAAAGTTTACACTTCCTAAGTGGTGATTTAATATATTTGGTTAGTATGCTTTTACCCTAAAAACACTTTTTCATTTTTTTAAATTTACATAGCCTCCTACCTCACCTCGGTTTATACAACTCCTTGTTGCCAAAGGAAAAGGCCCATCTTAAAGGCAACTTAATTTTTCAAGCTGACCTGGAGGAATGTCAATTTTACCATCATTCCCACAACACTTAAATGCAACACCAGTGCCAGATGAAATGCAGGTTTCTGCCTTGTTTCTTGGAGCTGTTTGTGCAGATTTTTCGCAGACAGTGTAGAAAACAAAGGCCTCTAACTGTCACCACTTTAACATTACAATAGAAACATGGTCACTAAGTTCAAAGTAAGTGAAATGCTTTATTTTATCCATGCTGACACTACAGGCCTTTGCTCTAATCTCAGCCCGAATAAAGATTTTTCAGAATCCCTTCAAAATCAGATTTTTTATCAGCTATGTAGTTTCACAGTAAACAAGGTCATCCATAAGAGACCACCTGTTGAACTTAAATAATACGTAAATAGGGAATAATGTAACCAGTGATACATTGCTATCCTCATGAGCGTGTCACTTGTTTTGTCTATGGGTGTCGTCCCTATTTAAGTTATTCCTCCAACCTCAGTGGTTAGGGTTAGGGTTAGGGTAACTCCATCTATTTACTTATGGACTGTATAAGAACTTTAAGCAAATCAACAGATCCAATGCACTGATAACCTATTGTCCCTGGTACAGGGAAAATTATATTGTGCTTTGTTCTCCTGATACTATATATATTTTCTAAATGTTAATGCATGGTGTTTTTTCCTGTGGCCTGATCTTCTACAAGATCATTACCACAAGTACATGTCAGGGACTTGAAATTGTTCTTGACCTACATATGCTGTTACATCACCAACTGCTTTTGTAAAAGAAAAAACTTAGCTAGCAAGCTTCTGGATGCCATAATATGAAAAATACTCCAATGTATTCTTTTACAAAATACTACAAATTCACTTTGACCAAGAATTTTAAGTGGAAACAGTAGTAAACCGAGTCTCAGACATGATATTTTATGTTTTGTTTATCTGTTTTGCTTATACATAAGTAAACCTTAAATCTTAACATAGGGCATGAAATTGGTAAATTGGTATTTGTTTGTAACTCGCCAAAAGCTGAAGGGAGTGTAGCAGGTGTGTTGGCCCGCCCCTGGCAGCGCCTCCCTGCTATCAAAGTATGAGTCACGTAAGCATGACCTCAGGGAGCAATGAGGACACAAAGCTGTGGCAGTGTATCTCCAGTGCCAGAACTTAGCGAGAATAGAGAGGAAGAGGGAGGAGTTACGGAGAAAACGAGTTGAATGCAGGCATGACAGGCAGCCCGAGTCTAAGCACAGCAGCCTGTTTGTGATACAAGTGGGGCAGTCCGCTTCAACTTAGTTAGGGAATCTGGAGGAAAGGTTACGCTGGCCCTATCTAGGCCTCCACATGCACACCTCCCATGTCTGACCAACTCCCCCAACTCAGGAACTCTAAGAGCAATCTCAAAAAAAGGGGGAGTCGCCCCAGCAGAGTTAAATATACCACCCAGAAACAATATCTCACCAACAGCCCCTGGGCTCTGACAGACAGCAATAGGCAGTGTTATGTAGACAAGAATGTTACTTCCACAGGAAGTTACATTCACTCAAAATACAAAATGTTTTAATATCAAAGAACTGGTTTGTCTAAAATCAATGCACAACTTCTAATATGTTGTTTTCTATAATAGTAATTTGAAAAGTCTTCAGATTGCTAAGAGGTGTAACACAGATTGTTCACAAAGTCACATTCTTTTGAACTGTTAAAGATTCATATAAGAGGTACACACTTTTTATTCTTAACTTTGGACCAGACAATACTCACTAAAGACTGCAAATTCACACACTGGCAATTTTTTTGATAAAGTTTTGATAAAATGTCATGAAAGAGCCTTAAAGGTCTTACAAAATATTAACATCTTTACACTACACATTTTACACTTAAGAGGTTTTAATGGTTGGATAACCCAAAATCATCATACACATATTATCTTCACTTGTTTTTACCACACAAAACATGACCATATGCATTATATTACATTTGCAAGGTCAGCAAACAGGAGAGAAACAAATGTACACTTCATTTCAACAAGATAGGAATACTTAAGTGTTGTGAAGTCACTTTGCTGCCCTCTTGTCAGTGGGTTTACATTTTTTGGTTTGCATGGAATGCAGGGCCAGAATGGATTCTGCAGCCTATGTTGAAGATAAAATAGCAATATTTGGCTCTTATGCTTCTCAGTTACTTCTTCGACTTGTTTTGATTACACTGTTTCACTGATTGGTGAAAATATTTTTAATGCAGATTCAAGCTGACGTTATGTAAACATTTGGAATGCTTTGTGAGCTCAGATGAACTTGTGGAAAACATTGTCAAACATTGCTCCTCCCTACCATCACCCCAAACTGGCATCTGGGTGAAAGGACACAGTGAGTAAAAAGATATCTCAGGTTCTAAAGAGGCATCTTTCAACCCTCAATTCTGTCCAACTCATCTCTGCTTTTATTTTTTCATTGCTTTTTTTAATTTCAGTTTGAGATAGTACTGAATGTTGACAGTAAAAAATGTAAGGAAATTTCATCTGCTCTGTGTTTAAGAATTTGGTTTAATAATTCAAAAAGTGATGAAGAAGCGTTTAGCAGAAATAAGTGCTTTATTATTGCAAATATTTGACCTTCAGGCAGAGCAAGATGAGTTTGTGGTTTTTTTTGAAAAGATAAAAATGTGTTTATTTCCCTGCTTTCTGCAAAATGGACTGCTATTCTGGTCCACAATGTATTATTTATACATGTGTGAAAAAAGGATTATAGCAATGTGTTTCCTGTTTGTGAGTGACGTAGCACTGCAGGACCAAAGTGCATAGTGCGGCATTTTAAATGAAACTTTCAGCTCAAATGGAAAACTTTTCCTTAATATATTTAGAAATGTCTTGATACTGACATTGTGTCAATCTGACTCAAATAGCTGGATCTTAGGAGGGGCCAATACTCAAAATCCAAGTATCTTTATTAGAACTGAAAAGGTCGGTTTGATGCATATAATCTTTCATTTAGTTTAGTTCAGCTTATAAATGTTACTCAACACACTCATTTTTATGCAGCTGCAAAAGGTTCAAAATGTGCATCAAATAAATCTCAAATCTACATTTATAACAGTATTTCCCACATTTATAGTAAAGTCACACGCCTCTACAAAATACCAGCAGTAATAAGAAAGACAAAATAGATAAAAAGGTGAAAACAGAACTTTCAGACCGAGAACAACACACAATTCAACTGGAAGAGTTCTGAGTGAACACACATCTCAAGCCCAATAGTCCACTTCTCTTACACTCTTCATTAAATGTCTTAATATACTTAAAAAAATTTTGGAAATTCCCTTTTGGATGTGAGAGTATAATTATTTGCTTGCTATATGTGTATATGTGTATGTCTATACAGCCATATGTTTATATAAGTGCTGGTACCATAGTGGCAGTGCTATAGCTGCACTGGTTCTCCAATGAAACCACTGCAACTACTTGTGTCAGCTACACTAGAGAGGATCACTGGTACCCGTAAGGATGAATTGTGATATGGAGCATTTTTAAGCTATATTATGTCGCTACTGCACTTTACTACCATCTACTGGATTTATGATGTATGTCATCTTTAATCCAAGGCCAAATGCCTTATCTCACAATTTTAACAAAAGTGTAAACAGTGCGGATATTAGCCCAATGACTAGTATCCGCTTCAGATATCAACCCGTTCTTCCTTGGCCCCTACTACACTCCCCTACCATGAAAACTGAGCCAGTAGTTTTCCTGTTATCTTGCTGACAACCAAACGAACAAATAAATATCCAAACCAAGCCAAAAACATGACCTCTTCAGTAGAATTATTAAAAGTAATTACTTGGCCATAAAATATTTGGATAATTCTGCAAAAGTAGAGAATTTTGAAGGTGTTGTGGTCTTAAAAAGTGAAGATTTAAACATCCACCAATAGTTAATACATATAAATTTAATGCAGCAATCAATTCACTTATGTTTGATATGAACCAGTTTATTAAGAAACTTCTTAATCAGTAGAGGACATCGGAAGTAGAGGACACATTACAGTAGAGGACATTGGAAGCATCATCTTTGTGTTACTTTTGTTAAAATATTCTTTCTGTGCTTTGATAGTCCATAAAAACAAAAACCCACAAAGTGAAAGTGAAAGCCATGTCTGAAATGCTGACTGATTGAATTGCAGTTGAGCCCAGTGGTACCAAAGCACAACTGCCATCAGGCAAACATGTGACGAAAGCTTTTCAGGTAATTTTCAGGTAATTTTTTCTTTGTAACTACATCATATTGTAAATTGGATTAAAAATATTTAATGATCAATTACTGTTGGAAAAAGAGTCAGAGTCAACAGTGACTCATTTTGTAGGAGAAAGTGTGAATGTGTTAAAGATAAACAAGCCACAGGTACATGGTAAACTATGCACCGACGAATCCTTTGTTTACCTCTCTTTCCCACACACACACACACACAC
>JAPZDZ010000007.1:11977749-11988530 GCA_029783805.1 Acanthurus tennentii | reverse complement strand
AAGTGTGTGACGTCATAAAGACAAATGCAAGCGTTTTCGATGCGTGCCATCGCAAGCGCATGTTGAATTCACTTTGATCTATACAAGCGCACAAGCACGTACTGTATGTACATATATACATGTACATACATATCTATATCCATATCTATATATATACACATATATACATACATTTCATATATATATATACACACACACATATATATGTATATCTACATGACGGTATATACCTGCCATGAGCACCTGAGATACAGGCATTAACCCACAGTAAACTCATGACCCACATAGGAGCCCCCCAGTATTTCACCAGAGGGAATACAATGTACATTTCATTTGGTAAATGTTAAAATGTGTTAGTGTGCTGTCAGTATATTGATCAGCTGTCGCCAAATAATCAGAACTTGACTATGCTTTGTTTATGACATTGTATTCTGTGTTTTATTGTTGATTTTTATGACGGGTTAAATTGTGCTCTGTTATGAGTTACATCAAAATTGTATGAGATGCCATTTTTAGTACAGACTGTATTACAGAGGCACAATTAAAGTTGTATTACAGCAGGCAGAGTGGTTATATTAAAAAACTGTATGAATTGTACTGATACACTACGCTAAGATACCTTTTTGAAGAAACTCTATGAATCACTGCCAAAGTCAGTGGCATTCAAATACTTCTATATAAAAAAGTCAGTCTTTTCAATATGAACTTTAAAAGATATACTATCAAATGCAAATGTTTATCCGGACTTAGGCCTGATACCAGACATGGAACGGCACATATCTCAGAGGTAACTTGAGAAGGAGTACAGTGCCAAGGGAGCTATGTGTTTAGTTTTCTCAAAGTGCGAAACTAGAGCTGCACTTTGGATGTTTGAACAACATCGAAGTAGGTCACTTGTGGTCTGCTCTGCCAAGAGGGCTCTATACTGTTGTAAGAATGTGCAATATGACAGAGCAGAACCAAAATCCCCAAAAGTTGGAGATGTCAAGATGATGACAGAGGTGACATTAAATATAAATCAACTGCTTTTATTCAATAAACTGATCCAAAAAGGGAGCGAGATATCATGCATGATTCTGTAGAGAATTAGTTTCACAGTGTGGACTGGATATCATGCAACATTATCCACAGACCACAGAGACTGTGCAAAAGTATCTACTTCATTTACTGGCAGTTTGAATGATGAATTAACTTTATTGGAATCTACGTTGTGTCATACACTGTAGGTGTAGTTACATTTTGCAACTCTCCTCCATTTATGTGGCATGACACAACAATGAATCAACCATAGTAGCTTTTCTGAACTGAATTCTCAGTGTTGGGCTGATTTTCCGGCAGAATATTAAAAGCTGAATAAAAGGTCAGAGCCTTGTAAAGTAAAAAAACTTTATAAGGCTCTGATCCCTAATGATAATAGATGTTTTCTTTTTTTTAAGTCTTGTAACTCATTGTAACTCACTGGATTTATATTAGTTGTGCTTTAAAATTAATACATAGTTAGTAGTATGAAATTGAAATAGTGTAATAGTATGGGGATTCTGTTATTTTTTGTGCTTTTATCATTAGAAATGCAAAAACTACTTTTAACTAAGTAGCAAAGCTGTACAGACCACAAAGTCATTATAAAAACATAAAAAAGATTGGAATTTGTAACTTATTTTAAAACATAAGTAGAAGATATTAGCACCAGCATATCCATGATGCAAGATTACAGTCAAGAGTTTTAAAGTCTAACGGCATGTATGGACTACAAAAATGAAGGCAAGAGAATGTAAAAGAAAAAGCAAAATTTTAAATAATAATAAGAATGCCATGAAAAAAAGGATACTACCACCACATTACACCATTTCTTTGAAACTAATTGGAATTAACAGACCCTAAAGTGGGTGAAAAAGACTAAATCATCTAGGCTAAAAACAAAGATGCAGACAGATTAGCAGAGATTCTGTGTTTTGCCAATACACATTTTATTCTTCATCTTAACAATTAGCCCTCGCTCAGCTGGAAACACTCAATTTCTATTAAATGCTGAGTTGACCATACTGTAAACAGGATGGAAAGCAAAGATGGACCATATGTCTAAGTTGTGAGCCAGTTTCCTGACCTCACTCATACAGAGGACAGAAGCTCCACCTTGACACCAACTGTGGGTTGAAGTGAGGACAACTCAGAAATAAACCTAAGAAAGAACTAGGGAGAATATCGAGTCAGTAAAAGAGCAACAGACCAGATGGCTGCGCACTTAAGTGCGACACTGCAGCATGGCAACATTGGTGTGGCTAGCTGGTTAAATTTTAACTAAATGAGTCTTCAGGTCTCTTTGTAACTGCACACCTAAACCTTTATGATGCTGCTTGTAGCACTCAGTTCGAGATGATTATGATATATATATACTTTGAACTATCTCATGGGAGAGCAATGCAACTTTCAATATGTGAACAGCTTAAAGCTAGAAATATCCTTAAAATGTAAATTAAATAAAAGTTCAGTTTGTTAATTGTCAATCAGTTTGACAATAAACTTACAGGTCAAGTAAGCAAAATCTATTTGTAAAATTTTGCAGAAATGGAACATAATTTTCATAAGTATGTTAAGTCTTCTTCCACAGAGTCTGCCATGGTGTAGCTCTGAAAAGGGCTTTTTGTGTTTTTCATGAGTTTCACAGCCATTGTAGGTTCCCCCACTACATGCTTAGAGTGGTAAGGTGAGTAGATGGATATGCAGTGCAATCCACACCTTTATCACAAGGTGCCACTAAATTTTACATACTGGACCTTTAACCAAATGTAGGTACTCAATGAAGACTTAAGCACATTAATTATATGGGAAGCGTGAATGTCCAAACCAAAAGTCATTGCAAACTATTCAATTGGGGGTTTTTTCGCTCAAAACCACAAACATTGACCTCTTGGTGGTGCTAGAGGAAAAGTCCCAGGATTATTAATGTCTATATCAGCACTTAATTACAATTCATGTAGCCATTTCTTGCTGGACTGACGTGATGGTATGTCTGATTGACTCTATCTATCTCTTGAGAACATCAAATAGCCAGAAGCTTGATACATAAGTGAGATCCTACAGTAAGCAAAGGGTGAAGGTAGAAATTAGTGGCCAGGTTTCCGACAGAGCAGCCTCTCTGCACCAGGCTGTCCTGTCATGCCTGTTTCCTGTCCATGGGGTTAGGGTTGATGCCCAGACATCTGTTCCTGTGGACAGACACAAAAAACACTGGCAAAGGCACAGTTAATCTCTGCTACAGCTCAAAAACATCAACCACCAACAAATCTACCTCATTAAACCTACCCCTATCCTTAGCATAGATATCTCTTGTGAAATGGAAAACTCTACATTTTGCAGTCTGTTTTTGAAGAGTAATAACAACATGCAAGAACACAAGAAAGAAAAAGCCACAGTCAAACAAAGTATCAGCTACTAGAGAGCCTTTATTGAGCACTTTGTGCATCACATCCTTTACAAAAAAACAAACATCACTTAAAAACATGTTAATAACTTTTTGTCCCTTGACATGTAATGTAACTTTATATAAAAAAAGAAAAAAACATTATATTATTAGTATTAATAGAAATTTGGATATATATGGTAAAAAAAACAATGACCCACATCCATTCTCTTAATAAATATATACACAATAAGTACTGAGATACAAAAGAAGGGATCTCATTGATCCTTTTTTTAGTGAATATATACAACAATAATTTCAATGGAGTGTGTGTGATATATACTTTAGTTATGGCAAAGGAGGAGTTTTTTTTTTCCTGATGTTGTTTTTAACCAACAATATTGCACTTCCAGAACAGCCTACATGGACTGCACTAGACATTCATTGACCTGTTTCATCAACATTCAGAAAAACATTTAAACAGGGGAATGGTTGCTGTGTTTTAGCATCCTCATCAACATATTTAGTAACTACTTAATACTTACAAGGAGGTGATTATTTAAGTTGATCTAAGGAAAAACATCTTTTAGGTCATTTCACTCACAAACACGTATCTTATGCTAAAAAATACATACAAACATCAACTGTACAATATACTCCCCTAACTGTATGATGGTTGACACACTAAATACTGCCATGTTGTTTGGAATTAATACACTGAACCACTGGGGCTCCATCAACATTTTGCTGTAGTCATTTTGTGCGCTTTATAGATTGTGATGATCAGTTCTATGGCTTTAGGAAGGAAGCTGTTTCTCCTCATTAAATTCGAACACATGAGAAAAACTGCTGCTTGCATAGCATGAGGTATAGCAGCACCACAAACACTCTGCACAACAATTTACAAAGGTAGGCACTAATATTTGAGGTGCAACTTACTGAATACGAAGTGAAGGTGTCATGACAATCAACCCTGACCTTGCTCGTTGACTGTTATGCACAAAAAAAGCTTTATGAGGAGTCAAAACATGTGTTTTTAATTAACATTGCTGTCTATTAAGAGCTATGGCTTTTTCAATACATCTTGAGGGGATTTTAAAATCTGTTTGTCATCAATGCAGCAAAAGACAACATGATTTACGTTTCACATCAAATCCGTAACTGCTTAGCTAGACATGTAAACCACTATCCATCCCTCTGTTCTGGGTGATGTCACTTTCTCATGTCCAATCAGATTTCAGTGAGGGTAAGTTTGTACATGCCGCCCAACTCCTCCATGCTGATCTGGAAGGTGTCTTCGTTGGAGTAATGTTTGATGATGTTGTCATCCATGTGGACTAGAATCCTACATTGAGACATATAAAAGTATTAGTAACCTGTGTTAGTGATCCTTTTACTGAAAAACTAAGCTTAAATATCTCTCTCTCTCTCTCTCTTTATATATACATATCAATTTCCAACCCCAGAGAAGAACCAAAGTATAAACACAACAGGTTGGTTGATTATATGCAGGACTATTTCTTGTTCAAGCATAGTAACTTTCTGGTGTCTTGTTCACATATTGATGTGTTAATTAAGCCTCTTTCACACTTTGTTACACCCTTGTTATTTGCATTTTGGAGGCCACCCAAACCATTTTTAGCAAGGCCCCTGAGAAAAAGTGGGAAAAAAAACAACCTGAAGTAAAAGTAACAGATAGATTATGAAGATTTATGTGGTTATTCATTAATGTGGGGTTTTCTCTTCTTCACAAAATTTCAGACACTCATACTCACCCTTTCTTGCATTTCTTATAGACCTTTCCAACTTTATCCAAAGGCAACTCATACTTCTCAGATATCTGGAGCAGGAAAACATAAATCAATGTTAAATTATTAAAAAAGACAATGAAAAGCTTGTTTTATGCTTGTTTTACCTGCTTTACTTGTCAAAGCTCATCATCTCAACTGTTGCTTCTCTCTAAATTGCTGGACATTAACCTTAAACTCTGTCTTTCTGTTGAACCAAAAAATCCTGAATAAACCTTACACCTGCCTCTTTCTACTCTCTGCATCCCTTTGCATTTTAAACACCATTTTCCCACATTCTCCTCCTCTTCTTATTCCTCACAAACAGCTTGTTCTTCTCATTCTTTCCTCCATCCCACACACCCTTTCTCTCTCTGTTTTTTTTTTCTGCTCTCCAGTACAATGAATTGAGGATTACTTACAGCCTCCACCAGGCCTTTCAGTGTGGGATTCTTCAGCATGAGGGCATCAAACACCTCCTCTGACTCCTTGCGCACATACAACAGGACTGTGTGGGGAATATAAAAAAAAAACAAGAAGATGGGGAGGCGTCAAAGCAAAGCACGTATGTTCATGGATTGGACACAAAAACGAATCAAAATCTGGCAAAAGTCACTGGCAGGCATAGAAGCGTATATTTGCGTCAGGCTGAACAGCTTGACTGCTGCTTTGGTTCATGTGTGTGAGTTTGTGGCTCTGCAGCTTCTCGAAGTACTGAAGCTCAGGCACACGTTATTATGTTCGTAGATAGGATGTAAAAGGCTGCAGGCCATTTTAACTAAATAGTCCCCACTGCCAGAATGCATGGACAGCCATCCGGCCTGAAAGAAGTGGCAGCGGGCCCAGACAAAGCACACCTAGAAAGCACACTCATGGTTGTAAAGAGACACGTAAACAGAGGGACAGAGCCACCTCTCATTCACTAAACTCAGGCTTCTCTAAATAGATCAAGCTCCAAATAGATTTTCTCATATTGTTTTCCATCCTGTGTTGCTTGTGGCATGTAAATACAAGAAATACACCCTTTGTTTTTTAGGTATTCTATTTAAAAATGGCACTGTGCTAAGATGATTTTTCACTTGTTCACATCATCTTTATATGGAGTGAAACCAAACAAGAAAAGAAGTGGAACAGTATGGCACATGTCTGTGTGGTGGTGTATGATTTTATAATGTTACAGTACACGGTATAACCACAGTTTTGCTTTGCTCGTTGTGGTCTGGAGCTGCCGTGGATAACTCTGTCCGAGACAGGCGTCGTTTGTTTCAACACGTGATTGGCAGTTACTCTCTTACAGACGTCAACATGATGGCGTCCAAACCATCAAGAGGCTGCCAACTGGAAATACATGGCAGCCGATGTGGAAAGAAAGTAAAAACGTCACCTAAAGCTTTTAAGTGAATTTAGTTTAAGGTGGAGTAAATTTAAGGTGACACACTGGCCATGCTTTCTGTTTATAACACTTACATCAAAGAGTTTCTAGATTCAGAGTCACGTTAGGGCATCATTTATCTTTTTAGATGGTGGTTTCTACTCGTTTTTTAAATGTGACTTGTTAAAAAGGGGTCATGTTTATTTAGGATTTCTCAGCAAAGGTTATCAGTACTCAATAATTTTACGGTGTCGATTAAGTCAACCCAGTGCCAAGAGTATTAAAACTTGTCCAGTCAAAGCCACACCTGCATTTAATCTTTCTTGTGTTGTGCTGCAATCGTTTTTAGATTTAATGTGATGTTATGATCAGCCCACTACCCAGGCAGCTACAACCCACACAGTCTTTGCGGTGAAGTTTAGCATGCTGTTTTCAAAGAGTTGTTAGCTCAGAGTGCTGGGATACAAGCAAAATGCTCGAAAGTACAGCTTTGCGACAAATCTGGGCAAATAAAGGCAGAAAATGCAGATCCTATTCTAGATGAACTTGGAAAACAAGTAACAACATCATGTAGCTAACATGATGGGTATTGAATGAGGTAGAAAAAGGTATCAAACAATCCACACTCATGTTTGTTTTTCATGCTACACAGTCCTTTCATACTGTGACATAAAATATGTGAAGCTCAGAGAGTCTCTAAAATTGTTTTTTAAGGACTTGTAGAGGACTGAAGAGTTGACAGTGTTGAGAAAAAAAAATATATATACATTTTTTCCCATAACAGGAGCATCTGATAACCCCCTGAAAACCTCACTGTAAACAGTGTGAGGCTGGTTTTAAAAGATCAAGGTAAATCTCAGCTCTTTAAAACTTCCCTCTTCCAGCTACAACACATCTTAGAGCATTTATTTACATATTTTAGCACAGAAAAACTAGCTGCAGGCCTATGAATAGAATAAATGGGGTAAAGGGCATAGGCTTGTTTGCATGTGTGCACGTAGTGATCAGTGGTATTTTGTTGGGTCAGTGGAGGCCTCAGGCACGTGTGTGTTTTGAAAGACCTGGAATAATCACATGGCCCAAAGAGAGAGAGAGTGTGTTTGCGTGTGTGTCTGTGTGTGTGTGTGGGTGTGTTAGGGGAGGGAGGGAGGGAGGGAGGGGTGTCGTCAAGGGCCAGGCACAGCAAACATACACACATGCACATGCATGTGCACACACTGCTTTAGCCCCTGAGAGGGGCATCACTCAAAAAAACGCTGATCTACATGTGAACGCACACACACATATTTACCTTTCTTTGGTTCCTCCTCTCTCGCCATCTTGTTTGGAGGCGAAACGAACTCATCATCACTAAAGGGTAATCTCTTCATGCCCGAGCTACAGTGGACAGACAAACACAAACAAATCACTCCTTAAATGCCCTTAACAGCCAGCTAACAGGCTATAAAAAACACACGAGCACAAAGCCCATGGGCATTTCCTAGAAACAACAACACTGCATGCCTTTTACTGCGAAAGTGCCAAAGGTTGTCTTGGTTCAGAACTACAAAAAAGCAAGTGTGAAAAGAGAGAAGGGAAATCAGGTTGCCCACAAACAACTCACCTCTCCTCTCCATCGTCTGTTGAGTAAGGCTGTAGAGGAAACAGAAATGAAGAAATGAGCTTTAATACGGAAAATAAAAGCTGAAATACCTCCAACTGCTTAAGTATCTAACTACTTAAAATTGCTACTAAGCTACAATTGTCCTGGAGTCACAATTTGCAGCAATATGGATAAAATGATGATTTTAATTTCTTAATATACAATAAAACTGCTTAGTTAAAATGTACAACTCTGCAACAGCTGCAGCTCTAATTCTGCATGTCAAGTGGAAAGTTAGTCCCACACACATTACCAACCATCTCCTTCACTTCTTTATCCAAACTTAGTCAACTTAGTCAACCAGGTCAAAGAAGAAGTCAACAGTCAAGTCCAAAAGGTTTCCAGTGCTGATCCATTTATTCTTTTTTTTTTTTTTAATCACCTTTTATCAAATGAGCCTGGTAAACCAGAACTAGCTGCTCAGCTGCATGATAATATGTGTGGAGCAAAGCTTACACAGTCACCGCTGGAGAGACAGTGATTAAAGATCTGAACTGTGGCAAAAAGTTACAGAATAATTTTAGGAGGCTAAAAAAAGTCTTTAAAGGTTTAAAAAAAAATCCTGTTTTTAAAATGTAACTTACTGATCTGGTTAACTTTTGACTGGTGCTCTTAATATCAGTAGCTGTCATGTTCACATCTTAAGCAGAACACGGCAGTTTTATTTCTGTACCATCTTTCCAACTCAGGTGACACTTAAAAAATTATGTTAAAAAATAAGTAAAATCATGTAAGATAAAATAACATGAGACTTTACAAGAGATCAAATTGAAAAAAAGGTTAAAATAATAATAGTTCGGAATTATAAAGACCTAAAGAGTGCAAGGCACACTTCTCCTCTTGGTGCCAGCTGGCGCAGAGTAAACAACAGTAGACCAAAAAAATCAATATTCCAGTGTACACCAGTACAGGCCAGAAATACTGTTATGATGCAGTACACTGCACTGATAAGTTGTAAACTGCTTTGCTGAGGCTGTATATGTCTGTACAATAAAAAACAGTCCATGAAAGCCCTTCCAAAAGATGAATTGTTTTAAATAATTAATGAGATCGATCGAAAATGTGTGTGTTTTTTTCATTCTTGGAAAGCTGCAGTTTTTGTGCCTTTTGCCCTGCAACTGTATTGATTGCAGGCGCTGCTGTTAATAGAATTCTATTCTGAGCCTGTGGGTAAACCCAGAGTTTATCAGAAACTGATAGCAGTTCAACCAGGTTCAATGTCATCAGTGGTACCAAAAATATCCTTTTATCCCTTGCAAATAGCAAATAAACTGAATGAGAGTGCAGGAAAGGGAAAAAACTGCTCTTTTGTCACTAGTGCTCAGCTGGGGTTTGGCTTGATTTAGCCAGCAGGGGTCGCTCAAAATTCACAAGTAACCAGTGCTTCCTCCTGCACAGTCATTTTGCTCATTGTTTGTGAAATGACAAAAATGACCTAAAAAAAAATGATGTCAGCTATACATGCACACACACCTCTATGTGTCATGTGATGTGTTGGTCCTGACTGGAGGACTCAGAGCTCAGAGTTCAGTCATAGAGAAGAGGGCTGCTGCAAGCCAGCTCTGACGAAGAACATTCTGTGACTTTAAACATCAGCCAAATACTCATCTAAACATCATCACTAAACATCATCACTGCCTATTAATTTGTCTCTGAGCATAAAAACAAATTCAAGTGGCAGCACAGGTACTTTTTTTTTCTGAATCACCGCAGTTTGTTTTTAGTCACCAGTAAATGATTCATCCTGTGAGTAAGCAGTCTGAAATACAGCCATCAGTATGTAGGACTGCTATCAGAGCTCGTAACTAGAACTCTCTGTTCCTGCCAAGAGCCAACGAAGCAAGCAGGTCACCTCGACCCAGCTGGCTGATGAGTGGGTGGAAGCTGAAATCAACAAACTGTTTATGGACCACCTAAGACGTTACGAAGGACACTTAAATGTAGCAAGAACAATTTTTCATGGTCAGAAAAGACATGTGACATGCTGGCCTAAACAGCTCTGGTGGTATTGCACATTTTGGGACTCACATGGCGCTGAAAGGTGGAGAAGTGAATGTCGGGAATGAAAAGAACTGGCTGGGTTTCAAAGTCAGTCATCATCTTGAAGATGGTCACATCATTACGTTTCTGGAGGATGGGCACTTTGACATCCACAACTGGCAGGAAAAAGACACAACAGCGGGCAATTGAACAAGAGGGACATAATTAAAGTCTTTCAGCTTGAACTTTTGCACTTTTATGGTCACTTGAGGGAAGTGAAGCAAGCTGTAAACACAACACAGACTTATTATTACTCTTAAAAAACTGCTAAAGAAAACATGTTAGCAATAACTGGCCTATTTACACATCAGGCAAACACAGAGTGACATTAGCATTATTTGGAGTCATGTTTCTAGGCACCTGTCAAATGTTCACCAAATATTCACACTATATTTAGCCCTGTTTTGGTTTCATGTAACTCTTTTGGCAAATATCTGCCTCTTTAGCTGCTAAATGCTAAACTATGGTCACTAGCTAAAGGCTAACTTTGCCTCACTGCTGTTTGGTGCTGGGCAGGTTTTTTCTGAGTGAATTTTATTA
>JAPZDZ010000007.1:11924258-11938306 GCA_029783805.1 Acanthurus tennentii | reverse complement strand
GTCCCTGTAAGTTATATTACAGATGAGGGAGGTTCGAGTTGAACCATATATGACAGCGTTAAAACTAAAATGATGGTTTGTGGGCTGAGAGGAGCCTATTCTTTTGTGATTGTTACGTAACCTGTTGTTATTGACAATTAAACTCTAGTATGGACGGAAACAAGGATGATACATGTCGTGATTAAGCAAAAACGATCCAACTTTTGGTGTAAAAAGAAGTCAAGCTAAATTAACAGGTTAAATATAATTTGCCTTAGTTCACTTGTCACATAACGAAGGATGATCAAGCAGGTTTTAGGCCCAGTTTAGAGCCACTGATAAACAAACCTGGAGTACGATAAACATAAAAATAAAGGCTGAAATAAGGGATGTCCTTTGCGGTTTATACTGTGCTTAATTTTGAAATTAGAGTTTCATTGATATTCAACAAACTCAGTTACAGTGATTACAATTTGGACAAAGATGAGGCAACAAAAGTATTTGAAAATTAAAAAAAAAAAATTAATGCAAACTAGATTCCAATCACATCTTAAAAGCACCTGATTTGGGTAGCCACAGAGCCAGCTAAAATATGCCTGAGGGTTGCTAAAATGATCATGTCCCTGATGTGGTCTCTAATACCGGTCTCCTGCTTGCCTTCCTTTGTACAGGTTTTGCTTTCAGCAGCTTAAAGCTGGCAAATACATGAGTTTTCAAGAATTTAAAGTACACTAAAAGTATCATCAGACTGCAAGCATAATGGCCAACTTAGTTAGCTGCAAGCTAATGGCTGGAAAAATAACTTCTCAACTTGCTGACAAACACAAACCAGCTATGATATAGACCTTCCATGGATAAAGCTCTGACTGTGAGCATTTGTTTTGGGGGTAAAAGATAATCAGTCACAGATCTGATAAAGTGGTGGCTGCAACAATGAACTTCTATGGAATTGTGCCAATTCTAGTTACTACTGGCAAAATAACACTTAAGAAAATGACTGCTGGTGACAGAATATTAGGATTATCCTGTGGTGCAAGGTGTATGTACCTCACACCAGGTATTTATACCCCACACCAGAGCTATATTCCAGCACTAGTTAAACAGACAATATTTGTGGGAAAGATGCGCCTATTATTGGTTTTAGTGTTTTTGTGGGATTTTTTGACAATAAGCATAATATAAAATGTCACGAGATTATCCTTGATAAAAATTTAAGACAGATCTAAAGGGAGTAGGTGCCACACCCGCCTACAGTGCCTACCGCGTGTGAGAGCAGTGAGTGATTGGACGAGCATCACCATGGCAAAGCAATGACGTCTTCATCCCTTGCTCTAATTGGAGGAAACCCCGTGGCCCCTGCCGCTGCAGCTTTTCGGTCTGCCAAACTATCCCTGAAGGCCCACCTCTTTCCCCCGCGCTAAACTCCTACTGGTTTACACATCTAAACCTTTCCGTCGATCAATTGAGATAATGATTTGTGATTGGAGAGTCGATTTTCGCATGAGCCGCCCTATTTTAGCATGTTCAGCTGTATTTTCGCTGCTGCTGCTGCTGCTACTCGCCTTTCTGACCAACCTCAAATCGGATCAATTTTGAAGAGCAAATTTGGAGCGCAGTAGGTCAGAAACGATTATTAATTATTTTATTCTTTTGCTTTAAATGTAACATTTCTGGTTGCTCTCTGAAACGACAAAATGTAGATTCATTTAGCATTGTGTATAAGTGACGCTAACGTGATAGTTTTATTGAAAGGAGTGGCCGATGTAGCTTACGCCAGCTAGCTTTTGCTAACTTGCTGGCTACGGTGGTTAGCTGCTCCAGACAGCTTTGTGGCGGGTTGCCGTGCGAGACGGGCTTGCCAGCCGATCTCTGCTTGCGATGGTCTGCAGTCTCAGCGTAGAAACCATAATGTTATACGTTAATACATGTGTTGTTCTTTTTTTAAACTGAAAAATTGCAAACTTAAAATAGTAAAGGTTGGCAGGTAAATTTGTATTTAAGAGTTAGCGGAAAATCTGTCTGATAATTGGTTTTCTCTATTTAGAGGAATTTAAAGAGGTTTGCTGCCTTACAGAAGAGAGTGCCGCTATTCAGCTCATACCAGGCAGACTTGCGTTGTTTTCCCTGTTGTCGTAATTGTGTTATCGATCTACATACTCATTTTATCAACTCTCTTCACAGCTTAAAAGTTACTGCGGAGAACAACATCTTCGATATCTCGCTACACCCATTCTTCAATTCAGCAGTCACTGACTGTCACATATTCCCGGATCTCTGATTTCCCGGTCACCCAAAGTATATTAACTATGGAAAGAGAGGATCTTATTCAGAGGGCCAAGTTGGCGGAGCAGGCTGAGCGTTATGACGATATGGCAGAATGCATGAAGGAGGTTACGGAGAAGGGAGATGAGCTGTCAAACGAAGAGAGGAATCTGCTGTCCGTCGCCTACAAAAACGTGGTCGGAGCGAGGCGGTCCTCATGGAGGGTGATGTCCAGTATCGAACTGAAGACCGAAGGGGGATGCGAGAAGAAGCAGAAGATGATCACTGAGTATAAGGAGAAGGTGGAAGCTGAGCTGCGAACGATCTGCGAAAACGTTTTGGTAACGTGTCCCATTTTTTCCCCTTATTTTTAAGTCAGCAGCATGGATCCATGCTTCCTCTATCTTTGATGGAAACCACCTTTCTAAAAAAAAGTGCTCTCCAAGCAGAGTCGTATTACTATTATTATTAATTTAGCCGAGTTCACTGGATGATGCATGTGACTGCAGCAGGGTTTCACCAATGCACCCCCACTTTTGCTCTCCAGGCAAGTTGTGATGGGTTGCAGTATCTATATACTGTGGCAGTGATCAAGAAATGAACTTAAAAATTGGTGGAAAAACCAAATTTACCTAACTTAAATGTAATGTCTGCATAGATTTTTTTTAGCCTTGTCAGTCCTAATTACATATATGCACTATAAAACCCAATGTGCCAGGTCGTTTTGTGGTACAGTAATGTGTGTCAAATAATATCTGCCTTGTTTCCTCTGACTTCCTCCGTTGTATAAATATGGCCTCTAAAGGTAGAGAGGACAAGGAAGTATGATGTAGTCCTCCCACTGTTCCTGCCATTTGGGAATCTGGATTTAGAACAATAGGCTTGAAACCTCGTGAGAGGGTGTGAACTGACAAAAGGTCATAGAGACTACACCAGCAAGGTGTGTCTTAATGGGTGGAGAGACTGTATTCCACTCTATACTCCGTGAAGCTGCTCTGTGTTCTGTATCCAAGCAGTCCCATCTGGCAGATATAAGCTTAATGTGGTTAGCCAAGCGCAAGAATTTACATGCACAACGCTTCATACTCTCTCTTAATCCTGGTTTGCACAGATCACTTTACCACTTATTTAATCTAATGGAACTGCTCAGAATGGCGGTTTACATTATTTCTAGCCTGCCTTGATAGTGGATTAGAGATCTAGGTAGAAGCTTAGCTGCAAGATGTGAAAGATAATTTCTCTTAGCTGCCTTTAAAATCTTAAAAAGCACTGCAAAGCTGCACGGGCCATTCATTTTTTATGTTCCTTACTGAGAGTACGCACTTGCACATTTGTGACTCAGCTTCAGTTTATCTTCTTCTAAATGTTGACTGAGGTTTTGTTAGTGGTGGAGGGTGTGTCGGTCCTCATGCCATAACTTGTCTGCAGAAGCCTGACAGGTGACTTATGCACACACAAAGGCTGAAGCACAGAAACTGCAGAAGACAAGTAAGCCTCTTGTGTGTTTCTCTGTCTTGATTTCCTCCGCAGTAGACTAAAACCAGACAGACTTGCAACTCATATTAAACCAGGTCTAAGATAGGAGGCAGAGGAGGATTGGGAATGTTTAAGATGCAGCAGGGTGTGATTGTGGTGCCTGACTCAGTACCAGAACAGATATGCAAATTCTTCACCTTTTAAGATTTTAAAACGGTTTGAAATAGCGTCACCTACAAAATCGGTATAACATGGGGTCTGTGGGTATGGAGTGGTTGAATAGAATTAGAGTGATGCACTGTATCACTGTCTCCCAAATAGTAATGGAAGACCTTGATAATTAAATAAGATAAGCTACTTTTAGGCTATTTTCTAAGATACTTCCCGACAAACTTTTGTTATCTTGTTTTGTCTTGTACAAGCTTTAGGAATCAAGTGTTTTTGTGCAATTTTTAACAAGTCCCTTATTAAAGAATTCAACTAAGCTTTCAGTTCCCTCCTAAGGGTAGGCTATATTGATGCATTTTATTGTTAAAACTAACAAATTCTCTTCTGAGTGGGGCATACAAACTTGCCCTCGTGGTCTTACATGCAGTGTTTTCACCCTTTTTTTACCTGTAACCTATATCCATCCCTGCAGGGTCCCAGCTGAGCGATTCCTGCTGTTCAGTCTTCTTCAAAGCACTAGGGGTGTGACTTTTTGAGAATCTCAACAATATTAGCTCAGGTTTGATTCTTGGGGTCCCAATATGATTCAGTTTCTATTTTTGAGTTCAAGCCATTTTTCTTTGAGTTAATAGAAAATTCCCTATTGATGTCATTACTTTCAGCCTATGCTCTATTGTACAAAAAAAAACATTCTCTTGTGTCCTTAGTTCACTGAAATACAAAGATTGATTATGACTGATAAGTTCATGGCCTAAGGTAGGTGTATACAGTTTCAGAAAGCTTAAGACATTTATTATTCAATGCAGTACCCTCCCACATTTACACACTTAGATGTGGAACATAGAAATCCCTTCTTTTGAGAGGGCGGTATGTTGGGCTTCCCAAAGAAGTCTACAGCATTGATGACATCATTGTCATGCTTTCAATGTGGCTGAGCTTCTTTATTATCTAAGAGTAGAGGTAGTAGTCTAAGGATACCAAATCAGTTAAACAGGCCGGGAGTTGGATAAGTTCAAATTCACATTAGAGGATGGCAGCCACTGCCTACATGAAGGCCAGTGTTATATATTAGCTCAGATACTAATGACTTGCCATTTTCAATTGCAAGAAACAGTAATACAACAAAAGTTATAATTAACCAATTATTAACATTTGTATATGTGCACGTAATCAGAGCTGTATAACTCATCTCTCACAATTTTAGGTAGCTGGAGGTCAGTCTAGCTTGTTACAGCTGATCTCTGCTCTGCTACAATAATGTTATTCTTTTACTGGATGCTGAGCTGCCCTTGCAATTAGGTTGGGCCTGTGTCACATTATTAACAAACAATTTAAAAATTGTTTTCTGACATTTGTGAAGCCATATGTGAACCCTATAGAGGTTTATGCTTTTTACTGCACCAGGCATGTAAAGCTTCAGAATAAATGAAATGGTACTAAAATATGAATTGAGTTTTTGATTTTATGGCCCAGTTTCTAGCACAGGCTTGTCAGGTGTGCCTGTGATGGGACATTTCACAAACGTCTTACAGACTGGCATGTTTTTCTTGTTCACACATTGTGTCTGATTATTACATTTGCAGGGTTAAAAAAGAAAGGACTATCTCACAGCTTTTAACAGTGTTGCAAATTTTATTGATTATGAGGGACTAATTAAGTCCTGACATGTCAAGGTACTTACACACGTAACCATTTAAGCTGTAGCAACAAACTTTGTGTTTTCTCAAAAACCTCTATGACTTAAATCAGACCTTTGTGTGAAGGCACTTTTTGTGTGTTGTTCCAGGTATGCAGTGAAGGAAGAATGCTTTACACTTGAGATATGCATATGTTTTAACTGAGCCAAGCTATGTGTCAGTAAATGACACAGTAAATGAGGAGTGGCTGCTGGGGTGGGTATTGCTCAGACAAGGGTAGTTTCTTTCCTTCACGGTGTAGAGGGAATTTTTCTTTCTAATTAACATCTTTTAATTAAATGGAGTTGTTGGCAAGCACTTTCATTCAGAGCGAACGGTTAATCTGCTCTCTAAATCGGCTAACTTGAGCATAAGCCACAGTTTCACTGACAGATTAACCCTGGTAATCTTCCCATGTCCAATGAAAGATGGATGACCAGCCTAGTGTGTCTTAGAGTAATCACAGGATGTGGATTTTAACACCTGTTTGATATTTTTTCTATATCAGCATGTATTTTACTATAGTCACTGAATTTTTTAAACCATTTTGCTGTTGAAAGCAACTAGTTGCAGTTTTTGAATAAAATACTCACTAAAACCTGTAGTTTACATGGTTTTTTGGAAAGCATTTATTCAGTTTTGTTGACAATTTTATCTTTAAGTTGCTAAAATAAGTATTTCACTCCACTGTTCTGCTATATGATTAACTTTGAATGTTGTGAGTGAGCCTACTGAAAAGAAGCAAACAGTTGCATTAGTAAACTCATTATTGAACTTCTGATCTAAAATTTTCTTGTACCTGTTATCTTTGACCTAATTCTACACTGTATAGGCTAACTACAGGTAGATCCTAACCCCAGCAAAACCCTGCAAACAGGGAAGGAGACCTTGTTAATGCATTTTGTTGGATCAGAGTTTGTTTTAATAAAAGTACTTGTGGCATCTTGAGTGTGGCTTCAACTTCAAACTGAAAATTAAACCCACTTCATGGAAAATACTGAGATATATTATCATATATTACATCTATGTTTCATGTAATTTATAGATGCCTTTTTTTCTGTCCAAATCACCCAGCTCTACCCTTTGGTTACAAATAGTAATTGGGGTGTAATTGAATGCAGACATTGCTTGTTTGCTACCCTAGAATTTACTAATGAAAGAACTTATTGATGAGTAAATCCCAGTAGGGAATAAAGTATGATGCCAGGTCTGTTAAAATCCGCATTAACACCTCAAATTTCTTGTACTGAGCTGACAGGAGGAGGGAGCTTATTGAAAGGGAGTGGAATCTGGGGCAGAAGACAGCTGGGGACACACTAGAGGCCTGGCCTGGTTGTAGATTATTTTGGATTGACTTTAGCTGAAACTGACACAGAGCAAAATGTATCTTCTGCATCGTGCTGGGTGAGCACATGCACTTGACTCCTGATGGAGCACAACTGTACCTATTAATCATTGAGCCTAGCTGCTATAAAGCACAAAGGGGCTAGTGCTCTCTGGATGGACGCTAATGGGATACTCACAGTGTGTGAGCCCCACCTTCATTTAGTGTTGTATCAATCAATGTGGATGTTTGTTCTCAGACCTTAGTTTGTGCCCAAATGACACAATTAATGACATTCTGTAGATGCAGCATGACTGTTTCAGTCAATGATAATGTGAAATCATCCTTTGCTTCTCATCTGTCATAGTGTGCTTGTAGATTGGTTAATTGTTGTGAGGAATCTTGATGTTGATTATTTATTCATTCAGTGCATCTAATTTAATGTGACATTTTCTCTTTTCACAGAAACTGTTGGATGACTATTTAATTAAAAACTCCTCAAATCCTGAGAGCAAAGTCTTCTATCTAAAGATGAAGGGGGACTACTATAGATACCTCGCTGAAGTTGCCTCGGGAGAGAACAAACAAAGTGAGTTTACAGTGCTCTTTTTCTTTTATTTAAAAAAGCATTTCATTAAAGAACTAACATCTTTATGTGTGATTTTTAGGGATTTTTATTTTTTCTTCTGATTGTTTTCATTTTTTTATGAATGTGTATAAGCTACAATAAAACCCCCACCATTATAATGGACCTTTCTGTAACCCAAATAGATAAATGGAAATGCTTCAGATTTTGTCATAGAGCTAAGAATTTGAAACAATGTCCCTGCCCCATCACTAGCTTTCAGCCTTGAGCCCATTGAAGATGTAACTTGTAAAAAGTTATTTTAAAAGGAAAGATTAAATTTAAAGAAAAGTTTACAGACAAAGGAGTCACAAGTGATTTTTTAGGAACCTGTGTTTAGCTTGAAAGTAAACTACAGTAACCATATTAATGGTAATATGAAACCATGTCACCTGCATTGCCCCCAAATATTTTTTCATAGTTCTGGTCACCCATGGGTGCTGAATAATAGGCAATATCTAGCGTTGGCCACACAGACAGGCCACACCTTAGTTGAATCATTTTATTGTTTGTAATATTACTGTACAATTTGAAAGAACCAAACAAAAGATGCAACTACACTTTTTTACTTTACGTAGGAAAACAAGGTTTCACAAAATATAATTCATATCATTTAGCTCTTACTAGCTCTAAAACATCTGCAGAGGAGCTTCAGCATCCGTCTACAGGCCTCACCTCTTGGCCAGGAGCAGTGTCTGCTGGTTGCGTTGCAACTGCTTCAAAAACTGGGGGACAGTGTGACAATAACTGCCTGTAGATAGGATTTGTTGTTTTCACCCTTGAGAGTTTGTGCAGTAGATCATTTTGATGACAGGCTGGTTGTGGAGTTAAAAGTTTGTGTATTTTAGCTCTGAATATGAACATGCTTAGACAAGTTTTTGTAAATATCACTATTCTGTTTGGTTCCTTCCCCTGTTTCCAGAGATCATTGAAAACTCGCAGCAAGCGTACAAGGAAGCGTCTGAAATCAGCAATTCACAGATGGACTCCACACATCCCATTCGCTTGGGCTTGGCACTTAACTTCTCCGTCTTCTACTATGAGATCCTGAACTCCCCAGATGAAGCCTGCAAACTGGCTAAAAAGGTCTGAAGACTGTCATACAAAAATCTGTCATTTTTGAATGTCTTCAGTTATACTCTGTTGTAAGTGGTACCATGTTTTTTTTTTTCTCTCTGCTCACAGGCATTCGATGATGCCATTGCAGAGCTGGACCAGCTAAATGAGGAGTCCTACAAAGACAGCACTCTCATCATGCAGCTCCTCAGAGACAACCTTACAGTGAGTGTTTGACTCTCACATGACACAGAAATGATCTTCACTGTGAAGTGACTTTGTACATCGAAGCTTATTACTGTACCTCAGTGCAGAAGTACCTTGAGATTAACAAAAGGGAAAAGAGAGAAACTGTTCAAGTAACATTTAAAACTTTAGAATTCATGAAATTAGGAATGAGCCAGGATATTTGACTGTTTTCTACTCTATTTTCAAAAAGTTTCTGTTTCTCTCCTTAGTTATGGACATCGGACAATGCTGCTGAGGAGGGCGATGGTGGAGAAGGAGGAGAGGCCTGTGAGAATGAGAACTAAAAAACACATGCCCTCAGTGTTGGGGTCATCTTTAAAACAACAAAAGGAAAAAAAAAAAACTTTTTACACATTCCTTATTGCGCCACTCAAACATTTGACCAATGAAACTCATTGCTGAAAAGAGTTGTGTAAGGAAATAAACAAAAAATCATGCTTTTCACAGTGCAGATTTGGACAGCTGGTGAAAAGAGAAAACCCTCCATTCCTTTTATTTGTGTTTGTCATGGCCTTCCCATTTGTGCAGTTTCAGCTGTAGAAAAGTGATGATAGCTTGACATGGTATCCACCTCCTTGCTCAGTTTGGAGACAAAAAAACTTAAGTCCCATCATTAAAAAACTGGAAGCATTAAATCCCATCAGTTAGGTTTAGATTTTAACACACACCCCACCCCTGATAAGAAATGTTGGAAAAATTTGATCCCCCAATTTTATTTATTTTTTTTTTTAATGTCTGTCTCTACAGTTTTGTGGTACGGTTACAGCAGCTGAGGTCTAATTTCAAACAGAATCAATTTTCATACTGCAGGGAAAGCTTGTGCACTTTACATGCTGGCAACAAACACTGTAATACAGCCAAGTAGTGCCAATTGGTTAAATCCTCACTTTCTGCCCTGGTTATGAATCCACTTTTTCACTGAAGCATGCCTGTTTGGGGAGGGGTGGGTGGGTGGTGGTGCTTGTCTGACCAAACGCAGGGACCTTTCTAACGGGAAGAAGACAATTGCATGTCTCTTGAGATATTACACTGGAATGGAAAAAAATGCTGTAACACACAAGTCGAAGCGTCAAGTCATTTTCAAGTCAAGTCAGTGATTGTCATTAGAGATTTGGACCACTATTGTTTTGCTATTCATTTAGCCATAGTCCCTGAAAGCCTTGTGGAACTGTTTGAATCCCTATGTATCAGCTATGTTAACATGAATAAACATTTTATAAACCGAATCCATGTCTGTGTGTCTGCCTATTTTCTTGACAATGTACTTTGATTTTTGTATTTGAGTATACCTATGTTTTGCAAGGTACTGCTTAGGAAATAAGTAGAATTTAATAAATGAATCGGTCCATTTTCTTCTTTTCATGTCTTTTATATTAAAAGGTATAACAATCTCACAAATCTGATCTGGATTTGCAGGTTCACAATTAAGAACAGTTATTTCAAATAATGAGGGCAACTACTTAGGTTATTTAGCAAGAAGAGAATAAAGGAAAAATGGTATTTTGAAAAAATGACGCATTAAAGGAAAAATGTTATATTGTCAGAAAGAAGTGA
The DNA here is from genome assembly GCA_029783805.1 of Acanthurus tennentii. Lineage (NCBI taxonomy): Eukaryota > Metazoa > Chordata > Actinopteri > Acanthuriformes > Acanthuridae > Acanthurus > Acanthurus tennentii. Next base: position 11,927,937 of record JAPZDZ010000007.1, on the reverse strand, counting down.
TTTTTTATCAAGATTTTACCTAGAAAACAGGTTTAATAAATGAAATGTATATGAAAGATTAAAGTGCCAGTAGTGGCAATTTCTTTACATATCAAAATTTTAGTAAAGTTTAGTAACCATTATTTAAGGGCTGTTTGCAGGCAACTATCCAAACAAACGTTATAGTTGTTCTGATATATTCATCCTTTAATTCTGTGAGAAGTACTCATGTATATTTGCCTAAGTAGTGTATACACCTTTACTCGGTTGGTTCCGTTTCATGATACTTTTCCTCTACTGTACCGTAGAGAGGGGTATTGTATTTTTGTGGTATCCAACAGGTGTAGTTATCAAAATTAAGTGCAGTATTTCACTTAAAGAATAGTATAAATTTTTTCTACTCGGAAAATAATACTATTAAAGTTGTATTTTAACAGTCCGACCAGGACATTTCCACATAATGAGGACTTTGACTGAATATTGCAGGACGTTTATTAAGTATAATATATAATATAATATTATTTTTTTGCAATTTCCCTGAGTAAATTTGTGTCCCTTCTTCCACCGCTGTCATAAATTACCTGTACATAGCAGGTACCCGTCGACGCTTTGGCGCGTCTTCACAGCAAGTTACGCTGAAAGCGGATGTTTTCCATTCGGCGCACTTCCGGGTAGCTCAGCTAGCTGTCCAACCAAGCTGAACAATTTGTTACAATGACAGCACTGATATAGCTGACTGGACTTCCTGAAAATGAGGAGCATATTTTTAATGGTATTTCTTGCTCCTAGTTGGGCCAACTGTGCCATAAAGTCAAGACTTACTACTGAGGAGAATCATGAAGAAAACTCGGAGTTCGGTAAGTAACGTTAACGTAGCAAGCTAACGTTAACCTAAGCTAGCGTTAGCTGTAATGGTAACGCTGTCTTTATAATAATGAGCGTCAACGATGATAACTGTATCTTAAAGCTATTTATGTCACGTTTATTTACTTTGATAAACTGCTCTAATTGTTTTGTTTAACCCAAACAATAAGTCATTCAGTCCTGATAAGTTACGAGATGAAGCTACATCGCCAGGCTAGAAAGCGGACTATCAGCCGCAGATTGTGGTGTTTTGACAGTATCAATCTGGCGTTTTCCGTGAACTGAAACGCAGTTTCCGTTTGGTCGGGTATGTCCTAAATCACACCCCAATGTCTTCCAGATGCGCTTAATTCAATCCTGTCAGACTTTGAGGTGCTGCCACTGTCAGGCCTCCAGCTGCACTCAGTAAGGAAGAGAGACGTCCACACCCAGTCCCACCTGGAGCGCTTGGTGAGCTTTAGAGCTCTGCAGAGGTACAGCAGCACCCTCACGGCACACAATAACCTGTTTTACGTGTTTTGATTGGTAGATTATGATACATGATAGACTTAGATCTTCTCATATCTTTATGAAAACAAAACAAATGTCACTGTTTATGCTACAAAAGATGTTGGTGACTGCAGTAACACCGACCAGAAGCAGCTGAGACAAGAGTGCCAATATTACAAGATTGCAGTTTGTCAGTTGGTTCAGATGTCGTTCACACAGATTATGTTTGTTTTGATACAGGAACAATCTTGTTATCTGTTTACCCGTCCAAAACAAAACAAAAGCTTTGCCATCCATTGCAAACCAATAGATTTTTCTTCAATAAAACAACAATTAAAAAAAAAAAACATTGAGTAAATTATAAAATTAAATGAAAGAAAATCGTCCTTGTATGTATTTTCTTATTATTTTCCTGTTTTGTGAAAATAAAGTCCATGTGACTTCTCACAGTATTTAGAGCAGTGAGTCACTCATGTTTGGGTTAATATAGGTAACATGTTTCTGCTTCCTCTTTTTCTTCTTCAGAAATTTCAAGCTTTACTTGACCACCAACACAGGCCTTTTCACTGACAACTTCAAGGCTATTTTTGTTGATAAATATGGAAAAGAGACCAACTACGATGTTCAACTCCAGAACTATTTCACCGGACATGTAGTTGGTGAGTGAGTAACGCAGGTACAGAGAAGGATAGGGCAACAAGGGAAAAATGTATTTCTCAGTCTTTCATGCTCAGGTTTAGGGATGAACCAATATGTTGTTGTTATTCACTTGTTGCCTTTTTGTTCAAGAATCCTAGTTTGGTTGTGCAAAACAGGAAGGGAGTAACAAGCAAATTCTAGATTTTTTTTCAAAGACTCAATTTGAAAAATTATGATTGAGTAATGGCCACTTTTTTTCTAAATATGAGTGGTACAATAGTATTTTCATGTATCTTTGCACTCTTGCACTCTCAATCGGCATATGTCAGTCTTTGAGGAAATATTTTTATTTTGTGTTTGCAGGAGAGGAGAATTCACGTGTACAGGCACACATAGAGGGAGATGAGTTTTCTGCTCACATTCTAACTGATGAAACAGAGTACAACATAGAGGTGAGAGCTGGTTGTAAAATCATTGTTTCTGTGTGAAATATACACACAGAGCAAACTGACCCTTTTATACAGTGTTTGAAAGTAACTTTTGACTCAAAATAAATGAATTACTGGCATAACACTTAAGGACCTTATTGTACCTTAATGTCAGTGAAGAACAAGAAGAAATTGTCTACACTGCAATTGCCACTGTCTCTTTTTGTTACCATTCCTTGTCCTTAACTCTTTATTTCTATTCTCTTCATTTTTTCCCTCCCTTGTGATCCCCTCTGCCTCCTCTGTTTTGTGCTCTAATTCCATCTCTCTTTCTTTGTCCATCCAGCCCCTTTGGAGGTTTACAGATTCTCCAACTGATGGCAGGTTGCTGGTTTACCGCTCAGAAGACATCAGAAATCTGAGTCGCATCGCCTCTCCAAAAGTGTGTGGTTACATCCATGCAGAGGCCATGGACCTGCTGCCACAGACTGCTGGGAGAGATTGGGATGGGCAGGAAGATGCGGACCACGAAATGGGTGAGATCAGCTATCTGTTTTCCACTCCACTAGTGGAGGGTATTCAACACACGTTACGTGTGTGTTCATATTTGTGCTTGAGTAGTAGAAATGTGTAGGAGGAATATGGAGTATATACAGGGTTATAGATCACAAATCTGGTGCAGCCTGTGCTCTGAGCTCTTGTTTATGGATGGTAAAGAGCAGATAAAGAGTAGGAGGATAACAAATGTTTAAGGTGGAGAGAAAGAAGGAGGAGGCTGTAGTAGTGAGACAGAGGAGGTGGGTGTAAGATTCTGCAGCAGTCACTTTATTAAAAGCCTTTTTATCTGTAAAACACAGCCTATGTTATGCACATACACACTGCTGACAAGTGGGTATTATGTAATGCCCAAATGCTGATTCTTCTGTGCTGCTTTGAAATGTAAAGCGCATAACAAAGACTATGTGTTAGAGTAGAAATCTACAACACCTCTCACTGGCTGCTGGTTGAAAGCGCTCACTGGGGATGTAAGATGAGGTGAAGGTTCTTATGGAGGAGGCATTAAAATACATGGAGGCTCTGCTGCCCGATGAGATGACTCTGAGTCGTCACTGGTCTCCCACTGCTTGTTGTGGAAGCCAGGGCAGCGCACTCCCACACTTGTGAACAGTGCATAGCCAAGTGTATGATGTAATGCTCAAATGGGATGTCTTCCTGTTGTTTCATTCTTCAACCACAAACTATTTGAAGACTTTGCTGGGGGGGGGGGGGGGGGGGGGGGG
>JAPZDZ010000007.1:11908507-11923610 GCA_029783805.1 Acanthurus tennentii | reverse complement strand
CCCCCCCCCCCCCCCCCCCCCCCCCCCCCCCCCCCCCCCCCCCCCCAGATCAGTGATTCTACCCACAAAAAAACCTCTGCTGTTGCTGGATAATTTAACGTAACATGGTACATCTGTGTGTGAGACGTTGGCTCTAGTTTACTGTGATTGCCTCCTCTATCTGCCAGGGTATATGCCAGACCTCACTCACACTTATCATTATGCCCTAATAAACTGCTATTAAATTTTGACATGATGAATGGAGGAAGAGCTTAATCAGTTCACTGGCAAACAAAAAGAAGATGTGCTGCTAAATGTGAAATTTAGGGCAGTTAACAATGGGATACTGGAGCATGTCCTCATTGTTCAACTTCTTGATCTCTTTATGTATGCTTAGCCTAGAATGTTTGAATATGGCATCGCTTACAAAAACTTATTCTATCTTTCTTGCTGCTTCTTCTACTTCTTCCTTGCAGGGCACCATCACAGAGAGAAGAGGCAGGCTCACGATCACAAGAAGAACACCTGTCCCCTGTTGCTGGTGGCAGATTACCGCTTCTTTGAACATATGGGCCGTGGACAAGAGAGTGTCACACTCAACTACCTGGTCTGTCCCAATGATGTTTTGTACAAATCCCTGATTCGGTAGTGTAATAAGAATTTACCATGTTCAGGTTTACCATGCATCTAAAGGTTAGTGAGCTGAAAAGGGCTATGTAAGAATGTTTTGCCTAATTGCTGTTTTTTAATTATCATTTAGTTTGACATCATCATATTAACAAATCTGTGAAAAACAAAACAAAATCTTAAATCTAAAATACATTAGTGGCTCTTTCTGTGTATTTTTGTATTTTAATGTTTGTTTTTTCTTGTCTTTCTCCAGATTGAGCTGATTGATCGAGTTGATGATATTTATAGAAATACAACTTGGGACGATGAATTCAAAGGATATGGGGTCCAGATCCATCAGGTTGGTGTCCGTGTCTGTGTGTGTATGACTTTGTGTTGTTCTTCATTGTAACATGGCTCGAGTCTTATCACTGAAAAATCTCTGCTCTCAGCATTACCACTCACGGTCAGTACCGGAAATGAAGCTGAGAATAACACTGTCCCTCAGCGGGTTTGAGAACAGCATTTTTAGGAAGAACTGAAAGCTTTTGTTGGAAACACGTGGGGTAATTCAATTTGTTCCATAGGCTTTGGGAATGAATGGAGACATTGTTTGTCATGCTTAGAGTCCTGGAGTTTTTCTCTGAAAAGATATGCATTCTTTTAGTGGCTCAGAGTTATTTTCTAAATTTCTTCACAACTCTTACAAGAGGAACTTCTAATATGCTGCTCTTCATGCCAAAACTTTTTTAAGAAGAAGTTTTTGGCTCGAAACCCAAAACATAATGCTGACTGATTGATAGTCACATAGTCTCTTCTGCCTTTGAATTAAAGGCCCAGTATTTCAATTAAGTATTAAGGGAGATCTCTTTGTTGAATAAGGCATAAGTGGAAAATAATATGCATAAGTATGTCTTAGTTGGTGTATAATCACCTTAAAATAGGAATTGTTGGGTTTTTTTTACCTTAAAAGTTAACTTTTTTTTGAAGATGATTTAATTCACCAGTGATTTAAGTGAGAAAATAAATCTAATGTGTATCTTAAGAATTTGACCTTAAAATGTTTCCTTGTGACTTCAAGAACAAGACAGAACACTTAGGTCTTATGAATACTTTCAAAGGTATTATGTTTTGTTGTAATTACATGTGATGCATTCTTCATGAATGGTGTATTCGGTTCCCAGATCATCATCAACAAAGAGTCTACAAGGCCTCCTCCAGACCCTCCTAACCCTGGATGGGTCCATTATAACATGAAGAACAGTCCTGGTGGAAGGGAGGTGTGGGACGTGAAGAGACTTCTGGAGGTAAGAAACAAACAGAGAGAAAGATGTGTAGACAGACAAAAAAAAACATGTAATTACACAAAATTTGCTGTGTGAGAGGTACACAAAGGACTTTGTAAAAATTCAACTGTAAGAATATTTCATGTGTTCACACAAGCATGTAAAGTCAATGTATGTATAATGTGTTGGCCAATCAGTTAAAGAAATACCAGTGCTAGAATATCAAATGTACAATGTACTTGAATTAAAAAGCAATGTGGAAGATAAGATGACAAGTTCATGTGAAATTTACTAAGTTCAAGTGTTGTCCAGATAATCTTCAACCAAATTAGACTGACCATTCATTTGGCAGCATAAATCCACTTTTGTTGTGATTCTGCTGTACAGTCTCCATTCAGTTTAAGAACTTAATGCTGCAGTGAAGCTCACTTAATGAAAACAATAACACTTCAGTTTACTCTCATGGTGTCAAAGTTAAAATTTCTAAAATGGATGTGAAAATGTGATTGAAAATGATGGTATTACCAATGTTACTGTTGTCGTTATGAATTCAGTTTTAATGTCAGTGAAACCTTTTTAACAGGGGTAATTTGACAGTGTTACAAATCCTTGTGAAATGGAGTTAAAGTTATTTTGACACGAACAGTTATGGGAAGATAATTGCTCTCTTTGTGTCCCTCAGCAATTCAGTTCAGACATAGCTGACAATGCCTCCACCGTGTGTCTGGCTCACCTATTCACCTACCAGGATTTTGATGAAGGCACACTGGGGCTGGCCTACGTGGCCCCCTCCAAACCTCAGGCCCTAGGCGGCCTCTGCCCAAAACGTAAGGACACAATTCTCGGCGGTGAAACAGCTTTGTTTTGATAAGCTAAGAATTAAATGGTGTATATATCTTATACATCTACATCACGCAACATCTACATTGCAACTATATAAAGGATGATCAGTGGTGTATTTTAAAAACGTCACAACACTTTTGTCTGTTATGTTGCTTTGTGTGTCACATTATACACACCAACTTTGTTGCATTATTATTGGTGGTAGCATTTTACAGTCATGGTCGTGCATGGTGTAAATAGTAAATTCTAATGAGCACTGACAAATTGATTAGCAACATGACATAAGAGTGGAGAAATTCTGCTTGTTTGACCTTAGAGCTTTTGTACATCCAGAAAAAATATTGACTTCCTCCTCTGATTTTGTCATCCTGCAGCATACTATCCATCTCACTCTGTAAAGAAGCCAAGTTACCTCAACACGGGTCTGACCAGCACCAAGAACTATGGCAAAACTATCCTAACTAAGGTCTGTTTTATCCTTTTTCTGAGTCCTCATCTTTGACAAAATGCATCACTAGGTGTTCCAGACTTTAGCCAGGATGTTATGCAACATGTCACATTGCCAAGTTCATGCTCTAAGTAGGGCAGACACACCTTTTTGTGTGGGTGTTATGAGTTACAGTTTTAACCAGTTTGCATTTTGACACCTCGGGTCTCACTGTGGTGATTGCTCTTTTGCACAGTCTAGAGTAAAGATGTAAAACACCAATGTAAGCTGAATAAGACATGATTAGGATATATATAATGCATGTTTTTTGTTGGTCAAATATGTTGTCTTAGTAGGTCAATACTTGCATCTTTCTTTTGAGGAAAGATCTTGTTTCAGACCATTTAGTGCTTGATAGAATTTTTTCTTCATTGACTCATACATACATACGTACAGTAATAGAGTTTGTAATCATAAAAATGTATCCTGGTGTGCTTGTGTCCCATCAGGAGGCAGATTTGGTAACCACTCATGAGCTGGGCCATAACTTCGGCGCCGAGCACGATCCTGACAACATCCCTTACTGTGCTCCCAGTGATGACCATGGGGGGAAGTTTGTCATGTACCCTATTGCTGTCAGCGGAGACCATGTCAACAACAAGGTACCTTCCCAAACAGCAAGATACAACAGAAAAATTATGATGTAGGAACTGTATGGTATATGAAATACTATGCTGACAAATATGGGAATGCACTCAGTTAATTTTGCAAAGTGTGACATGAAGTGTGAATACAATCTCTAAATTAATTGCTCAGTTTAAAGAGTGTTGGATAAGTGTGAGTCACAGTTGTTCCTGTGAATTATATTATAACAGTCAGTGTACTGTCCCTCCTCCGCCATTGGCCTGAGCAGCTAATATGCATCAGAGTTCTGCTACAGTTTAAGGTAGAAATTGTTGCTGTTTGTCTGTTCGGACTCGTTCTGCACTTGAAAATGGAAGTCTTGCAAAGGTTAAAGTTAATGTTAGAAGCCCATCAGTTATCATCACTAAAAGGCAATACTAAGTCTGTGAAACTGTTACATTTGGATGCAAGTTCATGCTTGGTTTTGGAAAAAAACTTAAAAAAAATGTCACGCACACTTTTATCATGCAGTTGTTCAGTAAATAGCTGTCACATTGTTTGAATCATCAATCTCTTTTTTTTATTACTTTATTACAGTCTTTTATCACACCATCCTACATTGTTGAGCATAAAATATCCACACCTAGTTGATGGCTAACCACTGTCTACTTCCTCCTCCTTACAGCGTTTTTCCAACTGCAGCAAAATCTCCGTAGGAAAAACCTTACGTTTCAAGGCTCCTGTGTGCTTCAAGGAGAGAAACAGTAAGGTGTGTGGGAACTCCAGAGTGGAGGAGGGGGAGGAGTGCGACCCTGGGCTCCTCCATCTCAACGATGACCTCTGCTGCTCATCTGACTGCAAATTCAAACCTGATGCACAGTGCAGGTATGAGACTCAAATGACAAAGTAAATCGTACAAAAAACTCTGTCCGTCCTGTGTGTCAGAATACACATTCATACCCTGGATTGAACTTGAGATGACAAAAAATCTTTGTGTTGCCAGTCTGAGTCACACATGTGTCACATGTCTCTGTTCTTTCCACAGTGACAGAAACAGTCCTTGCTGTAGGAAATGCAAGTTTGAGCAGGCAGGGACAAGGTGTCAGGAAGCCATTAATGCTACTTGTAAAGGCATATCCTCATGCACAGGTGAGCGCCTCCTGCTGGTGTAACTTGAGAACAGCAGCAAGTGCAAATCTATTTGTTTGGTGTTGGTACCTTTTAAAATGTATGAAACATAAATGCCTTTAAAACCACACCTCTTTCTCTCTTCTTATTAGGCAACAGCAGCCAGTGTCCACCTCCTGAAAATGCTAAGGACAACACAACGTGTGTTGACAATGGCCGTTGTCTCAATGGAGAATGCAATCCTTTCTGTGAGGCTGTGCAGAACCTTCAGTCTTGTGCCTGTAATGGTAAAGAACAGTCATCAGTCACTCACTACATTAGGAGGAAAATTTGCAAGAACCCCAGACTGATTAAAGCTTTAAGTAAACTTTCTGACTAATGTGTATTCTATTAGTCTGAACTGTACAACACCTATAATCAAAAAGGTCCAGGAAAGGTGTTTTAAATAGTCCCTGAATTAATTACTTTTTGGAATCAATCCTTTAATTGCTGTTCTAAAAAAAAAAAACAAAACTGAAAAATGCCACTTAATATGTGCACTGCCTCTGTGAATTAAGGGTATTGGTAATTTAAGTTTGCAAACATTAAAGGTTAATCCCTTAAAGTTAATCTCCTCTTCTGTTTGCAGAGACAGAGAACTCCTGTAAAGTTTGCTGCAGGGGAAAAGATGGCACCTGCTCTCCCTTTATCCAGTCCAATGGCAGTTTTCTTTTCCTTCGCAAAGGAAAACCCTGCACTGTGGGCTTCTGTGATGAGGGCGTGAGTCACCAAATTAGTTATTTCTATCCCCTGTGCTGACATGCTCTAAACATATATTGAATTTTCTTTTTCCAAACATAAGTCAAAACCTAAAGATCTTCAGAATTGTATGAATCTTAACAAATTGACAGGTTTTTGCTCATTTGTCTTTGTTCTTGTTAAACAGGGCAAGTGTATGAAGCAGGTGCAGGATGTGATCGAGAGGTTGTGGGATTTTATTGACAAGTTGGACATTAACACATTTGGTGAGTTGGCTACACTGGCCACTTTTAAATTTTATTAACAAATTGAAAAAGTGAGAAAGTCTGTCTTAAATTTGGTGTTGATTATTAAGCAGGGTAAAGCTCAGGTCTGATTGCCCTGACATTTTCCTTCAATTTGTCTTTCTTCATCAATGCTACCACTCTATCAGGGAAGTTCCTGGCTGATAACATAGTGGGATCTGTTGTGGTTTTTTCCCTCATCTTCTGGATTCCTCTCAGTATCCTGGTTCACTGTGTGGTAAGGAACTGCTGGACATTTTTTAGTGCATTTTTAACTGATCCTTTTTTGGCTCTCTTGCACTGTGGTTGAAGGTGTGGTTTCTCACAAGCTAAAGTAATGACCTAACTGTTTTTACTTCCTCAAATGCTGACTGTGCTGCACTCACGTGTTTCTCTCTGCAGGACAAACGACTCGATCAGCAGTATGAGGAGAACACAAAAAACTTCTACTACCCTCCAAGTGTAAGTTTGCCATGCCCATTTATGGTCCTGTGTACCAGCCTTGCTGCCACACTAACCAAACTAATTCAGCTACACATTAATTTTTGCAATATGCTGACTTCTTTAATAAGGGAGAAAGAGGCGCATGAAGGTTGATTGCTCAGTTTTAAGCATTTGCTGCATACCTACATGATCTGTCACCATTTAACCAGGTCTCAATATGCCAAAAAAGTCAGCTGAAAGTTTAAATTGAACATTTAGAAAAAAATTATTTATTTTTTATTTATTTTATTATTTTTCATCTTGCATGTTATATGCCAAACTTTTCTTGATCTTTTCTAATAGTAGTTAAAAGAAAACTTATTATTGCTTTTTGTTAACATACGACATTCTGACATCAAAACACATATGAGGAACTGAAGTGTTTTTGTTTGTGTTCTTTTCAATGGTTTGAAGTGGCAAAGCTGTGTTGAAAAAAGCTGATGTTAGTTACTTTTGTGCACAAACCAGATTTGAATCTGATAACTTTTGTGAGGCTTTATTTGAGTACCAAGCACATGTATTACTTAATTTCTTATTTAGTCATTAAAACTTAATGTTGACTAAAAAAAGGTAAAATTTGAAAGCAATTTTTAAGGGGCTCTCAGAAATTTTGTAGCGACCTAACAAGAAAGTGATGCCCTACTTTTATTTGTGTCTTTGACATTTAGTATTTGCACTACACAACAGGGACACGTTAACGCTCGTAGACATTTTCAATCAGTCCTAAGACAGTCCTGAGAAATCTGGTGTTAAATTGGCTTATATTCTTAAAAAACAAGAGAGAAATCAGGACGAAATACATCTAAGAGCTCTAAAGTGAAGCAGTGTGAACTAGTGGTCAGATTATTCGCCACTAAGGGCCTCACTGTCACTGCTGGGTTCAAGCTCCAAATGACCTGTCCATCACTCTTTGCCTTGGCCTTTTCCGTTTTCATCGGAACTGCAGCAGATGGTGGAAGTTTGTAGTCGAGCTCCCGCCATAGGTGAGTGCGTGCGCCATAGTTTGGTGTTGCAATGCGTTGCCATTGAGTCCATGATGGTGCATGGTCAGTGGCCCACATTTGGGATACTCCTGCAGTCACTTACTCCTTGATGTAATCACTGATCCGGTTGCACATTTCCAGTCCTCAAACTCACCTGTGACATTGTCATCTGAGCAATGAAGTGAGAAAGGCTGATAGAAAAATTAAGCTAATCAATTAAATGCATAATATGCAGGATTCCTTAAAAATAAGATTATTGTCTCAACTTAATTACAAACTGAGTGTATGGAGGTTGAATTGTTTGCATAAACCTTACCCTCTGCCTTTGTTGTCTTATTTTCTTATTTTGCTTTGTTCAGTGTAATTCTTGGTATCAGTGTTTAGGCAGTGGTGTATCACCTCCAAAAGAGCATGATAGACTCTATTTAAACATAGAAACAGGTAACATCACTCCTTCTCCTCTTCTTCTGCAATGTGCATGTTGCAGTTTTTAAATTCAGTTTTTTAATTCAGTTCCTGCATATTACGCCTTTAAAGTGACTGAACAGCTCTAAGTGTGTTCCTTTTTTAAGCATGTTGTCAGTGCAGTAATATCTGATCAGAAATTACCTCAAGAAAGCAAGTTGACATTTTAGGAGTATTCAAATAGAGAGAGGACTGGTTGACAGGTTGCACCTTGTTGTCGTTTGTGAAATCTGATGCAGTGTGTGTCAACATTTTAAGTTTGCATCTGCTGCTGTTCAAACCCACAACGTTAGGAAGGCGATGTCATTCAGGTGATTGCATTTTTTATTTACTCCTTTGTATTTTTCTTTTTTCTAAGTGGCTGTCTGCACTGTGTTACTTGCGAAGGTTTGGTTGGGAACACGTAGAGACTGAGGGCACATTCCTCTTTAGGCCTTTCTCATGGAAGACATTTTGGCAGGAAAAGCAAGGAAGCAACTAATAACATTAACAATGGCTTAATTCCATTTAGGTATGACAGAAAACCCTGCAAGTCAGCCAGTATGCACAATATCAAGACCTTGTGTGACTAAATGGATCACGGCCATTATTAATATTAGTTCCACCTGTTAGAAAGCACAAACTGTTCACCATGAGAAATGTTTGTTTTACCCATTCCCATTTTTAAAAGTAGTTTTTGGGTTAGTTATGAGATGGAGATACCAGATATATTACTATGTTTCTTTTAAAGTATAATGAATACAGCTTTAGAGTTTAGATAAAACCACCATTTAGGCTGAATGGAGTAAAAAAGGAATGGGTCCCACCTCAGTCAGACAGCTTTGAATTTCCTCTGTCTCACATATTTTTCTTTGCTCCTCAGAGTCAAGAAATGCTGAGCAACCTCGAGTCAGCGTCCGTGCGCATCGTCAAGCCTCCTCAGCCTCCCTCCTCCTCCGGCGGCCGGACCGCGCCCTCTTCCCTGCTCCCACATCCTCAGCAGCTGAACCAGGTCGGGGCCAGTCCCGCAGCCAGCAGCAGCAGCAGTACCCAGGCCCCCGGCCTGAGCTGCGGCCCCACCCCGGACAGCGCAGGGGGACTGCGGATGGCCACCATCCAGGAGGACACCAGCAGCGACTCTCACCAGGGAGAGGAGGGCCTGTCGGACGATTTCACAACCGCAGGAGCCTACTCGTCGGCTACGAAATCCTCCTACGAGGATCTGACAGAACAGAACCAGCCAGCCAGGGAGCGGCGGCGCCTCAAGAGGCAGGAATGCATTGACACTAAAGAGACAGAGTGCTGAGAGCAAATGACCACTACTGATTTGTGTTTTAGGGAACATGCACAAACACATCCTATACATATTTCTTATCACAGGCTCAAAGTGTTGAAAAGTAATAGCATTATCTTTTTTTATTGAGAACATTTTAGTCAACACCAGGTGCAGATATTAGTCATTAACTCGTAACTGGGATTGTACCACCATAAAGATTGAACATGAGTCTTTGAGATTGAACGTAACTACAAGTAAATGGATACTGAGTGAGTTTATGCTCGTGTGCCTTTAGGGCCTCTTTTCTGTTTGGTTTAAGGCCCTTGATCAAATGAAGCTTTGGAGAGGAGATTAGATCTGTGGTAATTAATTTATGACTGACCAGTTGCCCGAAAGCATCATTAAGCGCAATTATCTTTTTGTCATTACCCAGGTTTTGGATATGCAAATTTTTTCAAGGACAAAGAAGATAGAAACTGTTTGCAGGAATCTCAAAGCTTTATCTCTCTTTGCAAGTATTCTGTTATAAAAGAAGTTAGATATGATTGGAAATCATAAGTTTAGAAAAAAATCATATTAAGAACTCAAGGCCTGACTTTCCCCAATTGACGATCGTGCACAAAGTACCACTTTACCACTCCGCCTTACTTATACTACAAGTTCAATGATGTAAAGTAATATTATTGATGGTGTACATGTGGTTATTTTCTTGTAAAAAGAAACATTTGTGTCATATTAAGAAGCCAGCGCTAAACTTTGACCTGAGTGAATCTGTCATAACTGCACTTGAAGTATTTTTCACATCACTGGAGGATTTAAATAAGTTGTATATGTGCTCTCTATGTGTCATCTACAGTTTCTTTAAGAAAAAATTGAAGGCTGGTATGATAATTTTACCCCCTTGTACTTGAATGCAATATTCTTAATACTGTGCAAGGATCAAGTGGTAGTTTCCATCAGTATTACTCTTACTTTATTTGGTGGTCATGTATTCTCTCTGTGTGGTTTAATCCCTTTGTGAAACACAGTGCCTTTTCAGATTTCATGCCTACTAGTTATAACTTATTTCTGTCCAAAATGAAAATATCAAATAGTTGAACATGGATCTGGACAATCCTGGAATTAGTTTGAACAGAAGCTACCTAAGGTGCTCAGATGTTATTTTTGTGCATGGTTTTCTGTCCATGTGCCAATGTGAGTTATAACCCTCTTTTCTTTTATTTAATGCCATCTCACCACCGTGGCCTGCTATTTCTCATGTTGAAACTGTAAAATATGTATTTAACTGTAGGTCAAAGATAAAAAGTAGACTTTGTAGCTAACATTGACTCTATGGTATGGATGTGAACTGTTACAGAACAAGCAGATGTCCTGTATGATTCATTCTGTGTATAATTTTAGTGTTTTTATGCACACAAATTTCCACCATTTAATTTTTTGTATTTTCTTGCTTGTACTACTTACAAACATCTCAAAATAAAAATCTTTATTGTGCATTTTAAACATTAGTATATGATCTCACATTTGACTTAAACAAATCACAGCTGATTCACTGTTCCATAACAGGAGTGCTGTCCAGTGTCAGGCCCTCAGGAGATTTATAGCAAGTGCATCACGTGAATGCTGGTTAAGTGTTTTGTTCCCTGCAGACTATCCAGCTCTGTTAGATCTTAACAAAAGATGTTCTCCAAAGCCATCACTGGTCACAGAGTAGGCTGCTCTCAGGGCTCTTGGGGTCAACATCTCCCCAGTAGGGCAGGATGAAGGGCAGGTCAGCCACACGACTCTCAAGCAGCCCCCACAGATGTTGAGCCACAAACTGGTTTCCCTTCTCTGAGAGATGCAGCCCATCTGACAGGTAGACTGTGTAATCCTGTGGAGCAGAGGACAATCGGGATGTCTAAGGCCCCAGGAAGGCTTTCATTAAATATGGAATTTAGATCAGATGGATAATGAAAAAAAGATTATAAAAAATCTCTGTAACAGGTCTGGCCACATTAAATGTGAACACTTTCAGTTTATCTCATAAATATGATGAAATGTGATAAAGTATTCAAATATTTAGGTACACCAATTTTTTTGAAAATCAAAACCGCTGGCATGATGTTACAAACACAACCTACTTGTCCATCTTTCTGCATGAGTGTCCAGAGGTCCAGGACGTCTGCCCCACACTGACCAGCAGCCCGGACACATGCCTGGGCGTACTGACCGGTTGTAGAGTTGAGGCGATTGAGAGGACATCCTGGAAAGTACATGAAGAAGCACTCTTGAACTTTGTAGGCCTGTAGCTTAAAAATGGTCTGTGCGATGATGCGTGAACAACAGAGAAGAGAACCTGTGAATGAGTTCTACCTTTCAAAATGCACTCCTTCTCCCAGGATGGCTCATGAATGGGTGGAGGGGTGATGAAGATCACTCTGTTTGCTGACACTCCAGCTGAAGCCAGAAGCCTGGTGATCTCCTTCAGATTCTCTGAATATTCCTGCACAGGGACGTGCTGTTGAGGGTTTTTATCTGAATGACAGGAACAGACAAAAGGAAGCAAAATTAGACAAAATCTTTAGGAGAGGATGATTAACTTAAGGTGAAAATATGCATTCTAAAAATGCTCAGGTATAGATACCACTGTTGCATGTCATGTCTCTTTCTCTCTGACCTCCACTCCTATCTGTCTTTATAATGTACAGAGGCAGAAGCTTATAAATGCAAACTTGCCTTAAAATAAAAAAATCTTTCAAAATTGTATTTAATCTTGAGAAAGCAGGGAAAATATTTCAGAGATTTTATCACTTCTTATCTCCTTAAGCAGTTACAGTTAAATTGTACCTTCAAGTGCACTGTCATTGGCTCCAAAAAAGACAGTAACAGCAGCTATGTTGTTGTCTGCTGAGTTGTGGCTGTTGACGAGGCGAGGAAGAATTATCTTGCCCCATCTGGAGTTGTAGCCAGACAGTCCTCTGTTTACAACATCACACTTTCTGATGACAAAATATATGTCAGTTTGAGAGATTAGTCAAAGGCATAACGTACATGAAAAAAAAGAAAATCAGTGCATTTCTCTTTAAAACTCTTGACGACTGAGAAATTAGTTGAGCACTTAATATCTGGCCACAAGTATCAACAACAAACATATACGAACTCCTTACCTTTGTAGTTTGTTGGCAATTTCTGCACCCCAGCCATTGGTTTGAAATGAATACTGAAAGAACAACAGTTCTGCTTATTTAAACCAAACTTAAACTAGCAAGCTAGCGGTTAACGCTAACTTACTAGCTATGCAGAAGACAATATATCGTAACAGTCTTAAATAAATGATTTTCATTCATGACTAACCTGTGTTATAGAGTCGCCAAATAAAATTACTTTAGGCCAAATTACAGTTTTTAACTTGGACATCATGGAGCTGTGGGTAGACAGAATCTTTTGCCGCACAAAACAAACCGAAACTTCCGGTTAGCGAGTTTGGGGCGTGTTCACAAACTTCAAAATAAAAGTTTAAACATCGTGAGTTTTATAAATAAATAAATAAATAAATAAATAAATAAATGCATCAATGCATTAATTCAAAAGAGACTTATAAAGTTCAAACAAAAAAGTGTGCATTAAATTCAGCAAGCTCAGGAGAGAAAAAAAAATCGGAGCAATAAAAATAAAAAAAAAGACTTATAATGATCAAAGTAATGGATGCTTAAAAAATGAGAAAGTAGGACAAAAGTATGTCTTGTTGAATTGCTATTGCGTAAATTGTTGTCTACTGAAGGGGGGAAAAAACGGATATAGTCAAACTAGCAAACTACTGCATAATTTTTCTCAGAAGTTAAAATTTTGATGTATGTCAATGAGGGTATGCTAAAATACAGACAGAAATTTCTGTATAAAGCAAAACATTCAGCAACGCTAAAAACCACAGCCTTAAATGTGATTATAAACTTGAATAAAAAACGCTTCTTAAACAAAAACTAAACCTTAAACCTTAATAAAGGTTGAATTTATCATTGAACTGTTGTTTTATATTGTATCATTTTTAACTACATATACATAATAAACTGGCAGCTGAGTGTATGTTTAACTGTGTGCTCGCCTTAAGAAAAAAAATCACATTTTTATTCAGCTTTAATTGAAAGTAGTTAGCGAGAACATAAAATGTCTCGCTTCCCCCTTTAAGCTAATAATCACCTTTTTCTGAAGTCTTTTGTATCTGGTGGATACTGTCTGGTATATTGTTAGGAAATTATGAGGAAAAATACAGACTTGTGAAACTGAAATACTTTGTTCGTTTTTTTAGATTTTAATAATAGATTCTGTAAAACTGATACGTTAAGAATTGCGGAAAAGTGGATGTACAAAATAGGAATTGTAAAATGCAGTTATGTAGGTATTGCTAATTTGAATCACGCTGCTTTTGTTATTTACACATCCACCACTGGGAGGTGCTGCAGTTAGAGGACCCTACCTTAACCACTCAGAACGCTCAGAACTCATTTTCCTCTGCTCCTCCAACATGGCGGAGGTCAAATACAGTCTTGTACGGGGAGCGTACGAATTGACACATAAAACATTGAACCACCACCTCCTGAAAAGTCAGAATAAGCAAGGTAAAGGTGCAATACAAGCTTCTTCTCTGTCGACGGGGTTTCTTTTGAGTGATATTCAAAATGGCTATTTTTATGGAACTGAAAGTGCTACGGACAGAGTGACCGTTGGAGTTTCGCCGGACAGTTACACAAGGGTAACACCGCTGTTTTGTGCTGAATACAAGTATAATCTTGAATTAAATAAAAAGTGTTCCGGTCATATGAAACCACGGGACCAAACGGGACCAAGAAGTTTCTTTAGGTGTGGGAGATACGCCAACAGAGGGACTGTGAGTACCTTCAGGTCTACTTCTCGACTACAAAGTCTTGGTGGTAGAGTTTTGCTCTGTGGACATGGACAGCTTGTGTTTGTCAGACATTACAGCGGCGACGAAAGTCGATCTGAGCCGCTTTTCAAAACCAAGACAGGCTACTATGACATACTGGGGGTGACATCGACCGCCACTCAAGCCCAGGTTAAAACAGCCTACTACAAGCAGTCCTTCCTGTACCACCCAGACAGAAACGCCGGCAGCGATGAGGCCAACGACCGTTTCTCTGAGATCAACGAAGCCTACACGGTGCTGGGCAACAAGGCTCTGAGAAGGAAATACGATCGAGGTCTGTTGAGTCAGTCAGACCTCATCGCAACGACCAGACCCGGTAAGGATACCACAGGGAGCTCCGGGAAACGACAAACTGGTAGCCGACGGTCTGTGATGGGCGCAGACGGCCCGGGAGGCGTCTTTGATTTCGACAAGTTTTTCAAGGCCCATTACAGTGAGCAGCTGCAGAAAGAGAAAGACATTAGATCCCGAAAGATGGAGTTGAAGGAAGGGACAAAGAGGGGCAGTTGGATTGTGGAGTTAGGATTCGGGTTCATGACGGTGATGGCCGTGGCATTGATATACAGCTTAAAGCACAAATGAAGGATGTGCCAAAGAGAAATATTGTCCTTGTTCGAAAATTTTGGACATCTTAACCGACATGTATTGCGGGACACTTGAATCATCACCTCCATTCATACTACTAAAATAACTCCAAAACCATGTACATGTTTGCTGTTAAACGCCCTCTGTCTGAACCCTGTCCTCTCACCTCTTCTGTTCAGACCGGCAGGGACCAGTCAGTGGAATGTTGTAAATCATGGATGATTACATATCATCCTTATTTCAAATATCACAAAGTAAAATTGTGCAATTTTCCGTAGAATTACATTGGAAAGCTGCTAGTATGACGAAACTGTAATGCTCATATTTTTAAATTCCTCGACCTGCCATCTTAGGTCTCAGCACGGTATTGTATACCTCTCACTCAACAGAGGATTAATTGGTGTTTTAGATGCATCTATGCACTGGTTTGTGCTTGTTGTAGCCTTTGTCACTTAGCCAGTTTTACAGCCAATGTGACTCAGAATATCAG
>JAPZDZ010000007.1:11892614-11903439 GCA_029783805.1 Acanthurus tennentii | reverse complement strand
ATTTTTCTTCCTTTGAACTCCAGGATAATGCATGACCTCCCAACTTCTTGACCAGCACCCCTGTAGTTACATAAGAAAATAGCATTTAAGCTAATATATATGGATTTGTTATTGTTATGGCTGCACATAAAGGACGCCACTCAAATCCTTCATTCATAAAAAAATACAAATAATTAACTCACAATGGACGAATTAGGAGCTGGTCACTTTCCTCCGCGGGTACAATCACCTCTAATTTGCGTTTTGTGGACATAGGTGTTAAATTTATCGGGTTTATTTTAAAATATAAAGAATTAATCCGTCCATACTACACTGTACTGAATGAATGAGAGGGGCGGCCTTTCGTAACGTCACATTTCCGGTGTTGTGTCAAAATACTTCCGATGTTAATCAAAACTTTCGCAAACGTTCCGCTACGAACGTTGATCAGTTTCAGCCGTAAAAAACATAATTAAAAAAAAATAACATACCTAATGTCAAAAGAGATATTGTAAATATGAATATGCATGAAAAAAACAAGCTTTGTTCATACTTAGCAATATATATCATCCACTGGCCTCATTTAACTGGAGATTTGTTTTTATTGTATTAGGTCGCGTCCCCTTTAAGCGGTGATGGGTGTAGGCTGTGAAACTCAACGGGAAGCCACAGAGTCAAACTGTAGGTAAACAGAAAGCTTCTTTGATTAAAAATTATTTTACGGTACACTGAAACGAGTACGATACAGCCTGACTTGCAAACTTGCTAACTTCATTAAAAACATTGCGTTTGACTTTCCCGACTCGTTTCGAAAGACTTCGTTTATTTAACATCGGCGTGAAAATAAATGCGGCGGGGGACATTTAAGGTGGAGTAGGGTGAGTTTTCTTTTTTTCAACAACTCATTTGTCTTTTATTTTAGGATGTACAAATGTAGCTTACGAGCATTTTTATTTTAGCTGTGCATGTAGGTTAGCTAGCTAGATAAATGATAACTTGAAGTCAAAAGTAACCTGTTGATCCTGGTGTCTGGTGTATAATTATATAATATGGGGGCTGTGTTGTAATTTTTTATGCCCTCAACATCAACCCACGAACTCACAGTTACACCTTCCAACCTCAGACCCAAAGCAATAATTTGCTCTGATGTGATGGAGGAAGAAGATACTGTTACAGCAGCAGGTGTAACGGATCCACTGGTTTCCGTATCCCTTTGAGACTTCATTAGCAGTTACTCGTAGTCACTTTCCTCAGTAATTATTTTCTATCACATCTGGCAAAAACTCAGCGTTTACCTAATAATGTTAACATCGCCAAAAATAGCATTAACAAAATGCGATATTAGTTTTTGGCGCTATAACGTTCTCTTAACAAAACCTGTCGGATGGAGAGCCATCCAGTATTTAAGATGGATTACTGAAACATTCTCCATTTAAAAAGAATCAATCCTCCATTTACATTTTAAAGACAGTGTACGTTGACATTAAATTCTAACAGAGCATTTTAAATTTGCCCTTTTATTTTGCTTTGTAATTTAAATAATTATTATTGTGAATTAAAATGTCTTTAGTGGAGTTCAGACCTAATAACCCTGACAGCAGATAAAGGACAGAGTAGTTTTCCAGTGCCAACTCTCCTGGGCAAACTGTTGTTTTTTTAAGCACTATTACTACTACAATGAACTGCAATAGAAGCCAAAATTATAAACACTAATTTGTCTATGTTGTATTGTATTTGTCTCATTTCAAAGCTCTGCACAATTATATATATATATTTTTATCATATTTGTGTTCATATTAAGTAGGTGTTCATATTAAGTAGGTTGCTGAGGCTGGAGGGCTGGATGTGGTCCGTCATGGTGAACGATGTTCCGAAAAGTGAAAAAACGCCACAGCAGCAGCAGCTCACAAAGCAGTGAGATCAGCACCAAAAGCAAAGTAAAGCAACACAAACACACATAAATGTTACAGCAGAGTCACTTTATTCCTTTGGTGATTTTGTCCAACACCCTCTCGTTTTTCTGACTCTGTCTAGTCTGTGGATTCTAGTTTGGGAGGGCTCTCCAGATCCAGCACTGTCGCCAGCCTCGACACAGACTCTACCAAGAGCTCAGGTCAGTCTCTTTTTCCCCCTTATCTTCCATTCCTCTACTGTTTGTTTGTAGCTGATCATTTGATGTACGCCCCCCCCATAGGTAACAGCACATCTGAAACATGTGCTGAGTTCCGCGTGAAATATGTGGGAGCTATTGAGAAGTTACAGTTTGACATGAGCAAGACCCTCCAGGAGCCTCTGGATCTCATCAACTACATTGATGCTGCTCAGGTCAGAGGCTGAGGAAATATCACATTACCATTAACCTGCGCTGTCATTAGAGTGGATGCTTTAAACATTCTGCTCCTTGTCACAGCAAGATGGAAAGCTTCCCTTTGTGCCTGGAGATGAAGAGATGATTCTGGGAGTGTCCAAGTACGGAGTCAAAGTGGCCTCGCTGGACCAGTGTGTGAGTGGAACCGTGATATATTGTGCTTCAGATTGAGTGGGCATCGATTAGAAATGTGCAGTGTTTGCTGGGTCATCAAAACAGCCAAACAGCGTGGCTATGAATCCAACATCAGTTTATATTTTTGACACTGTTCTGCGCAAAAGCTGCTGACTCAAATATTTCAGCAATCCCCCTGATGTCTCCTCCTCCTGTCCTGTTTTATTTAAACTGATTTAGTCTAAGCTGGATTTGGAAGTATAGCTCTGGTTAAATGCTACAGATTTTAACCTTAAAACTATCTGTCTTAATACTACATGTCACTAATTACAACTAAGGAACTGTATCGAGTCAGTAATGAAGAGATTTTAATTGTACCTTTGGCCAGGATGTGCTGCATCGCCACCCTCTGTACCTGATAGTGCGGATGCTGTGTTACGATGACGGTCTTGGTGCAGGGAAGAACCTCCTGGCTCTCAAAACCACCGATGCAAAGCAGGAGGAGTGCAGCATCTGGGTGTACCAGTGCAACAGCTCAGTGAGTGTGACAAAGTATAGATTCAAACAGTTTGCTGCATTTGATCTACCCCTTTAAATAGAAGTAGTTTTTTAACTTGTTTTTCCGAACAGGAGCAGGCTCAGTCCATCTGCAAGGTGCTGTCGGCTTCTTTTGACTGCGCTCTGACATCAGACAAGTCCTGAGGCCGGATTGATGGGTGAGAGCTGAGATGGAGAAGAGAAATAACACAACTGCAAAAACAGCAGCAGTGAGTCAGGAGACAAACACGGCTGCATCATAATTTCCGAAAATTTGCAATCATTTTCCTTTCTTCTTTTTTTCTCCAGCTTTGCTTTCTTTTTAAGAGAGATTAACTGGAACACAAAAACCTGTGTGTTTTTCCATGTTAATTAGCAGGGAAACATGATTCAGGCCTATGTACTGGTCACGTCAGGCCCAGTTTGTGATTGGTACAATCACGAGATGAGACAAGACCACTGTGAATTTTCTGAATCATTTCCTTGGAATTTGTTTCCTTTACCTCACATGTTCCTGTGTGACCTGTCACGTAAAGTCAAGAGCAAGAAAACGAAAGTGTAGAAAAGGAAAATGGTTGTAATTTTTAAACTTGGGAAAGCGCACAGCATTCTGTAGTTTCGTATAAATCAGTCATATTTAATTATAAATTATGGTACAAGTGGTACATCTAACATTGTAACCCACCTCTGCCCAGCTGTGTCAGCATATTGTAATTCATGGGAAGCATTCATCAGTGCAAAAAAAAAGAATCGGTACACAGATTTGACGACATGTACGCAGTTAAGTTCTCTTCATCTGGAAACCACTCATACTTTTTGTATTTCAGATCTCCATTTTGTGTGTCTTTGTGTGTTTTGTATTGTTTTTCTGTGACAAATAGTACTGGTACAATAGTGTCACTTTTTGACTTGAAGGTACATCATGCAAAATATTTTTAACATTCAATATTTTGTCTTAATTTGGGTGATTTACTCATTTTTTTTAATCACTGTTTTATTGTATCATGCTTTAAATTTCATTATACTGTAAGTTCTCGGTACCAAAAGCTTATTTTTTCTGATTTGTTAAGTCCTTGTTTTTATATATTGATCACTGAATAGACTGGGACAACATAAATCCTTATAGACTGTTGGGCTGTTTTTACAAAGCATAGGAATGTGTTTACTGTCAGGTACCAACTTGACTTCACCTTTTACATAATAAATAGCCTTTTTCTTGACTCCTTTTAAACATGGTCCTGTTTAAATTGGAGTGAAAATGTGTGATAACAGGGAAATGAAAGAATTTGATCTGGTACGTTAAAGAAGTGGAAGGCTTTTGGTTTTTGATAATAATTTTACTGATTAAAGTGGCATTTCTCCTTTGTCTTCCAGTGTCATATTTAACATTTTTCGGAGGCGTCTTTTGGAAACTCTTTCTCTAAAACAAAGCTCAAAATGTTTTCACACTGCAGTGCATTTTGAAACTTGGTCACGGACATGCTGACATATTCCTCCATCAGAGGGAGCTCTTGATACATGATCCGACTTTTCCTTGGCAGAAATCACACTGGTCAAATGATGCTATATTTTTGAAATGCAGGTCATTAGTGTAAACGGTTATTTTTTGCACAAGACTGAAATACCCCTCCAAAAGAAAATGTTGTGCCACCAGCTATAATCAAGTAAAAGTAGGCATTATTTAGTTGCATGAATGGTTCAAAAATATCCTAATACACTTAAGAAACAGACAAGGCTTTGTATTGTTTCATATTTTATTATTCCAGTTTCATTTTCCCATTTACTTGCACAATAGAGTTAAGAGTTGCAGTGATCCACAAACAGTTAATGACAATGAATTAAGTTTATTTTCCCAGTTGTGTGTGTGTGTGTGTGTGTGTGTGTTGGTATGTCTGTGTATTTTCAGCACACACACATACATGCAGACAGGTCCAGCTGAGGTCGTATCTGTAACTGCTCTTCACCCACAGCGCATTAAAAGACATTTACTGCCCAAGTTAACTCTTTTTTTTTTACATTTAAATATCAACAAAACAAAACCAAATCTATTTACATGAATAGATTATTAAATCTAACTGTTTCCAGTGAGTTCATATTAAACATGATGAAGAGAGCAATGAGTTACAAGTCACATGCGTCTCCTCTGGTCATTCACACGTATCCATGGAAGGCTCTGTCTTCAGGTTAAATGCCTAAATATCAACATCATGAACAGAAAGAAAGTTGCTCTGCAACCAAAATGAAGTTAATTACATTGAATTTTTTATACTTTTTTCCCGAACAAGAATGATAAACTCATCTCTCTACATCATAGGACCCCAGGTATGAAAGGTTTAAGCTGTGGGAAGTTGATTTCTTCTTTTCTGGTTGCAGACAGAATGTCAGAGCCTGTCAGAGTCTGAGAGCACTCAAAGGCAAGAGGAAGCAACGCAAGTCACAGAGCTACCTCATCAAATTCCCTCGCTCTCTTCTTTTATCCCCTCTCACTTCAATATTCTTTCATTCTCAGCTTATTCTGCGCAGACGAGACATGCTCACGCACACAAACACTTCCTATTCCTCTAATAAGGCAGGTGACAGTTCGAAGACAGCCTGAGATGTCAGATTCTGAATAAAGGTAATTACTGGCTGCTGTAGCTCCATTCAGGCTCATCAAATGACCTTAACAGTAACGGAGGAAGAACCAGAGTGTGGCTGTTCAATATTTTTCATGAAATAGTACAGGAAGAGTGTGTTCGTGTGTGAAGAAGCCTTCATAGAAGCTGGGTGATATGGAGTTCATTTGCAGCTCTGTCACTCCACACACTTGTGAGAAAGCCGTTTTTCACATGTGTGATGAGTTGGAAGCTATTTTTACATTCCCCTCCTTTTAGACAGCAGTTTGTCTTCGAAATGGGAACATGGAAGCGCTCCCTTGGGTGCAACTTCTAGCATATTCCAGGGTTAATTTAGCACCATTAGAAAAACCCTCCACACAGAAGGCCCACTGCGGGGTTAAAAGCAGGTAGGCTTTTTAAATTGCTCATGCATAGAGGTGGAATGTAAGCATGTCGACTATGTTCACATTTACAGTTGCTAGTATGATAATATACATTGCTGTTGTCTTCTTAATTCTACCACTTTCAGGACTGTGTACAATGCAGCTGAGCAGAAAACAGATGAAATGAACACTGTACAAATAACCTTCATTATGTCACGCGTGGTCTCATGTTATAACAAGGAGAAAGACGAGGAAAGTGCATTTATTGCGAGTTTGTTCACTACAATCATTGCTTTTAAAGAGTCTTTGTCAGAAACATTAACAGCAAGCAGTAAAACCACATACGGTCCCCATGAGTCCTCGCAAGGAGCGTCAGCCAGACTTTCTGGCGCAAGTCTAGGCTGCAGTTGCCATGACGATGATACAGCAGTGTCACTTAAACAAGCCTGCCGATGGTGCCAGTGATGATGATGATGTTGACGACGACAAGGACGATGGTGGGGTTTTTGCGGACACAGACAGGTGAAGGAGGGACACAGGATCCCCGTGACATTTCCTGAGACCCAGAGAGGAACCGTTCAGTCGGCGATGAAGTGTACGAACGTGACCGGGAAGGCTCCTCTTCTCATGGGATCACCTTCGATGTGGCCCAGCTGTGAAGAGGGAAGACAGAGTGGAGAAATCAGAGTAAGAGGACCATAATAGAAGCTACGACTCAGAATTCTTTAAGAGTTGCATAATTTCACTAAAACACAAAATAATTTGACTTCTTTTAATGACACAAGTCACTTAGAGCACAGACACGACACTAAAACACCACTGAACACAAAGGCTGGGTTTCAGTATTGATCAATATTCAGTATTGGGTTTCAGTATTGATCAGTGTTGATCAATATTAACAATATTGATCAAGTTATGAAATATTATCAATATTTAAATCACAACTTTTAAGCCATGTATCAGTGAATGTGGGTACACTTGCACTAAAAATGATGTGACTGTCATTGCCTCTAATATAAAATATACAGTTAGGAATGCATGTATTATTTGTAAAATGTGTAAATGAAGAAAAGCATTATTGTAACACGGTGTAACTTCTGGAAATACATGACAGCTGAATATTTGTGGGGTGAAAATAAAACATTTTTAAAAGTCTTCAGGATAAATCTGAGAATATCTTTCACATACTTGCAATTTTTTTCCCCTCTCAGCCAATGTTGCTGGCTTTTTATTTTCAGGCTTCTGATTGGCCAATATGTCTTTATGGTTAGGTTGGTTTAGCAGCACTCCAATTGTGTCTTTCCATTGTAATTTAATTACAGATTTTTTTTTTAAAGTGCTTGTGTAAACTGGATTTTCTAAAAAACAAAGGAGGGAAAACCCTGTCATAAAAAATATTTGTGTATGTGTGAACGAGGTCTGAATCACAACTGACTTGAGTTGGGAGCTAACATTGCTGCTGAACACGACCTACTGGAGCACACAGAGTGGACTAGGAGAGGCTAAATCACAATAAACACCTTGATAATATTTAAAATGACATGACCACATTATATTACCTTGGATGATTAAGAAGATAGTACTTATAATATCCATTTAAGTCATTTTAAACGTCTTCTATACCTGAAAATAAAAAGCTAGGACATGTTTCTGCATGTTTGGACAAGGCTTAGAGTGAAGCATGACAAGTAATTAAGGACATAAATACAGCATAACGAGCAGTTTGTTGATACTATGTAAACTAAAACCACAGCAAAGTTAAAACCCATGTTATAAACACTGCTTCTACAAACACCAAAACATCCTCCTCTAATTTATTTTACTTCTCCCATGAAATGTTTTCATAGCCAAGAATTAAAAATGAAACTTAATAGTTTGAGTCATAACAGGCCTGTCGTCCAACAAAAAGACAAATTTAACCTCCAACTAAACCGCAGTGACACTCGCCACAGATGACTTCACCCCCTCTTTGCTCTCATTTACTGTGCTTTGATTTCAATATATTTTAGACAGACAAAGAATGATAACGCCGCTAAAAGCAGGACAGAGAGGAAGCACTGCGGGGACCTCGGGGGACTCCGGGGTCCTTGCGGGGACATTGAGAGAGAGTGACTAAATACGGTCATTTCTGCAGAGGTGGCTCGGAGGAAAACAAGTTGCAGCTGGTTGATGTTCACACAAGGGACTCCACAGACGAGGCAGCAGCAGGCGGAAAAAGAGGAGGAGGTGGGGGGGGTATCAGCCAGAGTGAGATCATGGCTTTTTGCTTGAGCCGCCATGGTTACGGAGTCGGCTGCGACCATGGGAGCGGAGTGGGATGTGAGTTGGACTGGGGAGCGCTTTGTGCTTTAATCTGAGAGCATAATGCAAGTATCCAAAAATGTAAAAAAAAAAAAAAAAAAAAACCTAACAAAAAAAAAACCCACACACCCTGAAAACACTGATTATGCGGCCTGAGAGATACTGACCCACCACTCCTGGTCCTCCTCTCCATCCACCACGATCACCTCGCCCTCAGAGAAGGTCAGCTCGTCTGGGTTGTCGGCTACACAGTTGTAGATGGCTTTCACTCGCTTTGGCCTCTGCTTCTGAGACAAGAACAACATACATGTTTGAAAATGTCATCATGGGACACAGTTTTGGTGCCGATTGTCTTATACTGCCGGGGTGTTTTTCTATATTGGGAACAAAGTCCAAGTTACACTGAGAGGATGCAGGTGGTGAAAGTCACTGTTGTCAGATCACATTATCAGATAAAGCTCCTTGGAACAATTATGTGCATCCCTTCAGGTATTTTTTCTTTTCAAAACTCCATTTTGGGAGTTTTTTTTCTCTTTTTCAAATTGCAGGTCTCAGAACAGAGAGTTTTTGTTAAATATATTAAACTCATTTTAGGCTTGTCATAAAGTTTGCTATCAATAGTCACTATAAAATAGAAGGAAGAATTCTTTATTGGCATATAAAAATCATGCTTAATACAACATAGTAATATTAGATTTGTGCATGCAACCCACCATAAGAAGCAATGGGCAGCCACTGCATAGTTAACCCAGATTAAGTCCAGCTATACATGTTTTTATGATGAGGGGAACCCCAGGGGAAACCTAACCACTGAGCCATCACGCTGCCCAATAAGGATAAAGCACCAGCTTTTAATGGAAACTTATTTTGGTCTAAACAAATAAATTTACTCAACTTTTTCAGTTTTTCTCCAATGTCTGCCTTGTGTGTTTTGTTTTTTTTTGCAGCTCTGATCAAACTTTGCATTGTAAAGTTAATTTCGGTTTGAATTCTAATGTGGACAAGTGGTTAAAAACTAGAGGTTACAAGCTCTTAAAAACCACTGATTCATCCAGCGATTACTGGTGAAGCCTAGCTCTGAAACTAGAGAATAAACTTAAAAAAACTTAAAAAAACCCAAAACAAGTTGTTATAATCCTTTGATTCTCCCCTAAATGATCAACTAAAGGCAATGTTATAATTCTAGGTCAAACATTTTTTTGAATGAATTCCCTCTGACACCTTTAAAACTCTAAAAGAGAGCAAAACAGCTCTTCTACAAAAACTGAGATAGAAGCACTATGACCATTAGCGTACAGGCAGGAAATTTACTGCATTAACAGACACTGGAAACACTGAGACAACAGGTCAGCCTGCGGTGAACTGAAGAGAATTGCTCCACACTAATAACAGAATAAACCATGACTCGGAAAATCAGCAGCCAGTGATTCTGTAGGATAGTATGAATGAATAAGCACTTTACAATCGGCCATATCTGAATGACAATGAGAGGAAGAATGGGGACTCACCGGGTAGGCCTTCCTCGGCATGGGGGCTGGAGGCAGAGACTGACCCATGGAGTTCTGGGGGCATCCTGGCACTTCCTTAGCTGGAACAGGAAGAGGAAATTATGTCACAATGACAACAAAACTTAGCAAGTTTCCATAGAGGAAAACAGGACCTGACAGATAGAAGAACACGTTGAATGTACAGATTCAACAGAGTGGATATTCACTGTTTTCTCACCTGGTCTTTCAATTGATTGTGTTCGATTTAACGGTCCTCTGCTGAAGCTTTTATCATTGCTGTAAAACACAAGAAGAACAAAACGAATGTGCTCTTATCAGCAAAGTAATAGTCACATTAAGACAAGAATCTAACAGAAAGAGCTGTCCAACACTTTGAGACTCAACAGCTCTGTTACAGAGTTATTACAGCGCCATCAGCCCTGTGGGAGATAAAAAAGACAAAAGGGCGACTGTGGAGAAGAGTTATCGCTCGTCTGGCTTGGCGCAGAGCTTAGCCTGGAAGCTAATGAAGCAGCTAAACAGAAGCCTTGTAGATTCATTCATTTTAAGGGAACAAACAGCAGGACACACAACCCCTGGAGCAGCGACAATGCTCCTGTGTATGTGAAGGGAATTATATAAATCTATTGTTTCAATTTGCAGCTCCTGAAGCTGCAAAAAAACCCACCATGAACACTGAATTCATAGTTGCAAAAACTGTGAAAAGTAAAAAGTGCTGTTCTTACCCAGCAGGAGATTTAGGTGGCACCCCTCTAGACCCCACCGGTCCCTGGCCCGACTTAGACTGTATGCTCATTGCCTCCATCTTTGCCACAGGAGCAGGACCAAGACCTGAAACACACAGTTACACCGTTAGATTTCTTTTTGTTTCATGTCTCTGAAAACTAAACGCATCACTGGGCCTTAACCAGCAAACACAAAAAGCAATCACTGAGTGATTATTTGCATGCTAAATGATTAAATACATCCTAAAACTGTCTGGTCAGATTTTGGCTCATCATGTGGATGTAAAATCCAAGAACTGGGAACAAGATCATA
>JAPZDZ010000007.1:11809220-11820241 GCA_029783805.1 Acanthurus tennentii | reverse complement strand
CATCAGCTGTGAAGTCCTTCCACAGCTGCAGCTGTTTCAATATGCAACAGCTGGGCCCCCGAGAAACCTCTTTACTGACTTCTTTTGACACATACAATGGACATTAACAACATCGTTATAATAGCATTTTGTTAAGCTTAGAGACCGGGGGTCGTACTGACATTACATTAGGGGATGTTATTGTGTCGTGGCTTAAATCTATTTAAGCTGCTAGTAAGTTTAACACATAGGAAAGAGGAGGGAAGAAGCACTCCCCGTTGAAGTTAAAGAGGTTGTGTGAAACATCAGCACGCCTCACTGCAAGGCACTTTTGGTAAGAAAATAGACTGATAGACAGAAATTTGTTTCACCCAACTCCATGAATTGTACATTTTCTTTCTTTTTTTAAAACCAAACAAAATGGACAAGAGGACTGACAGAGCTTACTGAATTCAGTGACCTGGCTAAACTGGTGAATTAACCACACAAACTCCTCTAGACAGGGAGTATTACACTCACCCAGGAACACCTGGCTCACACCTTCTCATTCAATGCAACACACAATGCTCATAACAACAATAAGGGACTTGAAATTTGCAACCAAAGACTTGAGACCTGACTATGATTTGCTCATAAAAGAACTGTGACATAACTTGGACTCCAGTTTAAAAAGCCTGAGTCTTGACTTGGACCTTCAAAAGTGTTTTGTGAGCGTCACTTCTAGAACCTTAATATCTAGGTGCAGGTTTTAGCCACTGTTTTGCAGTGGATCAGTATCCTTAAATGGCTTTGATTTTTGGGTGTGTTGCATTGAAGAGTTATTATTATTATTATTATTATTATTATTATTATTATTATTATTATTATTATTATTATCAGTAGTAGTAGTGGTGGTAGTAGTAGTGGTAGTAGTAGTAGTGGTAGTGGAAGTAGTAGTAGTAGTAGTAGTAGTAGTGGTAGTTGTTGTGTTTTATTATTTCTCTCATTGTTACTTTTAGCTTTGTGTGATTGAGATTCAATAATTTGCCTCTTCACACTGGGGCACAGGGGTTAAATACAGCGAAACATCCTGGTATGAATGAAATGAATAATAGTTTGTGTTGTGTGCAGTCCGGTTTATCTTCATTGTTGTGGCTAGTATGTAACTTCTTTCACCATCAGCCTGTTTGTATCTTGTATTATCTGCCCCTTTCTGTACCAAGCAGTGGAAAATGGCACAGCTCAAGCCTGAGGAGTTTTTTGAAACTGTGATAATGCACATACATTTATTCCTGAATCAAGTACTTGAAAGCATCATACAGTCTCTTGCCTGTATAAGAATAACAAATTTAGGGGTGGGGGTGTGTTTGCTGCTGTATCACTGAGTGAAGACAGTTTTCGAGGTAAAACAGACTGAGATTAGGGTTATTTTTCTTCACTTCAGAGTTGATTTGAGTTGGTTAATGCTGCTGTTCGTGCTGGTCAGCTGGCCTTGCTCTTTACAGTTTATTGCTGCCTACTTAGCTAGCAAGTTATTCAATTGACCACCCCTACAGATAGGGAAGATTGCCTTCACCCTAGAGATGAATAGGTCAGATTTTCATGTAAAACGCAATACGTAGACAGAGGCACTAGGTCATGTGCTTGCTAGCCTTAGAGTTAGGATTAGTCACGAGCCCTGGTGGTTAGCTTAGCAATGTAACAACATGCTATTTGTTTGTGCAGCACTTCAGTGTTTTGGATCCTTACATTTTTATTTTTTGACCTTTTTTTGATTTTATTTTTGTTTATTGTGTCTGTTTTTCATTGTATTAAATGCTCAAGGAAAAGGCAATTAGGATTAATTGAGTTAACCAAGAGTTTACCAAGGCTTGCATCCAACAGGTAGAAAACACCACTCTGTGAAAGATATCTCTCAGGAGCAATGTAGAGTGGAAATTTCCACCTGCACTTTGTTGTGTGTGCGTTAATGGTTTTAACCTTAAAATGTTAGGTTTCTTTTGTTCACAGAGTTTATCCTGACATGACATAATTTAAAAAATGTAAATATTTAGTATTTGGATCACTGGGTATTTTGGATGATGTAATGTTTCTAGTGTCAGCAGTGGCCTTAAAAATAGGACAGCAAGGTGCAGATATAGCTTGTCAGGTGATTAATGTTGAGAAATGTGTGATGGTACTGCGGAGGCTGTATTAGACATTCCTGCCTGTTGATACTGAGAAAAAACTGTCCAGTGGCTGCTCTTCCTTGTGTCCCATGATTCACAGATAAAGCAAAAGAAAATATGAACTCCAGCTTTGCTATTTCATCTAAAAATAGCAGAGCCTTAATGCCTTCATTGAAGTATATGCAGTCAACATGCTTGTTTTATAGCTCATCAGTCATTTCAATGCACCAACAATGTCTGATATATGGGTGCAGTCCTATAGCTCCCAGCATGCAGTGCACAGGTGGTGCTGTCGTGTGTCCTCGGGTCACAAAAGGTTCGCTCCCCAGCTGTACAATCAGTCTTGTGTTTATGTGACATATTGGATTGCAGTTTGTCACAGTCAGTCTTTTATCACGATAACAAGCCTTCTTTTGTTGGTGCTGCAGCATTTTCCGCCAGGCTTTTGTACTGTAGGCCTCTGAGCCCACACAGCGCAGAAGGTTTGACTCCTAGCTTTTCCTTTTATTCATTAACAATTCCCTGCTATCAGTGACACAAGTCTAACACTGTAAAATAGCCAAGGGTTGGTTCAAAATGAATTTAACTGAAGTTTGAAGTAAGCAGAGAAAAGTAGTGGCACGTCATGGTTACAGGTCATGGCTCGGAGTTATGTCTCATATCTCATGATCTTTGTAAGGCAATCACTACATTTATCTCATTAGCACTAATATTTACATTTCACTAAGTGGATTGCTGAAGTGGTGCTAAGGTTTTAGGCAGCTTTGCCTGAAGAATCCCAACTTGGCTTCCCTCTAAGGTCCCCTGTTGCTTACTGGGTCCTCAAAGCCTCCTGGCTCGGGACCATGATCTTACTTTTTAAGCCCTCGGGCCTCATCAGTGTTTCTCTACCTCCCCCTTTGTCTTTAATTGGCTGCCCTCAGGGGAGTCTTATCCCTCCAATTGATTTCTTTTCCCCTGGCTCTTTCTAATGGGGTTCTGCTGGCTGAGCTGCTATTACGGTGCACAGTCAACACAAGCATGTGTGATTCCTCCTGGGGAATATGGAAAGACTTGGCTGTGTTATTATCATTACTGGGTGGTTGACAATGCATAAACAGGCAGCTCTTCACAAAGGTGGCTCAGACTTTATGATCATGTGTTTAATGAGGCTTATGTATTGCAAATGTGGCATTTAATCCTTAGAAATAAAAGAATTAACCATGGAAGAAGAGTTACTGCTATTGTCTGAAGGCCAGTCCACACATTAACTTGGTCTTAATAATGTTGTGTAATACTTTTTTTTTTTGATAAAGATGAACAAATAGTCTCTGTTGACTGATTAAGGTTCACCATGTAATAGTAGAGTAGATATGTTTGCTCAAGTTTGGACCGATGAGTCGACCTTTTGTGAAGTCTTTGATCTCGTTGAAAGCAAAGTTTCATAGTATTTCAGTTTCATGATTTTTCTTGTCAGACTTCGCCACTTCCTGTTGTTACA
Source organism: Acanthurus tennentii (assembly GCA_029783805.1). Classification (NCBI taxonomy): domain Eukaryota; kingdom Metazoa; phylum Chordata; class Actinopteri; order Acanthuriformes; family Acanthuridae; genus Acanthurus; species Acanthurus tennentii. The sequence goes on along the minus strand of JAPZDZ010000007.1, from coordinate 11,816,635 downwards.
TCTGTCCCAGCCTTTGTTTCACTGGCATCTGTGATGAAACTCAACCTCTTAATTCTCATTTCTTTTCTGAATCAATGAAGCATGTTCTTGAGGTGTATTTCTCATATTTTATTTTATTGCACCCGCTATAGCACTTCCTATTTTTTTTTAAACAGTTATCTCCACTGTCTAAAAACTTCCACAACATTCTGGCCCTTTTTGTCCTTCTGTTATTCCAGACTTGTCTGATGATGCCACATAAAACAAGCCTCCCTCCTGTTACTTACAGCCTAATTTATCCACCATACTAAATTTGCATATCTGTCCCTGTGCATAGCCCTGACTGAATGGTTTAAACGCCAACAAAATAAAATTCCTAGTGTGAATCAGTTTATTTTCACTCTGTATTAGAAAAAGGCTAAAAGGCCACACAACACCACAGTATCATTGAAGTCGGGGTGTATAGAAAATAGTGTTTGTAAAAAACAGTCTAAAAATAAAAAATTTGAAATGTCATAATATTTGATCCTAAACTCCTGAAATTTTAAAATGACATATTAACTAAATATGTGAACTATAACACACTGGAAAGACAGTTCAAGACAATGTTCCTAGCCTGCATTTCTAGCTATAAGCATCAATGCAAATGTCAATGGGGTTTTGAATGAGATCTTGTGGCAGAACCCAAAAGTCCTTCTTTCCATTGGGCTGTCTGCATTTACCATGTCTGTGTTCTGTATTTTTGAGGTTAAATCACTAAAAAATCTGCCATGGGTGTGGTACTAGTAACAATAAATGCAGTCATGAAATTTGAAACTACAAAAACATTAAATTAACATCATAAATAAGATGTCAAACAAGGCCTTTGTTATATTATAAGAAATATGGCACTGAATTATGGATGCTCTCTTTATCGTCTGCAGTGCTCTGTCCCCTTTGATCTGAGAAAACATTGAGGCCGTTTATCTCGCTGTAGATATTGATGCATCTCTCATTCCTTTTCTCTCTGAAGTACTTAGCGTTGCTTCAAAAGTGGATGTCCACATGACTCAGCTTACTAACTCATTAGTTCAGTTGGTAATAGTGTGGTGTTATGAGGGTGGATTAGGTTTCTGTGCTAAAAAAGCCTGCACTCTCAGCTTAGAGCACCAGTTTAATGTTTGCATGGCACATCCCCTGGTCGGCACAGAGAACATATTTTCAGTGAATCATTTTAACAGCTTCATATTACAGGCCAAGCAGCCAGGAATATTTAATGGTTTAGATTATATATGAATACCAACTAGGGAGCCCAAGTTTTAAGATTTGCCTCTGGTTATGATTGGGCCCTTAAAGTTAATTTGTATGAATTTCTCACATAAAATCTTATTAGTCCACCTCAAAGGTATTTAACAGTCTGAGGCCTATAATTTCTCTGCAAAAACTCTAATGTGCATCAGCTGTCGCTCTCTGGTTTGTTCACCATGCTTGGCGAAGAGTCCAATGGGATAAAGGAGATGCTTTCAATATAAATGAGAGTACATGAATATTTATTAGTGTGACTTTGCACTGTCACTTGTAATTCCATTGAGGTAACTCAGTAAGGACATTCAGCTGATTCACCTTCACAGGAACAGATAGACGCTGACACATTCACCAGGCCTCTGTCCCCTTCCCTTTCAGTGGCTCCATGCTCCAATAGATAGTCAATACCAGGCTTGATTATCTCTAACTACAAGTTGCGCTGTCATCTGAAAACTTTAGCACCTAAATGTGGAATTGATTCACAATGTTTACTTCTCAGCGCCTTCTGCCATTGATTCCCTTGAACCTGATCACCTGTGGTACAAACAGCTAAATAATTCTGCCATGTCCAGGCTAGTTGATTTATTAGGACCTATATAAACAGAGTAAAAACATGGTGTTTTAAATAAGACAAAAAAATGCAAAGAATAAGAAACAACATCAAAAAATAAAGAAAAGGAAATAATATAAAGATTACCAAACAGCCCTGTGTTGAGGGAACTTTGTCTTTATTAAATATGCTTGATGTTTTTCATACTGACTGTGCAAGTCTAGTCAATGAAGTTTCAGTAGTTACATTTTGGTATGTGTGTGTCTGCCTCATCAATGAAGCGAAGGAACTAATTGCGATTGTTTCGGTTTCACGTTCGCACTTTTTTCTCTCATGAGGTGTGAAGTAAGAAGAGGGGGTTAGAAACGTATTGTACATGATGTGCATGTAAACCCACAAACAAGCTGCATCTGGCAATGTGCCGCCTCATGTTGTTTTCTCCTCTTTCCAGATGAAAGCTAAATTAAATTAAATTAAATGTGACAAAGGCTTCAGACAAAATGTCTTTAGTGCAGTTCGGAGAAGTTGTCAGGACTGACTTATCTGAGCAGTACCATAGCAGAACAACCGCAGAATATTCACCCATCCAGCAAAAGTCAGTTACTTAACATGCTTATGTAACATTAGCCTAGCATTCACAGTCTTTTGTAACATTACAGGAAAAACCTGCCTTTTGTGCCGTGTCCATTTCTGACACTTGAGCATAACTGTGAAGTTTTGAGCACCAAACTTTGAGTGGCTTTTTACTGTAAACTGCGCGATAATAAAGCCTGCACACTCTGCTGCAGCTTGTAAGCACTTATAATTAAAGTACTTGACTGCAGATTCTTGCCAGAGTGCCTTCAGTAATTTGTGAAGATCTGTTGTCTAAAAGTTGTATCCTAACACTTAGCACATCATTTAGGACTCTTGCACATATGGTGCTGTATCATAGCAACTGACTAGTTTATTTTTTCATCTAGGTTTGGACTGCCAGCTGTAGGATTAGTGTGTTTTTCTGTAATCAATGACTTTTGCCCTCTGTGCACAAACTATTGTTATTAAGTCATAAATCAAATTTAGTGCCTAATCTTTTCAGAGCCTATGCGGGCTGTTCAGTCTATTTGGCTCTGTGTGTTGTGCTTCACAGTGATCCTTACTGAGCTAACAAGAAGATATGAAATGCCTTCTGTGACACTCTGGTAATGCTGACCCTCAGATGGTTACTGGGATAGGGCAGAATTAGTGCTCCAACTGGATGCTTGTTTTGCTGTGGATCTAGGGTGCACTTAGCTCTTTATTTTTGGATTGAGTATCTTCTTGAGTCTCATTACTTGCATTACAAGCCTCATGTTTTCTCTTTAAATGTCATACTGAGTAAAAGTGAGCTGCTAATGTGTTGCCATATCTGGCCAGAAAAAGAAGCCCTGGGAAATCTGACAGGCTCTCGCTGATATTAATGTATGCATAGTGTTAGTTTGCAAGGGGGGGTCTGAATTCTTCAGTAATGGTTTATATTTATGATAGGTGCTGAGTTCAAACCAACCTACAGTTCTTAAGCACATTTTTTATAGACCCCTTTTATTGAGATTTCCTCACTGCTTTGGACAGGTCATTTTTCACATTGCCTTAAGTTTGGCATTTAAAAAATGTGCACAAGTAGGAGTAAAAAAAAAAGACGACCACCCTTGGTTCCTGATAATGATGTTTTTGTGATAACAGCAAGTTTTACTATCTTATTATTTAAGGCTGTACAGTTTCAAAGACTGTTTACTGTGAGACTGGCCACGCGTGGCAGGACGTCCTCCTTATGAGCCTCTGTCTTTATATGTGCCATGCTGAGGGACTGCAAGCTGTGACTTCATGTTCAAACAACATGAGGGTGGTGATTTAAGTTTGGTTAGAGGCTTTTTCTCAGATGTTACAGACAAAGTACTGGCTGTTCTTCCTGACTAACAGGATTTGTCCTTCAGAAGCTTTGTGCGAATCAAAACAGGGTGAGCAACCACATAAATCTTTCAAAAGTATCTCGTAATTCTGGGTCCATTCTTATGCTTTATTGGTGGGTTGTCTGGCCAAATGTAGATGTGACATCACTTTGAGATATAAGCACCCTTGTAAATAACTGATTTTTACAGCTTTTTTCAAGACTAACAACTCCGAACCAATGTTCAGCAATGATACATGGGGACAGCCTTGGCATAAAGATGCAGTATTCACTTCCTATAACAGTCTCAATAGACCACGACACCTTAATGTAATATGATATCATTCTCCTCCATTTCTATAGTCATTCGCTGGATGCTGCAGGATCAGGTCTGTTTTTTGTGGCTTGTTAAAAAGGCTTTATCAGAGAAATGCAGCAGTAAAATCTGCTTGAATATGTTAAATATTGCTGATTCATAACAGAGAAAAAATAGGAAGTGTCTTCAGCCTGCTTTGGCTGTTCTTTTTTGGTCGTCTGTGTATTTGTTACATACTGAGCTTACATACGATGTCCTGAGCCAGTTTGCTCAACCCAGGTTACATGTGACCTGGATGAATGGATGTTTTCCACCCTGCTTGTGTTGCTAACCAGTGTTCCTCTTTCACACTTGCGTTAAACATTGTTGGAGTATCTTTCCTTTTATTTTCACTGTTACTATGCACTCCAGTTCCATGTAGGCTTTAAAATTGCCCACATATCTTATTAGCAATACTTTAAAAGTATCTCTGTCTCTTTGTGCAAGCAAGTCATGTAATAAATCAAATGACTACACCCCTCACAATTCTTCACTTAGTGTCGTGTGGTTTGGAAAAGAGGCTGTCAAACAATGCTTCTTGCCTCTGTTTTTATGTATTTACATGTCAGCACTGGGGAAGAGACATTCGTCCATTTGCCTGTCTCTGTCTCACTGCAAAGATTAAAAAGCCTTGCATAAATTATTTTTCACAGTTGTTTGCTGAGAGTTGCTTATATCAAAGCAAAAAGTGGTGTCAGAACTATTTGCGTCTAAGAACGGAAGAACACAAATGAAAGAAGGAACCTAGAAAGACACATTTCTGCTCTCAGGGGCACACACACAAAGGTTGGCACAACAAGTCTGCAAGGCCCACACAGGACACTCATGTAGAGTGTTGGCTCTTTATACATACAAGGTTTTGTCTGTCCTCTCTGCTGAACTTCTGCTGCTCTGTTTGTTTTTGCATTGGCATGGTGAGGTTGCTGTATGTGCATAAGCCCGAACGCTTTAAGCTCAGGTCATTCATCACTGTGTAAATGTGTCCTGCTATGTTGATGTTGTTTCATCATATCCATCAGGCACCAGGACGACTGTTCAGAGCACAGATGACGTTTCTGACCAGAAGCAGCCCTGTAATCTTCGCTTGGGTTCAGGTTGAACCCAAGCAAGAAAGGATCCACACACACACACACACACACTCACACACACACACTGCATGGTTTTAGCCCAGTGCTGCTGGCTGCCTTTTGGGGAATGGTTGATTGTTCGGCTATTAATAACCTGCTTGACCGTAAAGCCTGACTGGGGTGTGTGAATCAGCTCACAGAGAAGTGCGCCACACTGCAAGTTTAAACACTTTGTTTATGTGTGCAACAGTGCACACTTCCTTTGCCGTGCTGTTATCTTTGTGGTACCAAACTAGCATCAGTTTAACTGCTTTATTAGCCCTATTGATGGTAGGAAGTATCTAGTTCTGAATTTAAAGCCTAAATGTTCCACTATCAAATATCTCCCCAGCAAACAGGCTTGTGACTTGACTTGAGGTTAAAAATTTTCTCAGTATCCAATTTTTGTGCTTGTGTGTGTGTGTGTGTGTGGACATGAGGCACTGACAGTGGCATTGAAATAAGTCAAAGCCTTGTTGTATTGTTGCTTAGAACAAGCATACTTCTGTTCCCATACTGTCAGCATGATCTAGTGGCACTGAATACACATAAGTCAGTCAGTCTCTGGGAGCCATGACCAATAGTACTGCATTTATGTGGCCAGTACACGGCATTGCTCATCCCTGGCTACAAACAGTGTGTGTATATGCTCATGCATTTGTTTGGGAGTGTGTATTTGCATGTGGGAGAACACTGGCAGACACTCCACTGCTCTTGTTTCTCTCAAGCCAAGGATGGGGTTGAATGAGAGAGAACAGAGAATCGTTCCGTACAGACTTTTCTAACTACGTTCTTCCCTCCAGGATTTTGATTGATGGCTATATTTATCACTTCATAGACAGCGCAAGTCAAAGTTTGTCCTTGGATGATGTTCTGCACTTTCCTAACAGTTTGCTGCCTATTTTTGACTCTCTCTCTCGTTCTCTGCACCATCTACACTTTTTATAACACTTGCTAACACTCTTGTTATCAGCTGTTATTCATCCTCTGTGAGAATTAGACATCAAAATCTCTCCAGCACCAACCTTACATGAAAACCACTGACAACACAGTGTTCCTGTCTGTGCTAGAATACCCTCTGAGGAGTATCAGAGCTGTATGTATGTAGTATTCCATGTATCCCTTTGGAAGAAGGCTGTGACACTAGTTGAGTTTCTCTTCAAGCCTCTGAATTCCCTCCCTCCCTCCCTCCCCTCTGGCATTGAATCTGCATGAGTCATTGTGGACTACAGCTGATGAAAATGAAGTGAGACTGTGCAGAACGAGACTGTGGCGTCACAGAGACAGTACGGAGGGTGGTGTTGGGGTGGGTAGTGACTTAATGACATGGAAAAAAAAGGGTTTTATGCAAATGACTGTCTAAATTTATCCCCCACTCTGTGTAGACACACACAAACAGATGTAGGCACACGTGCACAGACAGAAACACACCAGTCACTCTTGAGTAAGGCTCAGAGGGGAGGGGGCATCTAGTGCACTTTGCAAAAAGAGCTATTTTGGTCTTGAGATGCTAAACATGGCTCCTGCACAGGGAGAGGAGAGAGAAGTGCTATTTGTGATATTATCCCAGTGGTGTGTGTGTGTGTGTCTGTGTGTGTGTGTGCATGTCGCTACTTGGACTCATGAAAGGAGTGAAAGTCATTACCCAAGCAGAGAGCACTCCCTTGGGAGAGGTGTCCTGCAGCAACAGAGAGCAGGTCAGACTCAACAAGCCAGTTTTTATTGAGATGTTTATCTGTCTCAGTGCCTCATGGGAACCCTTGTGCACTGCATTTTCTCCAGACTTGCACAGACAAATAGAGGTTACAAAACCACAGAAGACAGGTTAGTCAGATTGGATTGGCGCTGTTCGAATTCTGTTCCTATGATGTTTTTGACATTTTAGGAAGTTTTTTTTCTTCTATAAATGTTACATAGATTTTCACACAAATGCTCCCAACATGCAAAACCTTAATACTCTTTTGCGTTGATCTAAATGAGATTCTTTATTTGTTAGCAACCCTAGCAGTAACTTGTAGCATCCCCCCAACTTCTCATCCACTGATACAAGACAAGTGTTTGATTTTAATTCTATGTACGGCTCGACAACCACTTGATGGATTGACACACATGATGTATCCTTATTTATTTGGTGTTCCCTTGACTTTTCCTGTAGTGACATGAAGTCATTATGGGTTTTGAGTGATTTATCATGGTAACAACGAATAGACTGCTGCTGTTTATTTACATATAATC
>JAPZDZ010000007.1:11780046-11798826 GCA_029783805.1 Acanthurus tennentii | reverse complement strand
TATAGCCTAATAAATATCAAACTTTTCTTCTACTTTAAGCTAAATAAACTATGTTTGATATGAATACTGTTTCTTTCTCAAGACGGGTTTAAGTCACTGCATCATCCAACAGTATGCAACACTTGAAAAAGAGCACGTAAAACTCCTGTAGCAAGGGCAACAAGTGAACTTAGCAGACTGCCAAGAGAGATGCTCATCAACATCATGTGTCTTGATGTCTTTTTCTTGGCTGCTTGCCACAGTCTGTCTGTCGCAAACATCGCAACACAAAAGTGCCATGTTAAGATGATGATCAATGATACTGAACTGCTGAGTCAATATATTGAATCAATAAACATATTTATAAACCAAGATTGAGGTTTTGATATACTTCTTCTCTTGACCTCGTTCTTTACTGGACACTTCATTTTATCCACCCAGTTTGTGTCCTCTTGTTCCCTGCCAACCTCTGATGCTCTTGTCCTCCTTTCTTGACTCACTACTAACACATTGTGGCATCTCTCCCCTCCTGGAGGGCTTGACGTCAGCAGCATCACACACTGTGCTTTTCAAAGACCCATCTGGTAGCTGCTCCTGCTGCATTTTTGTGTGTGTGTGTCACAGGAAAGGAGATGTAGATATTAGTTAGAGTTTGATCAAGATAGAAACACATACATGCCCAATCCACTGAAGTATGAGGATTCTTCCAGAAAGGAGAAATCTGAATCTGTTAAAAACATAGTGTGACAGCGAACATCATTATTCTGCCCTGTGACCGGTGATGACATATTACTGGTTTAAAAGGTCCGGCCTCACATGGCTGATGGTGTGACTGTGGTTTGGTAAGGCTGTTATTTCCTCTTCCTAATGACAGTCTGAAATGACAAAGGAAGACATTGATGGTAATACTGAGGGCGAACAAAATCTAATGTGATCTAACAGGAAGATGCTTGTGTGTCATAAAAAGTTTTTCCTGCAAATAAAAAACTAAGAAACCATGCCAAGAAAAAAAAAACTTATTGTCAAAATCATTCATGGCATCTCTGTCCCCACAGGTATTCCCTCCATTTCCTGGTGCAGAGTGGTTTGTCATACAGCATGATGGTCTTCACTGGCTTGGAACACATGCACAAGTAAGTGCAAGAGGAGCACAAATGAAATGCAGATTTGATTTGGTTCCCAACAAAAATGATTTTCCCTCTAATGGTTCCTGGAAGTGTCAGAAACCCACAGAATTTTAAAATGCCACATTAGCCTTGTGTCTAAACCTCGGAGGGCGGGTGAAAGCATGAAAGAAACATTAGTAAAAGCCAGTAAACGAAAACCATTTGAGATATTACAGATTGGATGTCATATCATGTAAATGCTTAATTCCAATTCAACTGTAAAACAATCTCTTGCGTGTGTCTTGCTTCGTTTAGCTGCATTTTTGAGCCATCAGAGTTTTATTTCCCACAGAATTTGCAAAAGGTGGATCGAAAACCCTCCAGGGGGGTCCAGAGTGTGTCCTTTAAAAAAAAAAAATCAAGATATTAAAGTTAAGTTAAATGTATCGAAGTAAATTGATTAGATCTCTGAAGGACTTTCCAATCTTATAAGCAGTTTTGTGCTCTTGTAAACGGTTTAATTATAAACACATTTGTTTTATAAACACAAATTGTGAAGACAGGGATAAAGTTATTGAAGTGATGGTTTAAAGCACAATGTTTGAGATGTTTTTAAGTCGACATGAGAAGTTTAAAAATATTTTTGGTATAGTACAAAACTGTGGCGAGACAAATCAGGTAATTTATGGAAAACAGTTCCTGGTCACGATGACGATGATGATTCTGCCCCCAGGCTTCCATCTGTGACCATGGCTCATCAGCAACACCGCACACACACACACTCACACACGTATACAAGCACATTGACTTTGATGTTATTTTTACCAGAATTCAAGGTTATGAGTGCAGGTGTAAACAGTAGATGTTGCCCGCTGGGGAGAGCTTTAATAAGATGCTAACAAAACATTAATCACAATAACGACTGACCTCAGAAAGAGAAAATTCAGAACCCAAAGACACTGAACCAAAACACAGGACATGTTTATTCACACTGCAATCCACACGGCATGTCAACATGTAGCAGTGTTTTGCATCAAATGTTATGTTATATTATTCCTGGAAGTTTACCCTCTACAGACAACATTAATGTACATTTAAGCCAGCATCTTGCCCCTCATGTACAGTATTTGCAGACGGGGAATTAAACCACAGCTAAAAGACTGGTGCATGGAATCACTTCTGTGGAGATTAATGAACTGTTTTTCAGTGCACTGGCTCTTAGTAGTTTATTGTATACTTTTTTGGTTTTGTACAATGTACTAATCACTTAGTGTTTGGTTTTAGCCCTGCTGCCCTACTTTTTAACTGCGATGCCCCAAAATATTTCTTTTTTTTATCAAAAGCCAAGTAAGTGGATAGATAAGCAGTGTCCACTACCTCTAGCTGTAGCTAATATGAAACTGAAAACTGTGGCTGTTACCAAAGCTGAACTATGACAGCAATACACCCACAAACCATACAGAGATTAAGTTCACCTTTGGATGAGAGCCAAAGAGGCAGGACGCACTGACATGCTTGTGCTGTTTGCAGAGGGTGTTGACCCCCCCTGGCTTCAGTACAAAAAATGAAGTATTATGACAGCAACAGGTTGAAATGCAACTTGGAGCACTTTACTTTGTGCAAATCTTCCTAACTTGCTCTATAAACTGCATTTCAGATGTGTCACTGCATATGTTTAATTGCATGTACACCAATTTGACTACTTTGTTGAGTCTCCTATTGTCACTAATGTTGATTGTTTTGAAAAATGTACGTGTATTTGCTTGGGCTGTGTAACGTAATCTCATTAATATTCTGTAAAAGCACAAATAATCATCACAACAATATTGTAGCCTGAAAATACTAAGATATCATTTTTCAACCCTGGTCTTAACGTAACTCAACTCATTTACCTCAACTTCTTAGGAATATTTAATTTCCAATTAACTCTGCTCTTGTTCCTTCCTAACCCTTACTTTCCAAACTAATCCTGACCAGTAAGTTGTAAATTTCTCTCCGTGTTACTCTTTAATATTAGTTGCATTTTATTTATCTTTTCCCTAGTGGTGTGTAATCTCTCTTCTCCATCATCCAGTCAGCCATTTCTCTCTGTTTTACAGTATCATATAACATGCTGTAAGCCTTGCTAACAATATCACTGCTAAGTAGAGATACAATGAAACAATATATCGCTGACTGTATGCACTTTTACCTTTACAAACACCTTCTGCTATGAGACTTTCATGCCGCAGTGACCATTGTTAGGCTTTGACACACTTTGAGAACACACTCTGAGCAGTACAACACTCCAAAAGATCAGTGCTCTAAGGCAGGACTTGTGTTCCCTATTTGTTGTTCTGCCACTCAGATACCAAGCCCTTGGGAGCAAAGTGTGACAGCTTTATGGAGTTGCTAAAAATCTCTTTTTCAGGACTGTGGGAGTGTCTGGGAGTGTAAACCCTGGCTTGGTGTGGCTCTAAGCCGACTACTTTGTTCAGTGGTCAGGAGTCATATTTCATATAGTTCACTGTAGCGCAGCTCTGGATCTCTCAGCTGTCCCCTCTGCCACTCCCCCCAGCTTCCACCCTCTCTGACAGTTCACCTGTTAAACGTGGTGAGCGGACAGGGAACCTTCCAGACGCTTATCAGCAAGCCTGTGTGAACACAGCACTGCCTACTGGTTAACAGCAAGAAGAAATAAGGAACCATAAAATCTTTTGATATGATGTAACCCCTGGGAAAGACTGTGAGAGTTACGCCAGCGCCCACTTTAATTGATAGTGGGGCTAAAGGAAAACCATAACAAAGTTATAATAACTCAGACAGTTAAAAGATTAGACAGGGCTTGCCATCAAGTGTCAATTAAACCATGCCTTGCATGACTCACCTCCTTGTTTTTAAATGAGTCTAAAGAAAGAGTTTGTTTTTTCCCTGCTTTGTTTGATCTTTGAGATCCACTAAAGATGTAAAATGAGACAGAAATCCTCAAGAAATGAGGCAAAAATTAGACGAAAGTCTAAAAAACAAACACAATTATGTGTTGCAGAAATTACTTTTTTCTTTGTTCATTTGTTTGTTTAATCGCCTTATGGCCTCTCAGATCTACCTTGTGACCTCTTGGCTGAGCTCTGACCCACAATTTGGAAACCACAATTTGGAAATCACAATTAAAGCAAGCAGTGCTGACTGGCTCTCGGACACGTTTTGACATGGAGGATGTGGAAGGGTGATGAGTTGAGGCTTTTCCATGCACCTATTTGTCAAGAATCTCAGTTCTGCTCCCATCCTACCAGCTTAAGTGCACTAAAGTAGAGGAGGCACTTCCCAGCACGGAGGCACTGAACCTTAGCTCTCTAGGATGGCACCCACTCTTTCACTCTCGTACCCTGTTGACATTTCCAGCTCCAATTACAGCCAACTCATCCTCAGGAGGGCCCGAGTTAAGGATGCATTTGAGAAACTGTATTCTCTCTGTGACATAAGCATGCAAATTAAATTGGAATTCATATTAGTTTTGGTGTGAAAGCATGACTGTGAACCTGACAGTGATAAGTGTGCACATTGCTGCTTCTCAGTCGCATGCTGAACAGATGGAAATTTCCTCTGGATCTGTGTAAGCATGAAGTGTGCCTCTAGGCTTTTTACTATGTGTACACAACCTTGGAGACGGGTCTTAGAGTGTTCAGATATTTATTTATAGCTTGTTTTTCACACACACACAGTTGTGTATCCACACCTGCAGCTGCTGCGTGGCTCCTTGTCTACGCGGTGACCCGTCTACCGCTGTCCCACAGTGGGAGGTCTGCCTACTTTAGTCCCAGGCTCCAATCTGAAATGCCTTCAGTGGAAATGAAACACACCCCCTTCTGAGCTGTGAATTACTCAGACACAAATCAGATGAGGATAAAGACAAGATTCCTGGTGGGCCCACTTCAAATACACTTGCTGCATCACATGCTGTAGCTCACATCCTCGCTGATAACTGCAACTGTGTGTTGCCAGTGGAGAGAGTTGATCTTGATGAAATGGGGTTGTTGCGAAGGATTGAAAATGTTTGCAGAGACAACAGAAAAACCTGAAGCTTTCTTGAATTGCCAAAATATCTGCTAGCGGTGTTGTTTCTGTTGCTTTTAATGCAAATAAAAATGTTTTAAAATGTAGCCTTTTCACATTTTTATAAATTGGATAAATTCTGTTTATGTGCATGTACAAAAGAATTTGGTTTAAACCTTCTCATTTCAATTTCGTCCCATTTGTTTTAAGTGTATTGCAGAGGATAGTAAAATGGAAAGACATCAGTGAAGAGGCATTACAGGTTTAATGAGACAAGTTTCGGCCATTAGGTACCAATATTGGAGTGAATCCTAGCAGTGATGGCATTACCGTCTTGGTGGTCCCCAGGGTGTGCACTTTCATTTCTATGATGCAACAAATGCTTGAACCATAGGGCACCTGCTTGTAAGTCTAGTTTAAATCTTCTTTTCATGCCCCATTATAAATCCAATTACCTGAGATTGAAACTTTAAACAGTGACATGTTTTGGGGATGTTCTTTAGAACCCAATCACATCAGTGAACCAGAACATCAGAGGCAGTTAATCTGAACAGGTTAAACAAAGCAAAGCAGGGGTCTGAGAATCCCTGTGAGTTCTTTGGTTGAACATGTGAGTTGAACCGTTTGGCTTTGATTCCCACTGAGGTCACTTAAGCTCAGACTGTGCACTTATGTAACTGTAATTCTCTTTTAAATGAAAACACCCGTAGCTCCAGGCTCATATTTTTCTAATAATGAAAACTGAGACAAAGCTCATGGGCTGTTCAAAAGTTTCTGTCTTCTATTATTTCTGAAACTGGTGTTATTACACATCTTTGGAAGTGCTATGAGCAACAGTGGAGCATGTAAGGGAAATACCACTTAAGGAGTCAGCATCAAAAAACTGTAAGGTTTCCTCATTTCATCCATGAACTTTGGTCGAGTGTCATCTCCTTCCTTTCTACCCTCAGTTCCTGTTTGTCTCTGACTGTCAAATAACAGCTAAAAAAAGTCCTTTAAAAAGAAGGAAGCTCTTAAACCCAGCATTGTTCCAAAAATAAATTATTTAACACGATACACACTTTTTAACTAATATGAGTTCATGTGTCCATTAAGCATATTCAGATGAGGAAATATTAAGGCCTTTATAAGGAGCCATGTGGTCTCCTAAGACTCTAAATAAAAGTGTGTACACTGAAAAATGTGCCAAGTGTGGGCTGATTACAAACACCGAGATCTTAGAGCACAAACAGGATTGTATTGTAATGTTTTCTCTCTTTGTTCTCAGGGGGGTTTGTGATTAATAGTAGGGTGTAAAATTTGTCTGAGCTTTTAAAGATTGAGAATGATCTAGAAAGGTCCCAAACATTTCATATTGCAGCTGTGTTGAGTGGGTTGTTGTATTTTGTGTCCTACATGCTTGGCAGTAGGGATCAGGTGATGTCTTGGCTGCTTCTTGGAACGCAGATACAGTATGCTCTCAGAATCAAGAGGTCCTGTTGTGTCTTTTTGGCAGCGCAGGCTCGCCTTAGCTGGAGTTTTGTACTCCTTCTCAGAGCAGCACAATCCTCTTATTGTTGGCAGCAGAGGACTTCTAGCTAGCACGCTTTTGACTCGGGCTGACTCTGCAACAGCTTTTTGCACAACAGGCGTTAGTGGTGCTCTGTCGCTGGTTCTTCTGTTGAAAGGTTGTGTTGTCTTAAACCACTTACTGTGACACATTAGCAGAGCCTCTTTGGCCCCTTTGTCCAATGTTCGAAACCCCTCCTCTTTCCACAGCTCTGCCCGGTTTTTAAGGCCGCTGTTTTTCTCAGAACTCTGAGGTCAAAAGTGCAACGAGATGCCCATTTCGAAAAGGTCCATATCACTGTGTGGATGGAGTTCGGAAGCAATTCGGAAGCTTTTCATTAGTGTTTATGAAGTAATAATTAAAGCTTTATGCTGGAGGTTAGGGTAATAAAGGGGTCAGTGTTAGGTTGTTCGGATTGTAAACAACTTCCTTACTCAGCATCAACAAGCAGTTATAAGGCTGTTATTAAAGATAACTAACAGTTATTAGCCTAGTAGTTTGTAAAATATTGTTTTAAGTGTCACTATGTGACTGATGTGCATGCTAATAAGGAGCTAGTTAATGGTGAATCTATGTACACTTTAATATAAAGTGTTAACCACGCTAGTTCAAGAGACTATTTAATGACGTTGAAACAACAAACTGCAAAAATAAAACAAAAAAACATTGAAATAATGAAAAGAATTTAAAAAATGTAGAAATAAAATTATGTAGTAAGATTGAAAGTATAAAAAACACACATATAAAGAAATAAAAAGTAAAAGTAATACAATGATTACAAGACCTTGGGTTTCATAAGCATTTGATAAAAAGCTCTTGAGGAGAATAAGGTTTCTGGTCTTACTTTAAAAACTGCAATGGTTGGTGCTTTCCTAACACCTTCAGGCAGTTTGTTCCTTTGCTGTGCTGCATAATGATTACAAGCCACTTCTCACTGTTAAGATGTTGCCCTGCACACCACTAGCCATCCAATTAGATATTATACCATATGCACTTGTATTTGAAAGGTGTTTTTTTTCTTTTGATTGCAACATTTCTGTATGTTTTGTTTTTTTTTTTACCAATATACAAAGCATAATAATGGATTTCTCCTCTCCTTCTTCCTCTCGTTTCGCAGGTACTGCTTCATTGTGACGCTTGGCTATCTGATAATGTGTCAGATCACGCGAGTCTATGTGTTTGACTACGGCATGTACTCTGCAGATTTCACAGGGTAAGCTACACTCACACATCTTTTTCCGACTGAATTAAAAAGTGAAGACCTACATCGATCCAAGCTTAGGATGCTAAATAGAGCACAAATTATGCTAAAAAGAGAAGTTGCCAGTAATATTGGAAATGACTCAACCAGTTCGTGCTAAAACAGAAACAAGAGCGTGTCACATCACTGTGTCGGCGGCAGGAGGAGGTCGATAGCGACTGTAGTTCCTTGTGGTTGGTTCCCACTCCTCCAGACTGTCTGACAATTCAAGCAGACAGCCTGCACTCCCAGCAGGGTGGGGGTGGCTAGTTACTAAGCAACCAAATGCAAACCCATACTGCCTCTGCAAGAGTAAAGATTTCAGCTACCTCATCTGCTGTCCCTATGTTTTTCCTGAAAATATCAAATTCTGCTTTATCCTTAGAGCCAAATGTGCCCTGTTCTGCATGACCAAGTAGTCTTCATTTTTCATCAATACTTTGATGCAGTTGTATTAAAAAGACCAGAAAATCTCTGGCCTGTTCCTTGTTTTTGACTCTGTGGCTTTACTGATGCTGTCACCAGCAGTTTTAATAATTAAAAAGTAGTCGGGAACTGGTATTTTCTGAAGAAAGTCGTATATACAAGCTGGAGCACATGAGAGAAGATTACAGTGTGATAGAGAAGTTAAGAGGAAGAAGGCTTAATGGCAAAGGAACACTTTTGACCTAGTGAACTGAGAAGAAGAATTGACAGAATAGCTACAGGAAGTTCAGAAACAATCTACAAGTATGCTGGAGGAAACTTCCCATTGTGGAGGAATTACTGTACATAAAGCTGTTACTATTATTACTGAATGAGTTGGCATGTATGACAATGTGAAGTGCAAAAACAGGGACTAGCAGTTTAATGTGGCAACTTCTTCCAACCTAAAAAATCAAAAACAAAAAGCAATCATTTGAAATAAAGGTTAAGAATGTGATAGAAATGCATATTAAAACATGTCAGCTATTCAAGCAAAACACTGTGTTTTGATATTCCCATTATTAACTTGTTCTTGCCCTTTTTCTTGTTTGATGCTCTTTATCAGCCCCATGATGGTTATAACACAGAAGATTACGAGCTTGGCATTTGAAATACATGATGGTAAGACAAGCATCAAAGTGTTTCTAAAGCATGTTGTGTTCTAAAGCAAGTGGCAGACGTGACAGTAGTGAGAATGGTTCAACTCTCTGTGGAGTTAAAGA
Organism: Acanthurus tennentii; assembly: GCA_029783805.1. NCBI lineage: Eukaryota > Metazoa > Chordata > Actinopteri > Acanthuriformes > Acanthuridae > Acanthurus > Acanthurus tennentii. Next base: position 11,789,733 of record JAPZDZ010000007.1, on the reverse strand, counting down.
ACAGATCACGTGGTCATGTTTCCGAGCCAGTTGTCAGTTCTGACAGTAGACTAGTGAACCAGAAAGAGAGCATAAACACAGTTATGTAATGGGGCAACGACCAAGTATGCAGCCTTTCCCTCTCTCTCTGTTTAATAACTGACTTAAATGCAAGCTAATGTATAGTTAAACACTGGATACTAATGCTTTAATTATATATTATCACGACCAAGCAACTGGATATAGATGACAAGGCCTGTGTCATGCTAATGAGCCAGCGTCTTGAAACAAATGAAGAGTTTCCTTCTGCAGCTGAAAAAAGCACACGCGCTAATGAGCAATAAATAGCGCTGGAGACTTGACACCAAGGTTAACATAAAGTGTGATCGAGTGTGAGAGTGCAGCTTAGAGATTGAGAGGATGATGAGAGTCGCTCAAAGCTTTATGCATCCCACTTTGAGTCTTAAGTCCCCTCAGGATATTCTAGACTGAACACAATCAACAGTCTTATAATTTGCCTATTGGTGCGTGTATGTGTTGGCGGACACATGCATGCATATGTGTGCAGTGTGGGGTAATGTTTTAAATTTTGTTCAGGTCACTGATTCTCATTATAACATATAAGAAACTAAACTGTAATCCCCGTCCTCAGAGAACGGCCACACCCTGATACCTGCCTGCTGTTCATACATAGGCACACATATATTTCACAGTATTTTGCCTCCTTTTTTTCAGTACAATACTTATCCCAGCTGCTAAAACATCAGAATTTTTAAGAGCACAGTAAGGGTGCTTAACAGTTTATCTTTTTATTAACCGATTGGGTTGATGTTTAATGGAGAAGCAGCAGAATTTCACATGACCAAACATGATGAGCCGTGATGTCAAACCTTACATGTTCCCCGTAATGTCAAAGCTAGCCATGAGTGTTCAGTCTAATGAGCTGCAAAGTCAGAGGCCATATACAAAGAGTAGACTGATTAAAACAGGTTTACAGACATTTAGCCCAAAGAACAGAGCAGACCTGTACTAACCTTCTCCAGTTAACAGCTGTCAGTATGTTTAAGATGTAATTTGTCCTCTTAGAAGATTTGTCAGTGAGATCAGAACAACTTGTTCTGGTCTCACTGATGTGGAGTTCTTGTAGGCATAATTTATAGAGATAAATAAACAGTTAAATGTGTTTTTTGGTATCTCTTTGCATCTGTCTGTAGGTATGGCCAAGCGAGAGGGGCAGCTGACTCCCAGTCAGAAATACCTAGCTATCAGGTATGTGACTCAGGTATGTTTTTACTGCTTCAGATGAATGGGTTCATTCAATCAAGCTCAATTACCAAGCTGACACGGTCTTAAATGAGAGTTAATGAGCTTAGTCTGAAAAAAATGCACTTTATTTGATTAAAGGCATAATTGTTATCTGCATAGGGAATAATCAAATTGCCCACCCCCCTCAGGCTCTCCTAGTGTTGTTTAGCACTTGTTAGGCACTTTGTATCCAGGAAACCACACTTCCACTATGCTCATGTGACCTGTATTGTAAGAGTGCTCTACCCTCCATCTGTCCCGCATTATGGCTGCAGAATCCTGTCCCTAACAGTCTTATGGCTTGTTGAAATGGTAGTGCAGAGATCATGTAAAAAAGGATTTAAATGAGATTCTACTTACTTACTCAGATGGTTTCCACACCTAGCAGATTAAATTTAGCAAGGTAGTGCAAGAGACCCCTAAATCTTTGTCAAACACTCCAGCCCTCCTGTCTTTCCCAGACAGTTCTATAAAATAAAATAGACCATCCCTACTGTATTATAATAGAACTGAGAACTACAATTTCCTCCTGTTATCCCTAATAAATGTGGCCTCATCTCTTCCCCATGGCCCTGAAGGCGGATGCCCAGCTTGCTTGAGTACATGAGCTACAACTGTAATTTCATGGGAATCCTGGCAGGCCCCACCTGCTCTTACAACGACTACATTGGCTTCATTGAAGGCACAGGCTACCAGCCACGCCACCAGGAGAACGCCAACGGCAAGGAGAATGGAAAGTACAAGCAGAGTGAACCTTCATCCAAGGTACAACACAGTTTCAACTTCATGATCAGAAGTGTGTACATCATGTGAAGTCTACAAAAGCTGTTGTGAAATAGACTAGACTTTATGCTACCCTCTTTTAAATAGTCCTAGAGTCTGTTTAAGGGGCGAATAACAAGTATAATTCATTTGGTTCCCTTTAGAGAAACAGAAACCAAGACATTATTGAAAATTTAATGACACAGATGTCTGAACCTCAAGGTTATTTGTATTTTCTTATGCATAATACATTAATAATTATATTATAAGCCAAGGTTTGAGTGTGTCTCAGAAGAGAAAGAAGCAGTGTGAAACACAGATGTTGCTGAATATAAAAAATGAACGAACTCTCAAGGACTTTTGTTAACCAGAAGTCAACTTAACAAAGTTTTTATCACACTGGTTAATGTGACTATTGCTGTCTTTGAATATCATCTAGTATAATAGGATGCCTGTTTGTATCTGACTCTCTTCTTCTTCCTCCACCCAGAATGACGTCATCTCCAAGCTGTGCACATGTGCCATTTCTCTGGCCATCTATCTGTCGCTGTGCAAGCTGCTCCCAGTGGAGCACTCCATAGACGATGACTTTGTCAGCTCCACACCCTTCTACCTGCAGATCATCTACCTTTACCTGGCCATGCTGGCTCTGAGACCGAAGTATTATTTTGTCTGGACACTTGGTGAGTTAGTGATGACCATAATTTCACCTTTATGCATTACTTATTATACAAATAGTTTTTTGACAGTTAAAAATTTAAATTAAGATGGTGCTCCATACTCTTAAAGAGTCTAATTGCCTCACCAAGTGAACATGAAGAAGAAATATGAACTCAATGAGCTGTTCTGGATTGGAGAATCTGGTTATTTATAAGACAGATGAGATACAGCCTAAAAAAGGGGTCTTACTCCTATGTAGCAGCATTTCAGACCCTACAGTGCCATCTAGTGCTCACTTGAAAACTGCAGGTCTTCTTTCTTGCTAATGACAAATACATATGATGCTCTATTTCCATCTGTTTCTGTCATGGCTTCACACACTAATGTATTAAAAGAGGAAGGAGTTTGTAATCCTCTACTGCTTCTATTCAAATACTCAGAAATGCTCATACCTTTCTCCTGCAGCTGATGCCATCAACAACGCTGCTGGGTTTGGCTTCAATGGATACAACAAGGATGGTTCCCCACGGTGGGACCTGATATCAAATCTCAGAATTCTGGATATTGAGGTTAGGCTCTTTTAATTATTGTTATAACTGTTATATTCACAAAAGGCCCTTTTCAGCTAAAGCCTTAAACTATATTGTTTTGGGGTCCAATTTCAGTTTGCCACCAGTTTCAAGAGTTTCCTAGACAACTGGAATATCCAGACAGCTCTCTGGCTCAAAAGGTAAACACATTCAAGATGGTTTTTGTACTTTGCTTAGTTTTTGTGAGAAAGTCCTTGCAGAAGAGGGTTGCTGAAGTAGGTAAATATGCATATAAATAAATGGAGCATATTTCAAGTTTAGCATTTAGATTGTGATTTTTGCCGAAAACTATAGTTGAGATTAAAACTGCTGTCAAAAGCTTCATCAAAAATCAAATCACAAGTAATTCTGTTATTATTATTAAAAAAACAAGCATTCATGATTTATGCGATTGTCTATTATGTGATTAAAATAAATAACAACTATTTGTCTGAATATTTTTTTTTTTTCAAATAGTGGAAGTCTGGAATGAAACCTTTCATTTGTTCCTACCTGAAGTGTTTTGAATAAACACTGGATGTGTGACACATTGGTCTTCTTTGCAGGGTGTGCTACGAACGTTGTCCCATCAACCCCACTGCTGCCACCTTCCTACTGTCAGCCATATGGCATGGGGTGTACCCTGGCTACTACCTGACTTTCTGCACGGGTATTGTAATGACGATGGCTGCACGTGCAGTGAGTACACACACTCTTTCCGTCTATACATCAGCAATTTTAGTAGATTTTTTACTGCCAGATTGAGCCAAATAGACAGAAATGAAATTCCACAGTGGTCCATTATGCTACTGCAGCCTGGGATCATATTATAGAGGCTACATTCTACAATCTAAAGGGTATTTTGCCAGAAAATTAGATTTTTTTTTTTTTCATCATTCTGCAGGAGTCCAAAAGCTCTTAAAGATTCACCACTACTTAGCAGACCCACAACCACACAACAGAATCCCTTGATGGAGAGAAAGGGGATAATGATAAAGTAGTATACCATTTTAACCTCATGTTTCAGAGTGAGGCCATTACCACAAATCTCTGCTGATCCAGGCCTCCTCAGTCTTGTCTTGTTAAAGGAGACAAGAGGATATTTGTGTGGAGACAGTAGAGTGATGGCACAGGAAAAATAACTCCAACTGTAATTCTGGATAATCTACTCAGGAAGGGTTGATTAACTGAAATGCAAGCACAGTAAATTGGTTGTGCAGGTAAGTTTCTGCAGGGACTTTGTTGTTCTTTAAAAGAGGACAAGGAGACCATTGACCCAGTTACGCCGCAGAGCTACTGGCCGCAGCCACATGGACATTTCCAGAGATAGATTTCTCTGAAGAGTCTTAAGATGGAAAAAAGAAGAAGGATGAGCAGATAGGCAGAACTAAGGACTGGCGCTCTCTGCAGCGCAGTATATCAGAAAATAGGTCAATTGGTTCAATTCATGTCTGATTCACTGTACATTAGAATGAGTGGGATGTAATTTAAAGTTTACAGATTCATTTACTTTGAAATTACTTCTAGAACTACTTCTTCTCTTTCAGGTAAGGCACAACATCAGACCATACTTCCTGGTCTCTGACTCACACAGGCGCATCTATGATGTTGTCACGTGGGGATCGACTCAGATTGCTATAAGCTACACAGTGGTGCCATTTGTCCTGCTGGCTGTGGGGCCCTCACTTAAATTCTACAGGTATGTATGTATGTTTGACTGAATTGTGTAAATAAATTGCTTTAAACAGCACTGTTGACATTACGTGTTCCATCAAACAAAACATCAGTATTCAGAACATAATACTGTAGTTTCTGTTTTTCTGTTAAGTAATTAGTAAAGTGAGTTTGGAACACTGCTGTTGTAAAATGAATGTTCTGCTGAGCATGTGAATGAACTTACTAACACATTTTCATTAGCCTGGTTCCCTCTTGTCAGGCTATAACAGTTAATGAGACAGCTTAATGAGGGAGGCATAGAGAGGATTGATGAGGAGGAAATAAAATGAGCCGCCTTAACATTGCTCGGCCACTGACGTGAAATAAAGGCCCAACAACGGTCATTGTCATTCAGATGAGGGCAGCCGTTAAACCAGCACGTTGCTGCTAAACAGCCGATATAAAGCAGACTCATTAAAGCAGTGGGGATGTTGGAGAAGGAGGAGGCAGATCTAAAAAAATACGGATCTGAGGTCAATAGTATAAAAAGCGTGTATAGTACGATAAGGTAGATTCTTTTCTATATTTAGGTTCATTCGACACAGAAGGCTGTCCTGTCTTCTTCCTTTATTAGCAAAGTTAGCATTCAAGATAATGCAGGCAATTTCCTGCAGCCTTTTTTTCCTTTTCTTTTTGAGATATTTCAGCCTGGACCAAAGCAGTTGATAACCTGAATAATGTCTATTTTTATTTTAAAGCTGTTAGTAATAAAGAATTGTGTTGAGATAACTCACTCTGGGATGTCTCTGCAGGTCCTGGTACTTCTGTTTGCACCTCCTCTGTCTCCTGGTGATACTGGTCCTACCTGTCAAATCAAGACGCCAGCTGGCCAAAGAGCAGCAGGACAACCAGCAGAAGGACAGCGCACAGGAGAACCAGACAGAGCACAACAGCACAGACAACAACTGCAACCAGAAGGACAAAGCCACATGAGGCTCAGGCGAACAAGGCACAGTTCCTTCAGCAGCAGAAACACTTGAGACGAACTAGAAACCACTGAGAGCTGGAGTGTGGCGAGTCTGTTTACCTGATGAAGAACCAAATATCTGATGCTCTGAAAGTCCTATCAGACAGACAACCCAAGTTAATGTTCTGTCAAAACGTCCAAGTAGCAAGGATGACAGCAATCACACTTCTGACATGGATACAAGACCGGGATATAACATTGGCCACGGTGTAAACTAATGAGTGATAGTGGTTACTTTACATTACATTAGTGGAAATGAAGACTTCCAAGCTGCCTTAAACCCTCTATGTACTCGTCTGGTGAATTAATAGTTGGATGTCACACTGCATGAACTCAAATGCAGTCCCACCGTTGGGGTGGCAGGTTTAACAACCAGAGCAGGAGTGCAGTATGTGGAGGGTTTTTGTCATTTTCTGGATACAAGCCTCTGTTAGTTGGAAATGGAAAAAAAAATGTGTTTATGTATAAGAAACATAACCTTTATCATCAGCTGCCAATTTCAAACAGGCCTTAGGATCCTCAAAACATTGTTTGATTTCTATGTCTTTTTAAGAAAATCTTTATTGGAGAAGAATTCACATTGTACGTGTTTTGTATTTAGATGTTTGTGACAACACTATTTAAAGTCCGTTCTTGATGCTTTTTATTTTTCGGGGATGTATTGACGTTGCCTGACACAGAGTCCCTGATGTGGAATTCAGATCTCGTCCGCCTCCAGCAGTGGAAAATCTAAAAGAGGCACTCAAGAGTTACTAAATGGATGTGTTTTTATATTTTATTTTCATATCTGCTGCATTTTTTTGGACAAACTTGATTTGTTGGATGTGTGTTCTTTCATGTTTCAAAGGGATTTAGTTACCCTGTCATGATATAGTTTTTTTTTTTCTGTAAGGATATCTGACTTGGGGTTCACGGTCATGATTTTTGTTTTCTTTTAATTTTTTTTATGTGTTCATATTTTTTCACACAACAGGTTTCCTCTGTGAGCAAATGTCATATTTCTGTAATACAAGAATCCAGAATGATTTAAGAGAAACTAATAAAGGTGTTTAATTTGGGAAAAACAGTGGATTGTTAACATCACTGTTGAACACTGGTACATTTAAAAAAAATTGTGTTAAATCCTGCAAATGTATTCTAATCAGATTAGCACATTCACAGAAGACTTATTGGTCAGAGGGTTTTATAGCCATAATTATGACAAGCCAGATGAATTTATAAGAAAAGTTTTCCAGTTTGCACAGTGCATGAAAGCACATGTCGTGTTCAGGCTGCAAATGATGTAAGTGTGGAATCTGCATTTGTCTTTGAGGAAATCTGATACACTTATTTATGTATGTGACATCATTATATTGTACAAAACTCAAAGAAAGAGACCAGCCATTTTCATGAATGGGCTTATTTCATATTGTGTGCACTCAAGTTAGAATAGGGGATGTTTCAGGGTGTATTTAATGGAGGGTGTAAAAGACACTGGTTTCCATGCTGGTCCATGCTCACCTTAAGCCTTTCAAATTATTCAGTTCACTCCTTACAACACGCAGCAATTCAAACAGCCAACCATTGTGATTCATTTCAGTTACTAGCCATATTTATGGATTTAGTCAGGAAAATGTGAAAATTTGTGAGTCAGAGGATTCAAACTAAAGGCGCTTTGTTGTTTTAACAGTCAAAAGACACATTTTTACAAATCTGTTCAAGCAGAAAATAGTCCGATGAGTTCAAGCCCACAATATCATAAACAGTTCGAAGATGTGCTGCTTTTTATCTAAAGAGTTGTCTGTAATTTCAGATGATTTGGTGCAATTGTGTTCTGTAAAATAACAAAGCAGCAGAGGTGAGTTTTGAAGTGTGGACCTCCTTTCTTTCTTAAGATTTTCTAACATCTGCATATTCCTGCCATAACTGTGTGTGTACAAGTATTCATGTGATCTGTACGTGTCGATGTGATCTCATGTGAATTATATTTGTAGCCTGGGCCCTGTGTAGGCGTGTGTGGCCCACTTAAGGGAAAGGGATGTCATTCTACAAACATAACGATTATTGCACTGCATGGCCACCCAAACCAGCAGATCAATGCAAACGGCTCCATATGTCCAAAGTGCCAAATCAAGGATGGCGCATTTTGTTTTGTGTGTGTGTGTGTGTGTGCGGGTGTGTGTGCGTTTGTGTGCCTGCGTGTGCATGTGTCCATATAGTATGTGTGTGTGTGCGCCTGTGTAACATAATGGTTATTTTTGTGTCAGAATGAGATTTATTGAAAGATTTGTATAACAGTACATTAAAACTCTGATTTATGTGGCGAAATAAAGAGAAATTATTTTTAAACACTAAAATAGATGTGTGGTGTTTATCTCTTACCTCCTTTGCCCAATAATTGAAAATGCTGGGAACTAACAGCAACACTAGTATTAAAACTCTATCATTTGATCTAAGACAGACTGATGCAGCGCAGCAAATATTCTACAAATAATGTCCCCGAATTGGTGTAGCTTTGCATAATTACAGCCACACAGCAGGCTTCGACATATCAGCAGGTAGAACAAATGTTGTTGATGTTAGATTAGTTCCATGAAATGTCCCTGTGAGTCATTTCAGTGGGCCAGCATGCACTATGGCCCACCTGAACCTCATGCATACTTAATAAATTTTGTTATTTACACCTATGCTATTTCTGCTGCAACATGCTAAAGTGATAAACGTGAAAAAGGACAATTACAAAGTTAGAGGTTATTATATTTTTGCAAGCTGCTATAAGGGTTCAGTATAGCAGATTTTACAGAAAAATATTAATAAAGACGACCCTGCAGTGCCATCTGGATGACACTAAAATAATAAGGTACTGCAAATACAACTTTTTCAGCATCACATATTCAGGCATATAACTCACCACTGACAGCAGGTGAAAAAGGCCATTTTCACACCAAGAGTAAACACAAACAAATGATCATATTAAGGCTGTATATCCTTTATCTGCTTCTGTTTAAGAACTAATACTATAACTGAATAAAGCTTTTGCAAATGTTGTGAGCACAGTGACATCACCGCTGCTAACCACGTAGCCACCGTGCAGCCCAAATTGTGATGTCTGTGATGTCACTGTGATGTCAGAGTGATGTCAGTGTGATGTCAGAGTGATGTCACTGTGATGTAAATGTGATGTCACCGTGATGTCACCGTGATGTCACTATGATGTCAGAGTGATGTCAGTGTGATGTCACTGTGATGTCACATCATAGTGACATCACTCGAACCTATCACAGCTGTGAGGCACCGCTGCTAACCACCGAGCCACCGTGCAGCCCAAAATGTGATGTCTGTGATGTCACTGTGATGTCACTGTGATGTCAGAGTGATGTCACTGTGATGTCACTGATGTCAGTGTGATGTCACTGTGATGTCAGAGTGATGTCACTGTGATGACAGTGTGATGTCAGAGTGATGTCACTGTGATGTCACTGTGATGTCAGTGATGTCACCATGATGTCAGTGATGTCAGTGTGATGTCACCGTGATGTCACTATGATGTCAGAGTGATGTCAATGTGATGTCACTGTGATGTCACATCACAGTGACATCACTCAAACCCATCACTCGAACCTATTGCAATCAGACAGTTTTAGCTACTTCATTTTATTTGTTTAATTCATTTATATTTAAATTGTTGATAATATAACTGTAAGTGATTTCTGCACAGGGAGAACATGCAAACTCCACACAGAAAGATCC
>JAPZDZ010000007.1:11748416-11760659 GCA_029783805.1 Acanthurus tennentii | reverse complement strand
TGAAAAGACTGCACTGGAAGTCAACAATATGGAAGCATTAGGCCCTGCACACACGTCTACATGTATTCCTCAATCTGCTCAAGCACATGTTTCTACAGTGACATGGCCTGAAATCACATGGTGACCCTGAAATACCTCCCTCTCATCTCATGATGCGCAGCTTGCGGCAGAAATGATGCACAAGTTATTAAAACTTCTACAGAGCTGAAAGTAATGTTATGCTTCTGTTTCACTTGTGCTTTTAATTTGTCTTTGGAGAAATCATATATTTAAAGACTTCCTGCTAAAATATATCACTGTTTAATGTCTCCTGTGGCTATATTGGTTTTATATCTGTGACTGTAAGACTGGGCCTGCTTTTTCTTTCCCACTTATATATTGCTTTTATTGATGCTGTGACAGGATTCATTTCATAGAACCCCATTTCTAATGCAATTCCAATTTTTAAGATTCTCCTGTTTCTTAATGCCAAGAGTGAATGATTCAAGCTGCATTTAAACGATAAATAAAAACCGTAGTCTTGGAGACATTTTAATCTTGCCAAGCCAGCTGGAAACATTTATTAATCCAAACATGTAACAGTGCCGATCTTATGCTAATTTGAGTCTCTGGTTTTTCTTTCTACTCTGTTAAGGACACGTACCGGCGTCGACAGATGCAGAGGACCATCACCAGACAGATGTCCTTCGATCTGACTAAGCTGTTAGTGACTGAGGACTGGTTCAGTGACATCAGCCCACAGACCATGAGGAGGCTGCTCAACATTGTCTCCATCACAGGTGAAGAATTAACTGTATTCTGCTAAAGCACCGTCTTGCTCTCGTAATTAAATTTTGTCCTTAAAGCATCATCAAAGTTATTCAACTCTTTTTTTCTGGCTCTGTGTGGGTTGGATGAATAGAGAAGTAAAATAAAAAACAAGTCACTGTTGGGATTTATTTCCCGACCAGTAGGGGCCAGTAAGTGATTGTAGAGGTAGTGCATTTCACCAAGCATTTTACTGGAGAAAACATTTGGCTCGTAAATCTGCAGGCATGTAAAAAGACATTTAAAATAATAAAAAATTATATTTACATTTGCAATAATAACATGACTGGAGGTTAGAAATTTTATTTCATGTACAAAAATTTTATAACAAAATGGGAGCAGGTTTTCCCAGCGAAACCAAACTGAGCAGCAGTCTCAGAAAGTTGCAGATTGATGTCGACCAACTTGTGTGAAAGTTGAGACAATGAGTCTTCTCCGCAGAAACATAATATTGAGGTATCAAGATAAATTTTTCATCTATGTCAACACAGAGTTGTGAAACAAAATAGAAGTTATAGTTCTTAATGCTACATACTACTAAAATATATACACAAATTAAATAAGATGAAAATAATAAAATAGGGCAACATAAACAGCTTTAAATGCAAATACACATATCATGGAAATGCAAACCTCAGCAACCAGATAGTGTTGACCAAATAGTCGACATCCTCGCATCAAAGTTCATCTAGGAAATACTATCAATAATGAATGACTAAGTCTGAGCAACAGGCATTGCTGATGCAAGGCACAGAGTTCCTCCATCAAGTACAACAGTGTTATCCAGGGTGTTGTACTGAAGACAGCCTCTGTGACAATAAGAACAAATTTGCTGCTCTTTATACAAAATCTGCTCTTCCTTTTTCAGAGCTGATGAGTGTATTTCTCTCTTAGCTAATACATGTTTGAGCAAAAATGGAAAAAAAAAACTTGTAGGAAATGATCTCCGTGATATGTGGTTGATTCTAGCTAATGACTTTACCGTTAAAATCCCACCTCTTATTGCCACAACTTTGGACTGATTATTAATCGACAGAAGCACAATTTGAGAAGGTTGTTTTCTTAGGCATATTTGGAAAAAGGTTACCACTGAGGTCACTAATCTTCCATGCGTCCATTATTACCAGGTCGTCTGTTGCGGGCAAATCAGATCCTCTTTAACTGGGACCGGCTGGCTTCATGGATCAACCTGACAGAGGAATGGCCTTACAGGACATCATGGATCATCCTGTTTTTGGAGGAGACTGACGGAGTGTCTGACCAGGTCACTCTCAAGACCATCTATGAGAGGTACAAACACATACAGACGGACACAGTCTCACCATTTTAAGCTACTTTTCAGATCCACAAGGAGTACAGGCTTTCTCTATAAGCCTACACAGGTACTTTCTTTGTTTAATTTTTTGCCTTTCTTTTCTCCTGTTATTTGTTACTGATGGCATGATATTAGCAGGCTGGGGCTACTTTAAAACCATAAAATGTTAATAAACTCTGATAAAGTTTGGCTGAAGGACCCAACATTATAAGTAGTGTGCTGCAGAGTTGCTTCTTTGTCCTATCCTGTCACATGGTATCAAAAAGCCAGAACAAAATTAAAGAGTTGGAGTCCACAAATAATCATCATTTTTATGTTGTCTCTTTAAAATACTGACATAAGTCATTTTGACCAGGAGGTGGCAGTATAGGATCTTGTTCTCAATATGGGCTACATTAGTCCACAGTTACTGCTGTTGGCTTTGAGTACCACAGTAATTGGCAACTGAAAGACAGATTTTGTAATTGATCATAAAGCACAAGGAAAATGATGACTATATTATAGCTTTGACATCTCCAGATTCACAAAAGTACACAGTCTCATTAAAGTGCACAAAGGACAGTTGATGCTCAGATGTCTTTGGTTGAGCAGAAAAGGAAAAGTCTTGTACGTCACCATGTGTGTGTAAACAGCATGACTGCTCATGCCTTTGTATGTGTGTGGTCACAGATGCTTTTAGGCGTGCTCACCACAGACAAGAGGAGGAGATCCGACACAGGCTGAGTCGCTGGGTTCGGGTGCTGTTGTGCATCAGTCGCTGGCCTTTAAAGGTTGCACTCTGTCACAATACACTAGTGCCTACGACTCCTGCGGCAGTGAAGTGTCACAGACCGTTACTGTCAGCCAGTCAGCCAGCTAGATTCAGCCGACAACCCTCCCTCCCCCATCTCCAAGGGAAACCACTGCCTCATTAGACTAGGTTTTCGTTGTTTGTTTTTCAAAGGACAATAGGCATTACCTTCCATTTTAGTATATGACAGTCAAGCGGTGTATGGAGGTTTTACAGTATGAGGACAGGACAGAGTACAATTCATGATGTAAAACAAGTAGTGTCTTATTCAAAAGGCATCATTGTAACTTGATAATTTTTCTAGATACTGATGTCTGCCTTTTTCAGTGTTAATTTAGAAGGAAAAATAGGTCGCTACTCTTGCCTGTTTTATATCTTTGTCATGTTTAAGTACAATGGACATCCTAAAATCAATGTCCATATTTTAACCATAATTAGAGTGGAAAATAAAACTGGCAGATATAATTATACACTGGGACAGCCATGAAATTCTGCAGTGTTTTTACACTGAAAGGCCTGAATTGAAGCGCCTTTACCACAGCATCAGACCTAATACAGCCATCAACTTGTTTTTGACCAACGGTCCTGTCTTTCTTCATCTTCCTCCTCACTGGATGCCTTTTCAAATGGCTGCTCTGTTCTTCAGTGGTTTTCGGAGAAGTGTCCCTAATGATGATGACAGGAAGCCTTCAACAGGCTAAACACAACGCCTTGCCTAGAGGCCTTATCTCATGCACCAATCTTACACTGATAAGGCTCAGGCCTCTGTCCGTGTATCTTTTTCTGTCTCTCTGCTCTTTTCTTCCTCTTTCTTATGATCTCAGACTCTTCAGGTCCCTTTTTTTGTTCTCGATGAGATAATCCGTCTTTTACCCCTAGCAATGGATGGGCACTTGACTGGCCTCTCAGAACCTCAGGCCCCCTTCTCTCAACTGTCTTTCTGTTTGAGAAATAGATAGCTACTTCTTTTTGTTTCCCTTTTTAGCAGTGTATATGCAGACACACATACAACACTTGCACACACACATCAGCTCTCTCAATGCGTAGCCTAAATTCAAACAGTGGACCATTTCCTGTGTCTTATAGTTAGCATATTTTTACTTGATTCTGTTATCAAAATATCAATGTGGTTCAGACCTCGTGTGTGCTTTGTTTCTTAACAGGCATACATGCGTTGTACTCAATAACGCATGTTTGCGTTGTTGTGCTCAACCATTTTTACACAGCAGAACTGCACATCCCCTGAGCGTTACTAAGTGAATATATTAGTGGTGAAGTGAACGTGGGGGTGAGTCAGCCCCTTATAGGTCAACTGTCGCCCTGCATCTCAGTCACAAGGCAGCATGCACTTCCTCTCCTCTCCTCTTTGTAAGGCTTGCTACAACTCAGAAGGCCACAGTACACAGAGCATCAGAAATATTATATTATGCATATTCCAAATAAATCTTTCTACAGGTAAAAAAATACATGTTTAATCCTTTGAATCTGGCTCAGTATCAAGAGACAGCCTCAGTTTTCACTGTGTGCTCTACCTCGCCTTCTAATTTTAAGCTAAATTCACCCATATACTATTAAACAATATAGAAATTTTGCATGAGTGCCATGGAGCTTCTTCTTAGTGATGAAGATGACAGCTTCTCTTTGTAGCATTTACCTAAACTCAGAGAAAGTAGAAAAAATAGACATACGCTTACCCTCCCTCATATCTCTCTCAAACACACACGCTTTTAAAACGGCTGAAAGCTGTTTTTAGCAACTTGCCTGGCAATAACAACTGTCCATGAATGGCTGTGGAGAAATTCGTAGCACTAATTCCCTGAACGCTCCCGTAGCGGGAGTGGGCCAGTACAGCCCTCCTAATCTGATGGAGAATGTGTAATCGGTTAATAACCTCAGCGATTTCTATGATTAACGGTAAGCGGGGGTGGGGGGGGCTGTCCAGACTAAAGCACAGTAGCAGAGGGGAAAAAAACTATGTAACAAAGATGGCACTGTCTGTAGGAGATATTCGCTCAAAGCAATCAAGCTTACTCACATACGCACACACATGCACAAACAAAGCCTTGATAAAATGTTTGTCTCACTAGTTCCGCAGGGAAAACTACGCATTACACCTCGAGCAGTGAGCCAGCATAGTGGCCTCCCCAGCACACTGACAGAAACGGAATAGAAAACAAAACAAGAAGTGTTTTGGACCAACCCTCATATTTGTAGCCGTCAAATTAACAACCCAAAATCTGTGTTTCAAATGCTGTTTTTTGATCACCAGTAAATTGAATTTGGAGCCTGCAGCCTTGTGACTATGATTTTCAGTGTTATTGTTTCTTCCTTCTCAGTATCGTCTCTTCTCAGGAGTCAGTTGTTCCTTGTTTTAGCTGCCATTAGAGACTTAATGACTACAGCTAACCTGACTCTTCCCTGCTTCATGGTTATTGCTTTAAAGCACTAAATGGGCTTTTGTATTCTTTATTTCCTTGATGTTGTTAAGAGCCATTTCATTACATTTAGCCATTTTGTAGAAGCTCTTCAGTGGAGTAATTTCAAGTGACTAAGCACGTACAGGTTCTGGATGTTGCTCAAGAAACACTCTTGTTGGACAAGCAGCCAATGTTATGACCTTTGCTATGCCTTTGGAAATCTATCTACCTCTATTACTTTATTCTATAATAAGATCAACATTAGCTTTTATGTAAAAGGTAATAGTCTTCTAGGAGGTCAGTGTCTAACTATTGTTGTGAATTCACTAGAAACTGAAATTAAATGTAAAAAGAAATAAGAAAAACTTAAGCAAAATTTAGAACCAATTTTGTGGTTTCTGCTTTTCAACTGTGACAGTCTGCTGATTTTTCTTTTTTTCAACAATGCTTAACTTAACATTGTTTGATTCTGAACTGTTGATTGAACAAAACAAGCAATTTGAAGATGTCAGCCTGCAATCTTGGAAAATGTCAGAACTGTAGCCAAAATGATAATAGAGGTTATTCTGCTTAATACTAAGATCAAGATTGTTTATCTTGATTATTTATTAATTAGGAAAATTCTAGATTTAAGACGCAGCAGGGCACTGGTTTCACTGCCATGTTGTGCTACATTGCTGGTGATGTTCAAGATTTGCCTTAAAGTCAGACCAGTCTCCATTCAAAATAAATCCAAAAGAAGCAAGATATAATTAAAACTGTGCCAAAACTTTTTTACTGAAAATGAAAATAAGACACCAGTACTTTCAGAAACTGTGAGGGGCTATAATGCATTCATCACATTCATCACAGTTTGTGGTGGCTAGACAAGTAAGTTATGTTGCCTTGCAGCACGGACACAAGTCATGCATTCGTTGCAGAATGTGCAAGCGGCAGCATGACCCCAAAAGTGAAGCCAAAACATCGAGAATGCCCCCTGGTTGAAGAAGCACTTGGTTTGATATGCAGTGAGGTTTTTTATGAACAGAACATGGATTGTAAGAGTTAGTATTGTGGTAAATACATTAATTTAATTGTGTGAAGCCAAAATAATGATTGCAATTAATATTCAATTATTTGTGCAGCCCTACTTTCAAGGATCTTTAATGGACTGTTCTTGCTGTCTTCAGGCAACAGCCTCAGTCAGTGTCTCTAACTATTAGTTTTTAATTTTTTGACTGTAGTGTTTGAAAAAAGCTCTGTGTTTTGGTTGTTTGGGGTTAACATATTTGAACCTAATGATGTATGTAGCGCGTTCAGTCAGCCCCTCAGAGAGTTTATTCTTGGTTGCCCAGAGACCGTTTTCAGCTCTAGAACTTAAAAAAAAAGGTGTCACTGGTCCACTGAGCAGGTTCCTGCGCTGTTCTGACATCTGGTGCCCTGTCTGTGCCAGGATGCCCCCGCCGCACTACAGAGGGTGTTTCTGGCGCTGCACCTGAATCCTCTGTTCATTACACACACCCACACAGAAATGCACACAATCTATTGCTTGCCATGCACTTACGGATGCACTTACACACAAACATATGCACAAATTGTAAGAAAATGCATGCATGTTGCAACTGAAACAAGCACACACACAAACACTCTTTCCCACCACAAGTATTTGAGATGAAACACACGTCTGCAAGCAAAACACTGGCGATCACACAAAACACTGGTGCATGTGACACACATGCAACACACACATACACACACACCTAGCTCTCACACCAGTGCAAGAACATATGTCATCCCCAACTTCTCTGTGATTCAGTGTTATTAATCAGGCCCTGAGATCTAGGCTTCATTCAACAAACACTCATGCACACTCTCACAAGCACGTAAACACACATGTTCACACAACACAGGAAGCAGAACACAGCAAACAAATTGTTGTCATTAAAACTATGTTGTTTAGAAGTAAAGTACATTGTAGCATCTCTGTGTTGGTCAATATTTTTGGATTAAAACAAAAAAAATCTTGTTATCTCGATACACATTATACTTTTACTTAATAGGTCACAGCTTGTCAAGAATCAACTGTTTCTTTCTTTCCTTTATCCTCTCTTCCCTACTGTTTTGTGTCCTAATCCTGCATTCATCCACCAAACAATCCCCCTCTCAGTGATGTGACTAGAGCCAGGCACTTCTCGGACACTTCAAAACTTTTTTTTTTTTTCCCCACTAATCGCACTCAGACTGAATATGTAGCCAGGCAATTCAGTCTTAATTAGAGAGACTCTTATCCCAAGTACTGAAACATTAAGATGACGCTCTCTTCTCATTCAGGATTACTTTAATTGACACAATTATTGTAATTTGGTTGCAATTATGTGCCGGGATAAAAGTGCCGTTCCAAAGCTCATGCGGGTGATTCTCTTTATGTGGAATCCTTTAATAAGCTCTTAAATATCTTGCTGCAAAAATGGTAAGATCCTATTCTTTTCTTATGATGAATACTTTTGAACTTTTCCTGCCCTCAAATGAAAATTTCTTATTCTTGGCTAAACTGTCTATTGTTCACTTGAGCTCATGTCACATTCAATCATTTTTCAATCATCTAGATGCAAAGTAAATGCTCAGAAATGATTTTTCCCTGCCTGTGTTTCCTCCTCTTAGGGGGCTCATTGTCCCCTTGCTGAATCCCCTCAGAAGGATTTTCAGAGAAAGACAGAGAAAAACTGGTAATGCTGTTGACTATTGCCCTGCCTTTTGCTTAGAGGCCTGAAGATGTGTGTAAATTTGTAAAGGCTGCTGTGAAACCTCCAGTGTCTCAATAGTGGCTCTGGCGTCATCAGTGATAGGACAGCGGCATTGATTCTTCACACCAGTGTGCTGACAAACCACCTGCCTGACAAGCAGATAAAGACAGACGGAGACAAAAAAGAAAGCATGGTAGGCGAGAGATAAAGATGGAATTTGGAGAGTTTTGGAATATGATAAGAAAGGGCTTTAAGAGAGAGTGAGAGGAAAAGGGAGGCTAGTCTCGGGAGGTAAAATGAGGTAAAGAAATGAAAGTGTGGGAATACTGTGGAGGATCAGAGCAGATACCAGCAGGATTACTGCTAGGCGAGTTTGCCATTGGTGTGTCTTAGTTTTATTAAAAGCCTCAAGTGATGCTGCTGCTCTAAGTGAGATAGTCCAGGTGGTGGACACACACAGACTCATGCGCATGTACCTCATGGGTGTTTATACAGTGAAACTGGCCCTCTACTGATTCCATTTGAGCATGTATTCCTGTGTGTGTGTGTTTGCGTGTGTGTGTGTATGTGTCTCAGCCCAGCCTGCATTGTTGTTCCTCCATCCCTCAGGTGTTTGGCTGTGGTGACTCAGTAATGAATCAGCCACAGCCAGTTCCACACCACTCAACCCCCGCTGAGCTTCTCAAAATGTAAAAAATAACCTCATGGCAGCCACAGCCAGTGTGTACAGGTGACACAGGAGGAGGTGTGTAAGTGTGTCTGCTGGGTGATTTCGATTTTGATTGTGTATTCATGTGTGCAGAGGCCACAACGTCAGTACGCAAGGACGTCATGCAGCATTCTTTGTTAGAAAATCCTTAAAGCTCTTTTCATTTCTGCCTGAAAGCAGAGGTCGAAGGATTAGTCTAATTGGTCTGAAACAAGAGAACTGCTCTGTTCCCTTTTTGTACAAACATTTCATTTCAAATGCAAAAGAGGTTCCAATACACCTCTGTTTGGCCTCTACTCTTTAGTCACTGAGTCGTCCATCAGGGAGGACAAGGTTCAATTAATATTTAAATTTGACACTGAGATGGGAAGAAAGGACTGGAGTATCTGCCTGAAACTCTCTGGCATTGAGCAGTATTGCTGATCTCTCCCACTCTGCTGTCTCTCTATGCTGGAACCGCTGGAAGGTGGGGGAACTGATTATAAATAGCAGCACAGGATTGCAAGAGGTTCGGCGCTGACCTTTAAGGGGACAACGAGATTTGCCACTCAGCCACCGCAAGAGCCACGGGCACACTTGATAGTTACACATGCACATACACACACATCCGGCCCTTAACTGACAGTTACATCCTGACCCTTCAAGAGTCAATGGAGGTCAGGGCTTTTTAGGGTGTGTGTGGAAACCACTCTGAAGTGGCAAAAGACTAGGCCAGCAAGTCTGGAGAAGGCAAGCTGAAGATTGAGTCCGTCAGCCAATATTTAGAAGGGACCACAAGTGTCCTTTTCCTTTCTGACTTTGCCTTTAAAACAGTTTTAATTTGCAACTTGCCACTATTTAGCACCAGAACTTAGTCATCAAATTCGTCTGCTTTTGTCTCTGAGCTGTTTCCTCAAGGTTCTGAATAAAGTTCTCAATAATCAGAAAAGGCTCATTCTTACTGCCTCTGATTCAAAATGGAGTAGAGGAGCTTGTGTAAAAATCCGTTTTAGTATACAGCATGCTCTCTTTGTCTAGCTCTTTATCTCCCATGCTCATGCACTAATTGACATTCTCCTATCCCTCTCTCATCTTATTTGTGATGCACTCATCCCACTCTGTGAAGTTAACCGGAGGATTACTGGTGCAGCCCGAGAATCCCAAGCTTTATTTGTCACATTCATCACTTACTGTATGGATTTCATCTCGGTAAGAGACTTGTTCCAGATGTATTATCTGCTGCAGAAGAGCACATTTGTCTTCACTTTAGCAGTCCACCCCACTTAATTTGGCATCAAACGGCGTTTTATTTGACCTTTACAGCTATCAAACAACCACATGCGCTGATTTGAACTCCATAGCACAATTATTGTTACAATGGAGTCTACTATGGCCGTAGAATGCTCCAAACACTAAACCAATAAACTGCCAAGCTTGAGTTCAATGTTTTACTGTTTGTCAAGAAAAAAGCTTTCGTTACTCTGCATGGAGGGTTCAGTGAAGGTATTTGGGGTCTGGAACAAGGAGCTTCCGTTTCAGGGCTGCACATGAATTTAATCAACATTTCAAGGAACCACTCAAAATCCCGAGCCCATCTCAAAGGGTGGCCACTTCGAAGCAGTTCGGTTTTTATCAGACTGGTGTGTTTCCCATTAACTTGCTTGTCTGTGTGGTTTGCTTTGGGATGCACTGGTCCAGCTTAGTACAAGAGAGTTTCAATTATTTAACTTTACTTTGCCACAGATGTATATGGAAAGCAGACGCTGTCACAAGTTGGCATTTGGCATTGCCAAGACAAGGAAGCAAGAAAGAGAAAAAGTTAAAGACAGAGAGCGCAGACAGTGGGTGTCCACATCACATGAAGCATTTGATTCAAATCAAGGATATAAGTCTGGATTTAAAGGAGACAAAGAACACGGCGTCATCTAAAGTGAAAACATGTTTTTGCTCCCTCCCTCTGACTTAAGGGCGGTGGAGGCTTTGGCATCTTTCACTGTAACAATAACCTCTCTCTGCATTGATGCTGCGAGTCCACGCGCCAGATTGCTGGTCTGTCCGCCTGTCCACTGTTTTCCCAGAAAGGGCCTCACTGGGTTCATCCACATGCTTGGCAGACACCGTGCCAGCGGCTCCAACATGACTCTGACCAGGAGAGGAATGTGCCGGACGCGGGCCTGGTTAACTTCTTCACCCACACATTGTTGTTCTGGTCACATAGTGTCTGACATTGAAACTCTTGAGCTTCTCAAACACAATGTGCACAGGCGTTTGTCTGTTCTGCAGGCATCTCTCTCTGTCTTTGGGCCCCTTTATGGAAATGTTTGGCAGCAAGACCACCTCTTTGTGCTTTGCGCGTGCATGTCATTTGTAAGCACAGAGGGCAGCTGTAAAGCAAAGTCAAGTGGCACATTCATGCTTTCAGTGCCCAAATAGCGGACGGAAGGGATAGAGAGATGAATTCTGCTCATTCCCGTCAGCTGCAGCGTGTGGGAGGTTGAGAGGAGAAGAAAGGCTACGCTCCAGTCAGCTTTGGGACCTATTAGCATTTGGATAAGCCCAGAAAGCTCCCAGTGGCCACACCACACAGAGAGTGGTCGGGCCTAAGTGCCTGTACTACTGCAGCTATAAGCTGGGTCCTGTCAATGGCCCCATTGTGTAGGAACGGCTGCCGAGATGCCTGAAGGCCTTTATCTCACTCGTCCTCGGTCTGCTTGAAAGTAGCACGCCGGTTTCCTTGGCACTCCAACCCGAGCATCCATCTTGTCATTTGGCAACTGATTGCTGATAAGAATGGCTTTGTTCATTTTGTCTGTCTCGTCTGTTCACTGCGAGGATGACTAAGTCTGAAGTGATTTGTGTCAATTGCTTAATGCCAAGGCCAACATCTCATCATTAGTTAACTTCAAAGGGTGTCATTTACATAGTTAAACCTCATTGACAAGCTGCTCTTGTCTTTTATTGGGTGCTGTTTGTTCTGTAACAACCATGCAGTTTGGCTTGTTGGTCAGTGTCACTCCAATGGATTGTCAGCTGTCAGTTCATCAGTTCTCCAGTAATTCTGTTTCCGCCTTGCTCTTTTTTCTTGTTTTTTTTTTCTTTTTTATGATTTTTCGGAGTGCACGATGATCTTGCAAGGCCAGTGTTGAAGTGTGAGCTCCGATTTGTGTCTGGCCAGCCGCTCCTGCGGACATGTCTAAGCAATCAGCTGGGAGCGTCAGGAATAGACCTCTGACTTCCCTCTTTCCCTCCATCTGTCTGGGTGTACCTCAGTGATAGATGTCCTTGATTTGTTCTTCTTACCAGCTCCTTGTTATCTTTGGAGAATGCAGCTGTTTGTGCTACCAGAGCAAACGCAGGTCAGCAAAAAGTCTGCCATTGTACCTAGGTTGTTAATGATATTGTTGTTTGGAAATGTACACTTTAGAAATATTTGTATGCAGCACTTGCGTCTGCTTTCCAAAAGTTGTGATAACAAATCGAGATGGATGAGTTCTTGATTTTTT
>JAPZDZ010000007.1:11726758-11748294 GCA_029783805.1 Acanthurus tennentii | reverse complement strand
ACACACTACTGAGTTATGTTAAATGGTCCTATAAAAAGAATCTAGAGTCCTTAGAAAGTCTTTGGAGGGTGTTCTCTATATAGCAAAAGGAAGTGCCCTGTGTGAGTGAGTGAGTGAGTGAGTGAGTGTGTGTGTGTGTGTGTGTGTGTGTGTGTGTGTGAGTCACTGGCTCCTTTTGGTCTATGTTTGCAGACCCACAAATAAACAGCAGTAAGCCAGCTGGAAATGGGGAAAAGCACAGACCTCTCTCAGTCTGCAAATGGGTTAATACAGTTCATGGGAAAAGGAACTTAACACCCACACATACTGTACATGTACTTGCACATGCGCACAAACACACACTCCACCCTTCATCTGTGCCTTTGAATTTTCCCATCCTCACTGCCCAGGTGTTACGCGGTGGACATAACACAGTTGTTTGTGTCGATGCTGTTTGAATTAGGGCCGGCGCTGCTTTCTGATGCTGTTTATGTGTGTGTGTGCATGCAGGTAACATCTGTGCCTTCAGAGATCCCACTCATCCTCCCCAGCAGAGGTCACATGAGCAGGGTTCATCCATGTGCCAACATGGAGCATCCTTGACCTTCTGGGTCTTGTTAAAGGTTCTAGTGGAAGGAACACTGAGAGGGCTTTGTCCACTGGAGCCCAGCTGTGCTTCTGTGTCCTCCCTGCTCACAGCCTTTTCTGTGTGTGTGTCTGTACTGGAAGTCTGATGGAGAAAGTAGTGTAAGGTTAACCCACCTAGGTTGCTATGTCGAGGAATGACTCTGCAGCAAGACCGAACAAGATTAGGAAAAAGTGTATTAATAAAACACAGATATTAAGATATAGATTTACTCTCTCATAAGGTTCCACTTAACTAGTTAAAAATTTAAAGGGAGTTTGGCACATGAGCTAATTTTATAAACTCTTTGATGGCAACTCTAAAATGTTAATATCTACACATTTGAGTTATTCACTTTCACTTCTTAGTACATCAAATATCTCTGAAAGACACTCTCATCTCTGCGTTCTTGCCAGACTTGGTTAGAGACATCCTGTAACTACAAGGTCACAGGTTTGAGCCCTGCAACAGCAGATAGCAGATGTGTCTATCTCCGTCCATCTGTCCTGCCAAAATGTCCTTGAACAGAAGACTGGACCCCTACCTGTTTACTCACTGTAAGCAGTCTGGATTGGAATATCAGCTAAGAGCCTAAAATGGAAGTAATGTAACTTGCCGTGCAATGTGCTTGGAAGGTCTTGTTTTCATCCACCCATCACTGAAGTATGAGAACCTCGCTGGATTGGGCTAACTGGGGGACAGTTCAGCCAGTTTAACTGGAATAGGTTAACCAATAGTTTGGATTATTAGCAAACAGTGTGCGGTGTTGAACCCTTGCCAGATGCTGACCTCACTCTGACTTAGCTAACATGCTGCAGCCATGGTTCTAATCATCCAATCAAGTGACAGAAAGGCCAGCCTGTGTTCACTCTCAAAAACAGATCAGGCTCAGGGAAATACCCAGCCCATCAGCCTGTGTTCGAAGTACTCCAGTAAATAGACTGGGTGGTGCATGTGGAGGAGGCTGAGTTGGGGTTGAACTGGAAGGAGGGAAGGTTAAGCAGGATGCAGGGAGAGGAAAGTTTCCAATGAGAAAATGATGAAGGGTTCGGATGAGAAATGGAGGCAGTGATGAGAAAAATGTCTGCTCCCTGCTGGAGTCTCCTCATTCATCTGATAAGAGCGGCACATTCTGGTGATGAATGGACGGTGTCATAAGTCACTCTGAGTTTCATATTTTCATGTCTGAATGATGGGAATAACAAGATGTACTGATGGCTCTGGGTTGTTGGTGTTCGCTTTTCTTGTAGCCTTAGCCACATGTTCCACTGTCTCTGATTAATCTAATCTATTTTCACCTTGTGCAGCTGAAATTGGATTTTCCACCTCATAACATTTCAGTATTCATGCTCAGCTCTGATCATTTCAGAGACACTGTTGACACTTGTAACGCACTTGTTAAAGCTTTAGTTTATATTGTATAGTGCCTGAGTTTGTTTTTATGTGATTCTACAGAGTGGAGTGTGTGTTTAATCTGACATTCTTAATATAATACAGGGTTGTCTGTAGTATAGACAAGAAAAACTATATCATTCAGTAATGGAACAATCTCCAAACATGGTGTTTACTTATGGTCTGTGATAACAAACATCATGTTAACTGTGGCAGTGCATCATGACGTGCTTCCGTCTGCTGCTTGCTAAATTACCCTGATTGTCATCTTCTCAGGTTTCCTCCTCTGCTCAGAAAAGATAACATCCCTCACTCTATCTGTCCTCAAACATCCCCCCTTTCACTATCTTGCCTTCTCTAAATCCAGTTATCTCTCTGCTTTCATGATGATGATGACCGTTGCATATCTCTTTAATCTCAACAGTACTGCTTGCCATTTCCTCTTTTCTTTTTTCGTTAGAACATGAAGCTTTGTGTTTTCCAAAGAAACTAGCTTTCAGATTTTAGTGTTAAACTGACTTGTTGGCAAATTGTGTCATATGCCAGCTAGACTACACAACTTACTGTGTTGTCTTTCATAAGTATTTTGTTTTCCACAGTAAAATGATGTAGAATTCAAATTTATAGTACTTGTTTGCTTTTATTATTATATATATTTATTCATATAAATGAATATGAAGGCCCTAAGTTCCAACAACCAAGTAGTCTGGCTCTCCAAATCGTTAGGTATTTATAGTGATGTTGTCACATATGGCTAATATAATACTAAATTAACTCTAAAACCCTCTCTTCTTTCTGTTCTTTTTTTTTCTCTGAAGAATCTCCAAGAACATTCCCACCACTAAGGACGTGGAGCCACTGTTAGAGATCGACGGAGACGTCCGCAGCTTTGAGGTCTTCCTCTCATCCAGGACACCTGTTCTCACTGCCAGAGATGTGGAGATGTTCCTACCCTGCACCGTCAACCTGGACCCCAAACTCAGGGAGATCATAGCAGGTTCTTACACTTTCAGTGTTTATACAGATGGATAAACAAATCAAAGAAAAAATAAAACCGCATAAAATGTCTTAGTTAGGTGTTGGGAAATCATGAGTTGCCAGAACAGCTTCAGTGCACCTTGGCATAGATTTGACAAAACTCTGGGGCTCTGCTGCAGGGACTAACATTACTCCAAAAGATATTGCTTCATTTAGAGCTTTGATGATGGGGTTGAAAAGTGCCGTCTGGCATGTCAAGATTTCTCATAGGTTTTTCACTGGGTTGAGATCTGATGACTAAGAGGACACATTTGAGCATAGTTATTACTGAACTTGAAAACAGCAGTTTGAGGAAAAAAATCTCAAAACAAAACCCAAGGCTTCAGTCACATCGAGTGGCCTTCCTCAGCAAATGAACTTGCTCAGTTGTCATGGATATGGTTTATTTTTTTATTATGACAACAAAACAACAACCGTTTTTGTGCAGCAACAAGATGTGGTTTAAAGCCTCAGAACTTCCAAATAAGTTGGATCTCCAGTTAAGACGTTGTGTCAGAAAGCCACAGCTTATGATTCAATGATTTTTAGCCAATGAGGGATCTATCTTCAGTATAGAAACATGCATAAAGTATATTCCTGCTGACATTTGCATGTAGTTATAACCATATTTATTTACATTTATTTTCAGTGTTTATTTGTCCTTTCAGAGTAGCTACAGCATGCTTAACAAGATACAGTTTCAGAGACTTTGCAGTTTTACACTGCACAAAGTCTGACTGGTGTATTTACAGATCTTTTTGGTCCTACATCAAAAATATGTGCATACATTTAAAACAGATACAAACTACTTTCTTAGCATAATTTTACTGTTTGTCATCAAAAACTATATTTGGGTTAAACACCAAATTTTTTTCTGATTTCTTTCTTGGTTTATGTGTGTTTCTTTGTGTGTGTGAGAGAGAAAAAGGTTAATTGTAATGATTTTTTGAAAGTACATAAAAGGGTTTGGTATACAATAGCATGGACAAACAGTGAACTAGTTCTCTATGTCATCTATTGAATTCATTGCCAGCTCACTTGGCAGTGACATTACTCATAACATTGCAGCAGGGTCGGCTCTAAAATCGCCCACTGCAGGGGCTCTCAGAAACCCACTGCTTGCTTCTCATTTCCACACAATCAAATGTCGTGCAGGTTTCCGCTTCATCGCTGTGGGATCAGGACAATATTTTTACTCACTGTCACCAATCTGCCCCCAGTGCCACACCGAATTTCACAGTTTGTAGCTACAGTGACGTAATAGTGCATCAGTATTAAACTGTAAGCAAAAGCGGCACTGTACTTTTGTTACCGTGCGTCAGTGTCCATTCAGCCCATAGGAGTGTCAATGACGCTTAGTGTGAAGCTGCTGCATCATAGTGTTATGAGACCACAGAAAACACACAAAATCGCACACACAAAGTCTGTTCTATTAAGCCAACGTTGAGTCATGGATGGCGCAGCTGACCAGGCTCCACAAGCAGACGACCAGTCTCTAAGTACAGGAGTCCTGTCCTAAAAGTCTGTTGGTGTACATATGTAGCTACAGACATGTACTGTTTATTTGTGTGTGTGTGTGTGTCTGTGTGCACTCAAAAATGTGTGGGTGTTTTCACCTCCACACGTGTTCTCAGAGAGCAGAAGGTGACCAATGCTCCTACCCAGTCATCCCGCTCCCTCCACTCCCTCCGCGGCCAGTCGGTACTTGGTGCCCAGTGTCCTGTGGCCAGCCAGTGGGCAGTTCAGTCAGTGATACCCGCCCATGAGCCTGACTCACATCATAAGGCCCCCATTGTGTTCGCAGGCTGGATTGGGTCTCACTCAGCGTGTCATTCAGCAGCCACTTGTATAACCAGGAGACATTCTGGTGCCTGCTTCTGTTTCTGCTTCTTACTTTCTTGCCAGCCACACAGAGCAACTCTGTTCTGTCTCCGGGCTTATTTAACTTTAATTTGAGGGGTTTTAGCGAAGCTCCTTCCTCTTCGCCAACTCGGCTCCTCTCAAAGTCGAATTGATTTATGCGAAAGAAATGTGGTAAAGTAGTTACGCGGGTAGTGACTATGACTTCACATGGTTTGCTTTGTTTGACTACATGGGGGAATTTATTTGTCAGGGACAACAAGGTGCTCTATGTGCCAGAGTCAGCACGTGGCTGGCATATCATTTGGAAAAGACAGAATATCAGCCGCCTGCTGGTTTGTAAGCAAACAGAGTCATAGCAGTCGAAGTGAGAATGAAATTCACAGTTGAAGATTCTCGTAATTGTAACATCTGCGCCGGTTTTCTTTGCACTCTTTAGTTGTTTGATTGTCTTATATTTTGGATAAGGCAGACATGCTCATGAAAAATGTTCTTGTTGTGCTCACCAGAGTTCTCTGAATTTTACGAAATATTGCTCTTGTGTATGTTGATTTATTTTAATTGTTTTTTTTCTCTGTGAATAAAAAAAATATTCAAACTCTCCTGAGACGATGAAATAAAGCTAAATTATTTATGTGTGAGAGGATCTAAAGGGTCTTTGTAGTCACAGCCAAGTCACGGTCATCAGCATAACAGATAAACACTTCCTCTCGTTCTTTTCTCCCCCGGCTCTTCTCCTCTTTTCCCGTAGATGTGCGTGCGGCCAGGGAGCAGATGCACATGGGAGGAGTGACCTATCCCACGCTGCCCCTGCAAGACTCAGTGCCCCGTCCCCAGTCAGGTTACAGTCAGCACTCTGCCGCATGCACGCCAACAGGCTCCTTTGCCGGACCACTGCCTCCACAGGCCCACAGTGCCTACTTCAGTGGGATGACGGGCCCCCAGCACCCCTTCTACAACCGGGTGAGAAAAGAACTTGGATTCAGATAATGAGTCCTTGTCTACAACTTAGAGCCTATCAGGTGTCCATGTTTATGAAAAAAATCTTTCAGACAGCCGCAAGAAGGAAAAGTGCCCTCTACCTGAAAAACAACCTCGTTTTTTTTTAAACCTATGACTTGAGTCCCTCAGTGTTTTTCAGGTATTCACAGTGTAACATTGACTCACTCTGTGGTTAATAGGTGTTTGCGCCACATGAACAGGGTTTTTTTTTAAATAACCCACATGAAACATAACTGAGAAAGAAGAAGCAAGTTGGCAATAGATTTTTTTTTCCCTGCCACCTTTTGTTGTCTTTGTGTGTCTAACTTCCCTCATTTGATTTTCGTTTTAATTTGACCTCCTCTCCCTTCCCATTTCTCCTCTCCACAATCCTTTCTTTTACCCTCATAGCCTTATTTCCCCCATCATGTGTATCACCTGCCACGGCATTACTCCCTCCACGTCCCCTCATCCTCACGCTCCTACATTAAACCACCTGGTCAACCTAAGGACAACACCAATGGACTTGTAAGTAGAGAAAGCAGTGCTGGATTGATAAGGTTACACTCACAGATATTAATGTTATAGTAGCAGTTATATTGTGCAACAGCGTTCTTGGGGTGGTTGATATAATTTTAACAGTTGGTACTAATCTCCTGTTCAAGATTTGTTTTTTGTTTTTGTTTTGTTTTTTTGCAATATAAGTCAACAGATCCCTTTTTATATAATTATATTGATATAATTAAGCTTACATAGGAATAGAATATAGTTGTTCCGCCACCCAATGTTTAATGGGCCATCAGATCCATTGTGTCAATCTACGGCTTGAATATACCACTAAGTTTGACATCCCTTTTTTAATCACTACTTTTCTGGCAAACTCTCTTGTTCTCCATCCTTCTTGTCTCCCTTTCCTCCGTGTGATGTCATTTTTTATCCTTACAATTTGAAACCTGATCAAATCGTAATCCCCTTGTATTCATTACCCCTGTTCCCATCATCTCCTTAACTCCTGACGCAGAGGTTCTCAGTTTGTGAGGCCAAACCCAGAGTTAGCAGAGAAAGGCTTTTCCCAAAACTGAGTGGTAATGAACTCACCCCTTAATGAACCTTCCTCTCTGTACAATCCATGTCTTTATTCTTTGCCCATGTCAGGATGTTATTGCAGAGGATACCAGAGAAGGCCTCCCCTCCTGTCCCTCTGAACCCACAATGGTAACATGTAGTTACAGCTGTGGTGCACTAAAGATATGCAAATCTGCAACTAGTCCTTCATTATCTGCCTGTTGACCTGAGGCTTAAACCTCATTTGTCATTTAGTGTGTTGCACGTATAAAATGCATGCCTATATGCTTGGCACATCATTAATTTTGTTGTTGTAGTAATCAAAAGGCGAGAGGACAAATATAGACCGTCGCACTCGCTGCTCGCTGCAGGATGCTTACAATAAAATAAATACTTAGGCTGCATCCGGTGTGACTACGACTGCCCGCTAACTGTCAGATGCGTTTTTTGTCACAAACTTCAGCATAAGTAAAAATATCATGCAGAATGACACAGTAGCAGTTCCCTTTCTCTTATAAATGGACATAAAGTGTTTCAAACCCACTTCAGGACAGCATGACAAGAAGTGAATCTCTACACCAAGATATTCACACATTACTAGAGAAAGCAGCCACTATTAGAACAATTTGAAGATAGCACTACTCAGGAGATTTCTGTTCCACAAAGCCACTTATCAGGACACTGCCAGCAAGCATTTAAAGTAGCTGTATGAAAGATTTGGATGTAGATTCCCATTTTAATTTTCCTTTCCTTCGTTGTCTTTTTTTTCCCTCTTTACATTTTTGCTTCAATCCTCCTCCTTTTCTTTAAACCGTCAGTGCTGTCTTAAATTTTAGCATTTTTTGTTCCCTGTATCTTCCCTCAGGCTTTTTCTTCCTTCCCTCATAAGTATAAATTTTCTCAGTTTCATCCCATTCTGACTTTTCTATGTACATTAGCCCATCTTATCCCTTTCTGGCCAGCACTTGATCTCTTTGTGTAGCGTTCACATGTGTCTGTATTTCTGCAAATCTGTCGATGTGGATGTGTGTGTGTGTGCACGCTCGCTCATTTGTGTGAGTCTTTTGATATGTAAGCGGGCCTAGCCCAGTGTAATTGCTTAGCTGATATAAGTGTGAGTATGGATTCCTCGGGCTGCTGGGATTATCATCAGAGCAACTGTTGGGGCTGGCAACACACACACACACACACACACACACACACACACACACACACACACACGCTGACAATGAGCCCAACGCCGGTAGAGCTTATCTCCTTACCAAGACGCTTCCTCCCTCACAGGGCTCTGTTTCCTCTTCCCCATCCTTCTGCCCAGCCCTGAGCTCAGCCCAGCTGTAATTACAGTCTTATCACACACACACACTGGGAGGGTTCACACAAACACACGCAGACATTTATGCCTTCGCTCACGTTCTTAGAATACACGTTTTGCAGCCTGAATCGAGCAGTCACATTCGAGGTGTTCCCTGAATTGGAACTTCTGCTTTTTTTTTCGTGCGAAGTGAGAGATGTCTCATTCTCTTAGCGGCTCGTTCTCTCTGTCTATGTCTCGTCTGCATTGATTATGACCGTGAAAGCCTGCTGACTCCAGTGAAAAACAAAATCTCCTTGTGTAATAATTCTGCTTCCAATAGCCTCTTCTTCTCCATTCTGACATGCGGCTGCTGTAAAGGCGCCGTCTCCTCCCCCTGCTGTAAGACAGATAAATGTCTGTCTGCTCTGTTGTCAGTGTCTCTTCTGTCACCGATGATGAGTTCAACATGTGTGCTAGTGTCTTTCTGCTTGTTTGTCAGTCCTTATTTTTTGCCCTTGCACCCCTCCTCCCTCCTTTTTTCACAGGTACAGTCCCAGCTTTGTATGTAAGACGTCTCTGTGTATTTTTGTCTCACTGTCTGACTGCTCCTTTTTGTCTCCTTATCAAGCATTTAAAGTCGCTGCCTTACAAATTGAAGCAGGTACACCTTTGGTTTCATGGTCACTTTAATCTCCGCATCCAACCCTCTACTTTATCTTCCACATGTCTCCACTTCATTTCTCCTGTAACACACCGGTTCAGTACTACCAAGCATGCCGTAGAAAGAGATACTGTAGACTCATTACTTAGAAGTAAATGCAAAACTTCATCTCCTCCTGTTGTAGCTCGGTAGAATCACTAACATAGTAACATTCTAGAGTAAATCCCTCACTTTGTGGACATGAGGAGTAGCTAGAATCACCAAGTGCCAGTGTTCTTCCTCTTGCCCACCACTACAGGAAGTTGGCACCTACCATTGTGTGCTGTATTGTGTGAGCTGCTCGGTTTTTTGTTTAACAACTACTCACAGACCGACTAAGCTCTGCTCTTCTCTCCCTCGAAACCAGAAACAAAGCTGGGGAGCTTAGTCTGAAGCCGCGTCTTAACGGCGTTAATAGCCTAGAGAGAGAAAGCAGAGATGACAAGAGAGGGAAGGAGTAGCGTAGGAAGAGGAGATGGAGGAGAGAGTGATGGAAAAGAGAGTGAGAGGTCAGTGCAAGAAGTTTAGAGGGAAGGAATGTGAGAGGAAGGAAGGAAGGGAGGGAGGGAAGAAGGGAAGGAAAGACAAGAGTTAGGGTTCATAAAGACAAGCAGACTCCAAGAAGGGTGAGTGAAGAAAGCAAGAGGAAGATTTGTTAAGTATTTGTGCCAGCTGGTCGCATGTTGGCTGCGTGTGAGGCCGTAGAGCATCAACAGGCCATTAGTATCAGCCACATTAGTCTGCTCGACTCGGCAGCAACCCGCAGACTCACAGACTCCATCCCTTAAGTGTCGGGCGCACAATTTACATGCTTGTGTATACTGCAAGAAAAAGAATAAGGCAAGGTAACAGTGTATTTGGATAGGTTGGCAACTTTGTTTAGTTTTTCACTTAACACTGTGTGACTGATAGAGAGAGTTACTGTGTGGGGTTGTGGTTTTGCACCTCCGTGTGCCTCACAGAAACAAGTCTGCACGTCTTTTTGCCAGCGACTTTTTGCTTGTTTTGCCCTAATCAATGTGTCAGGAATGATGATTAATCTACCAGAGTGCGAGTTTGCAGTGGTAGCTTCAACTCACAAAACACTTTGAGTAGGTTGTTTATGTTCTAATTGTGTGTGTGTGTGTGTCTGTGTGTCTGTGTGTATAGGTCTCACCTACAGTCCTGCTCAGCTCTATGAACACAGATGCAGTGTGTGAGCGTGTCAAGCAGATAGATGGAATTGATACCAACATGCTACCTCAGTACACTTCCACCATCAAGAAGGTTTGTCAGTGACATTCAAAATGTGACCAATGCATGTTAAAATGGTAGTAATTAAAGCTAGAAAACAAGCTTTCTAAAGCTTTTGCAGTTAACAAATGTATTTTTTCTTTTCATACTCTGTATAGCTTCTATTCCTCATTATTCTGCCGCCTAGTTTGATTGTGTTGTTTTGTTATTTGGCCTTTGCACAAGTCAATAAAGTCAATCAGTTGGTAAACAAACCTCTCAGTCTCCTCCTTGTCTATTGCAGGCAAATATAAATGGCCGAGTGCTGTCTCAGTGCAACCTGGACGAGCTGAAGAAAGAGATGGAGATGAACTTCGGCGACTGGCAGCTCTTCAGGGGAATGGTCAGACTAAATTATTTTTCTTGAGTGTCTTTACTTGTCTCACAGTCTGGTTTAACATGGCTGTAATGAGTATCTTCCTTGTAGTATATTATTTTGGAAATTGTGTGGAAGAATAATTTTGATTGTTTGTTTTTAATCAAAGTCAGCAAATGATAAAGAGAGACATTCACCAGTCACATACAGTCTCTTTACTCTGTGATACTTCAGACATTCAGCCCTACCATGTTCCCCCTGTTATATATATCAGCTCTTGTTTATTCCAAAAAGACACAAGACAGCAACTTGTAATATGAGCTCATGTGCTGCAGCACAGATATTGGGATGGAGATTTTATAATCCGTATTACGAGAAAGGCCCTAGTCAGTCAGCCAGGAGTCTGGCCGGCTGAGCCGAGGCTGAAATCACTAACACATGTAGCCGGCTCCGCTTCATCAGATGTCAGTCTGTGCTCCTAATACCAAACCAGAGCCCTGGATTGGTCGTGTTTTACAGGAGATCCAGTGCAGCGCTCGCACAGGAGCAGCTGGAAAGTGCAGTGGCCTTTACAACTCAGTACACTAACCAGTGTTGTGTTGCCAGGACACAGCCAGCAGAGACATCTGGTTCAAGATGGCTGACTGATATCTGGATGAAGAGAGGTTATTGTTAGGGAGGAGTGGACAGCTGAATAGCTCTACTTAAGGAACAGCTGATCCTTGCGAGCACATGTTTTTGTTGTTACCGCCTCTCATACTTGCTTTTTATGTCACATGCTTTAAAAAACATGTTTTTGAATAACTCTGTGTCCTGGAACAAAAGTCAGACGACCTCTGATATATTGCAGTGTACTTTTCCAGGTGATGGAACAGCGCCTTGCTGAAAGCCAGGCTCTGCTTCAGGATGAGTCCCGAGCCGCGAGCGAGCAGGGCAGCAGCGTGCACCACGTGGAGCCCATCAGACGCTCAGGTGGAGCCCAGCATGAGGCGGCGGCCTTCAGCCTCAACCTGAGCTTCGAGGAGCTCAGCGGAGCAGGACTGGAGGAGCCTCCGAGAAACAGCAACAACTCACACTGGCCGGTCAGTCTTCCTGCTAAGAGCTGGGTGGAAATACACAACTAAAAATACAAAACTGAATTGCATGTGTGCATGTGCAGCCACATCATTCTCACCTATACACACACGCGAAGATAAAGAGGTATATGGGCTGATGTAAGCATACATGTGAGCAAATGAGTTTGCCAGGTCCCACACCCCAAACTGTCGCATGAGCATAGGTCCCCTGCAAGTGAGCCGGTGTGTGTAGCTGACCTCAGTGGTTTCACATTAATGTGGTTTAGTGTGAGAAAAGAGCACGGTAGGGGAAGCTTATGGCGCTCTTCAACATTGCAGAATTAAAAATACACACACACACTACAGCGCATGAAAAGGTGTCAAGGGGCCCCCTGTTTGTTATTTTCACCTTCCTTATTCCCAATTTGCAAAATCTCTGAGACATGAGCAAACACTCACACATAGACAGCTGGCTCTGCTGCTATTTTATATGATCTCACTTTGTGATCTTCAAATTCAAATCATCCAACACTGAAAAAGCACCACGGCTTTCTCACCACTTCATTTCTGTGTTTGCTAGTGGCTATTACTGAATCCAACTTTCCTATTTTGAGTTTTTTAATTGGTTACTAATACAACTAAAGCCTTTTAGCCCTGACGTAGGTGCAACATTTTTTTTATTATATTGTTATTATCATTGTCATATATTTTATATTCAGGTTTCGATTTAGGTCAGCAACCCACAACCATACGCCCTCACTCTGCAGTTACTATCTATATAAGGTGTTACTTAACCAAACTATGCTAAACTTTCCTTCTTCCTGTCAGGTGGCGAGTCACCGCACCTCAAGCATGTCTAGTCTCAACTCTCAAGAATCCTCCAATGACATCTGCAAGCTGACAGACAAGCAGCAGGCTGAGTACCGTGATGCCTACAGAGAGTATATTGCTCAGATGTCCCAGCTGGAGCTGTCCGGTGGAGGGGGAGAGAGGCCTGTGCAGCCCCACCCCGGACAGTTTCTTCAGGCTGCCAGCTCAGAGGACAAAGGGGTGGGTGGACAGTCACAAGTACACTGCGCAGTTTTTGCCATTGTGTCACTGAAAGCATAAGTAGTTCAGTCAAATCAGTGTAGAAACTCCCACTGTCATATTATATATTAGAAATACTTTGTGGTTTGTTGTTTTATCGTTTTTAAAATTGTATTTGTAATTGTTTAAGTCCTCTGGCCTGTGCAATGGCAAAAGTCTTAATCTGAGTTGGGAAAGGGGAGATTACTTGCATTTCTTAGTTATTAGCTTATATGCTTTGTTTCTCTTGGCATAAAGGAGAGACAGGAATCCCCTCTTCAGAGGCCTCTCAGCCAGTAACACGGGGTACTGAATATTTTCATGTTTTTCTCACTGAATCTTCCTGCCTCTCCTCAGGCCAAGGAAGGAGCTGATCAAGACAGCCGCAAGTCCTTCACCAAGAGAGGCTCCAAGGCTAGTGATGCCACAGACTTCCCCTCAGGGACCGATGCCCAGCCCCTAGACCCCATCAGCGAAGAGGATGAGAAGCTGGACCACAGCGCATCATCCAGGACTCCAGGCACCAGGAAGAAGGGAGCCGGGGCTTTGTACCACAAGCTTCCCAACGATGAAGACTCGGGCCCGGAGGAAGCTGACAACACCACACCTCTCCTCCATAGAGAGGCCGGTTCTCTGTCCCTGGCGAGAGGCTGCCAGCCCACCGGGCTGCTGACCAAGCCTGGCTTCCTCACCGAAATTGCCCTGGATAAGAAGGACTCGTCTGACTCAGGGATGCGTTCCAGTGACAGCTCCTCGGACCGCTCCCTAGAGGAGGCTGAAGGAGACACCGACGGAGACGGAGGAGCACTGAAGCCCAGTCTGATTGAGCTGGAGCTGGAGGGCCTGGTGAAGAAGAGAGGCCTCCTCCCCAGCAGCCTTAGCGGCCTGCAGGACGCCACCGTGGCCCGCATGTCCATCTGCTCTGAGGCTCCGTCTGAGGCCAGCCTGATGGCCAGCAGTCCAGATGAGGGGTGGCCGTCCGGCGGGGTCAGCAACCTCAACCGCACCAACAGCAACACCACCCTCAATAACAACATGAACGACGGTACCACCAACAACACCAACACCAACAACAGCCACCAGCAACCAGCTAACGTCACAGGCACACAGTCCACACCCTCCCCCTCCAGCATCGTCTCACCCATTGTCATCATCACACCCGGCAGCAGCACCGCCAACACCACAGCCGCTACCATGCGCAACCAAAACCTTCGCACCATCAGCCTTGGAGATGAGAGGGAGAGTGTCCTCTGAGAAGCTGCTCGTATTCTAAGAAGGGTCATGTAGGCTGTTGTTGATGTTTTTGATGTGGTCGGTGACTTTGTAATGTTGGTGTTGTGATGTGTCCCGGAGAATTAGAGTAGATTTGTATTCTGCTGTTCAGGAAGTGTTGTTGTGAATCAAGAATAGTGCATTTGAAAGTTTTGATTAGTTGGTTAGTAAAAAAAAAAAAAAAGAATCACCAAATAAAAATTGACAATTTGATTTCATTTGGAATCAGTCACATCAAATTATGATTGTTTTAACTTATTCTAATGTCATGAGGCCTTTTGTTGTTCTGTGTGTTTGCATTTAAATGTGATTTCCTCTCTCATGTAAATGTGGTGCTGTTACGGAAACGTGTTTGGTGATGAAATGTTACATGTTGCAAGAAAAGAAAGTGCTTTTCAGGAAACGTAGCCTCAGCCGAGAAAGCTTATTGTTACTGAGGACTCTCTGTCCATAATGTGTCGTGCAGTACGTTACGGTAGTTAGAAGATTTCAAATAGACAGCGAAAGTAGTGCAGTGTGTTGTGAGCAGTTCCTGTGGTAGAAGAAGAGCGTGCAGTAGTCTCTAGAGTGGTGATTGCCTTTTCCAAAGATCCTCTCAAACAGTGTTTTGTGTATCAATAAACCTTTTGCCATGTTGACCCTCGAAATTAGTCTCGCTTTCTCTTTTCCTGCAGGAAAATCAGCTGTTTGTTGAGTGAAGTCTCATGGATTTGGATTCAGCTTGTAAACGAACTAAACTACTTTTCTACTGTAATTTAATATTTTAACTAATCGAGTTTAAGAGATAACAGAGGGTGGCATGCAAAAAAAAAGGAAGGTGTCATTGACAGGATTTGTATTGTCCGATAGATGGCGCACTCTCCATACAAACGTGCTTCAGGCTGGTGTCACGGACTCTGCTTGTCAGTATTATAAACTACTGAGGGTAACAACTTCAACTGTCAAAGTCGGGTGCGGGGACCCGCAAGAGTCCCTTAAGGGGGGAGGAGGGGGGTCAAAGTCCACCTACAGTCGGATTCATATGGTTTTTAATGTAAACAGAGTTTTTACAGCTACCCACTTAAAATAGTGAAAAAGATCCGATAAAGTGGTCTCTGGGGTAAAATCACTAAGTGTGGGTTCAGAGCTTTAGTCTGTGTGAAAATATTTGGGGGCTCGTGCTGTACTCTAGACAGGAGATGACTGACAGTCTTCATGAATATGTCGCTGGTTAGCAGCCCTTTGTCTCTCTTTCACACCACCTTGACGTTACACTTCCTAATAATTCAGAGCATTTGAAATGAGTTCCTTTGAAGTTGAATCATCACCGCAGTAAATCCCATCACTATATGGTTCACTGTGGTCATATTGTTGTTTTTACTTGTCACAAACAGCAAAGTGTTCTGTCATCAGGAGCTCTCACTGCTTTATTTCATCAGGGCGATAAATCAAACATCAGACTCCAGTGTTATTTGTTTTTTGTTTTTACATGACGGGAAGGTTTTGAGTTTTATTCGTCAAACTTAGTATAACGAATGGTAACACAGGTCCAGTCAAATCAGACTGCCTTCCTTAAAAAAAAAAAAAAAAGAACCGCTGCCCCAATAAAGTAATAAGTTGATGTTACTTTTGGAATTAGTAACGCATCACCGGCCCAGTTTTACTTAAAGTTATATTTCCATAATTGCCTACTTTTTGTTCTAGAACAACAGCCTACAGCCCGCTGCTTGAATGGCTCCGACTGTCACGCTAAACCATTTAATCCTATTTACTTTACATAGCATGTGAGAAAGTAAAAGTGCAGCCTGTGCGCCCTAAATAAGCTTTTATGCAACTGTGCGCCTCCAGGTCATGTGTGCCTCGGGGAAGTGTTGACTCTGTGTTTTAAACTATTGTAGGTCACATAGGGCAGGTCTGATAAGGACACTTTGTTGTGGGATTTGTTTTTGAAGTGCATCAGATGTTCAGTGTACTTACAGAGCTGTCATGGTCGTGTACTTAATGTAGAAAGTCAGCTGGACGCACAGCTGGAAAACTGGTTTTACGCGCTGTTTTCATGTCTGCTGTACACTGAAATCTCACTCTCTCCCCCCAAAACTGTATTCCTCCCCAAAATGAAACATGTTCAAATTGCGTTTTTGATTTATTTTGTATAAAAAAGGTACAATTTACATTACTTTTATAAAAAGTCTCAGCATAATTAAGTACAACATTACACTTTTGCAGAAGTTTCAAATTCCTGCAACTATACAAGATAAACTCCCGATAAGAGTTCACACGGTTTCATTCTCTCATTTTAACTTTTTTTTTTTTTTAAAACAACGTCCAGTCCTTCATGTGCCAACAATTCTGACAAGACAAGACTAAACTTTTTACAGTAACTAACCAAGTTGTCTTTTCTATTCACGTTCCCACCTCCGCAAAAAAGCGAAGACTTCAACAAGGAGAGGGAAAAGGGGGTGAAGGGGGAAATAATCCTTGTGACAATAATCTCGTTTTTCCTCCCACTGTCGGGAATATAACGCGCCTTCCATTTCCAGAAAGGACCCACAAATAAAAAAGTCTTAAGTTAAATAATAATGAAGTGTCCAAACAGAAAACACATCACATAAGATTGTCCCACAATAAGCAAAAGTCTCTTGATTTCAGCGTCAGAAGAAAAAAGAAAAAATCCAGGCCTGGAGGACAAGAGG
Organism: Acanthurus tennentii; assembly: GCA_029783805.1. NCBI lineage: Eukaryota > Metazoa > Chordata > Actinopteri > Acanthuriformes > Acanthuridae > Acanthurus > Acanthurus tennentii. The sequence goes on along the minus strand of JAPZDZ010000007.1, from coordinate 11,731,723 downwards.
TCGGAGAAGGGGGGGGAGAGTCCTGCTCCCCAGGTCCTGTGTGTGTTTTTTGCGTCTTGACCAAACACCTGCAAAAGATTGAGAAAGAGAGGCGTGTTTAGAAAATGCAAACAGGGCAGAGATCCGGACAGACTGGCGCCAGGGAGGAAGCCGCAGTTTTTAACATTTAACCAAACACTCCCAATACTAAGCAAACCCTGCGCTCCAGATGTACACACAGAGGGAGAGAGAAAGAAGGGGGGACTGACACACACACATACACACACACTTTTCGCACAACTTCAGCCTACAATCTGGGGAAGAATCAGCGTAATTGCCGCTCAGCTGGCGCCTACCCACTTCTTGTACCAATTATGTGCAGACATCGTAGTAGCAGTAATCCAAACAGCCATTATTTTCCTGTTGCAGATGCTCTTCATTATAGACACAAGAGGGTAAAATACAACCCTGACGACTGCTACTTATATACAGTAACCCAAGCAGTCTGGAGTGAATACCTTCCATTTTATTCCGAGGCAAAATATGTGCCAGCGAAATGTCTTTGGACACAGACGAGTCACAGAATTATTTGATTAATCTGGGTCACCTTACTGACACACTGAAGTCCTGTTAAGGGGCCCGTGATGTTGATCTTTTATGCTGGAAGTACAGCTTTAAGCTACATTTATGCCCTTAAAATTGGTCATGAAAAAGGAAAAATCACATATAAAATCATATCTGGGCTCAAGTCAAGCCAACTATCCGCGCCTCGTCATAAGTGACGCTCCAGCGTTACAGCGCATTCTCATGCAAAAACATATTGGGACCATTACGGCAACGTGAGACGAGGAAACCACATTAGCAGGGAACAAATGGGTTGGTGAATGGTAATTCTAGCCCATTCTGCTCCAGCAGACTGGGAGACAGGCTGTAGCGGAGCCTAAAAGCCCTGGACAGAATGCAGCAGCAGACATGAGGACAGCCTACTTACCGCTTTAACGATGCAGAGTCCGGCTGTCATCTGTCATCAGCTCTGATGGCAACTCCGGGGACTGAAAACAAACAAACAAACAAGCAGACCAAATGTTAATTCTTTACGCAGCATCCGATTGAGGTGTCGGGCGTTGCAACAGTGTTATTTAGGTCGAATCTCTTCCTCATCTGAGTCTGTACAAAAGAAAAAAAAAACATGCCATTTTCTTTTCCAACAAGCCATTTTGTGTGAGTTACGCATAGGCTACAAAAGGCGCACTGGCTCTGCGCACAAATAAAAATTCACTAAATACCTTCCACAACACACCAGGGTTTCGATTCCCTGATAGAGAATGCTTGTTTAGCTACGGTGTAATTACCTGTAATGACAAGATGCTGATATCTGTGTTGAGGGTGGTCAGAGGGGTCCTGGATGGAGCCTGCCCCGGCCGCGCGGGGTGATGCAGGCTGGTTAGTGCGACACTGGAGTCCAGCGCAATCTGCAGGTCCAGGATGTAGTCGATGACATGCTGCAGGATTTCCATCTTGCTGACGTTCTTGTTCTGGGGGATGCTGGGCACCAGCTCCTTCAGCTTGGAGTAGCAGTCGTTCATGTTGTACAGCAGGCTGAGCGGGTCATCCACCGGGGTCTTGCTCCGAGAGATTCCCAAGGAGTGCTCTGATAAATTCGCGTTGTTTTTCCGGAAGGACCGCACGGGGCTTATTGCTTTCATTTTGTCAGTGTTAAGTTAGGCGAGAGGATTCGTGTGTGTCGATATCTTGCTTCTTTTAAGTCCTGTTTTTGTCAGACGATCAGCGATCAGACTGGATTACCAAGCTGTCAGTGTGGTTTATATAGGCAGTAGGCTGGGCATGCGACACATGCGGGTCTAACGCACTGATTGGTCCGGGAGGCTGCGTCACTCAACGGCTTTCAGATCTACTATTGGCTCCTCGTGGTCAAACCCCTCCCCTTCACCACCGCGTTACCAGAGGCAACGTGTTTTGGAGGCGGAACCCAGAGGGCGCTTCAGCAGCAGCTCCGGTGGGCAATTTGGAAAATTAAGCCCTTACCTGTTTCTGATCAAGAAAATTAATGATTCGCAAGGCTGTCAATTGACTATGGCGAAGTGTGAACACGGGCCAATACCTTCAGCTGCACAGTTCAAATCTGATTTTGTAGCTTTACAATGAAGATCAAAGAGAAAATGTGTGTTTTAAAACCAAAAGGGTTCAAGCCAGAATAAAAATTCATATACATGTTCAACATGGGAAGAGTTTTATTTCTTAAAACTTTTATCATAGAGGGAACAAGTATATGGTGTCAGCAATCACGTATTCTTCTACTTGTGCGCTAGCAATATATTTGGTTGACATGTGCGGGTTTTGGAGGTGTGCAGCGTGATGGCGCGCCTGATGATTCCTAATTCACTCCAGCCCGGACCGGTGTGAAGGCAAGTTTCTGAAACTGAACAGCAAACTGAGAGAAAAAAAATGTTTGAACAGCTTTCAACAGGAAAATAGTTACTCAATCGATAAATCAAACGATTTATTTTAGTGTTTTTACACATGAGAAAATATATCTTGGGGTTGTAGTTGAGCAACTTCGGTTATTTTTGTCCAAAATAACACATATTGCCTGTCTTTATTTACTTTTAAGCTTCAAGCAAGGAAGTGCAATAAGTTTGATCGGTCAACATTTTGTTAATTGTGCCCGACAGTGCGGATCAGAAAATAGATAAACTATTATGAGTCCACGCACAACTTCATGCATCGTTTTCATGGCTCTGCTTTTAATAAACATAGCTTTACAGCTCCAGTTATTGATTTCAAGTTTTCTGTGTGCACCAAATGTCACTGAAAAATGTGTCATTTTTCCAAATATTACCCATGCACCTTTGCAGTGTTTTGACGTGGCTGAGCGTATCTATCTAAATGCATCAGTTAAGGTCTCGTGCACTTCAGTGGTAATTGTCACCTGAGTCTGTTGTGTGTCAGAGTTCATTTAGTCATGGCCTACAAATGTGACTTTCATATCTGAGCACGTGAAGAGGTGATTAACTGCTATTGACACTTAGATGTTTTCTGAATGAGTCATTTGTTTGTAGGAATTACACGCTTCATTCTTCAGCTGTAGGTGGGAGGCTGTTTGATGCTGCACTAACTAATTGCCCCCAGGGGCAGTTGTGATGTGCTCAATTTATGTGCTTTGTGGATTGAAAATATTCGATAGGCTCAATAAAATCAGTTTAAAAAAAATAATGCATTGAGAGGCTCATTGTTAAAAGTCGGAATGCAAAGAGACTCGAGAGAGGAAGAGATTATAATCCTGATGTTTTAGGTTTATTTTAACAACAATTCATCTAAAACACACAAACGAGGAAATCCTAAAAGCCGAAGTAATCCTAATGGACAAAAAGAGGCGCACAGCCTGCAGAGGCAGGTATAGGATCTTAGAAAAGCACAAGCAAGCTGTTCTTCCCTGGATTATTATGAGCAGAGATGCTGAGGAGAAACAAAGTTGCTCTATTTTATAATAATCTATATAATAATGCTTTTCAGTCCGGGATCCTATTCGGGAAAATGCCAGTAAAATGTTTGGCAGTATTTTACGAAATTCAGCAAAACACCATCTGTGTGATTATTTTTACGCGCGGTTATATTCACCAGGCACGGACACCTTCTCCTTCAGCTGTCTGACGGTCTTGTTTTATATGCATTTCTAATATAATCTGGAACTCCTGCAGTCTGTGTCCACATCTGGTGCAATAGGATTTTTCCATTTTCTTCCCGTCCTCCTCTCGCTCCCACAGCTGTGTAGTCTACATTTCGCCTGACTGATGGCTGACAGGCAGGTGATGAAGTGGCGCAAGAGCACGTCGGTGCAAAGCCGAGCGAACCTCCACCGGCAGCAGCCTCACCCCTGCCTCTCTCTCCCTCTCTCCTTCCCTGGTTCTCTTCCCTCCCTCTCTCCCCTCTCTTGCTCCGTCTTTGGAGCAGACTCTCTGGCGCCGGCGCCGTGACGTCACCCCATTCACAGCAGCCCTCGAGCCAGCCCTCGCGGCGCCGCTGAGGCGGTTTCCATGGAGACGGGGTTTCGGGGTTGTCAATCAGAGGCGGTTCTCAGCTGATCAACCCGGGGAAGTTTTTTTTTTACGCCAGGGGTGCGAATTGGGATGTTGCGGGTTTCTTCTTCGGTGGTAGCCAGTTAATTGAGGCTATAGCCAAGCAGGTAGGCCTGTAAATGTGATATAGTTGGAGGGGCTTGAGCTACTTTACTGCGTTACGTATATTTGACAACTGTGCTCTTGAATCAATATACAAATTTGGATTCACAAACAAATAATTTTTCTGAACTATAGCCTGGACCCAGTGCACTATTACACTACATAAAAGCATTTACGCTTTTAAAATGAGATTAATCTCCACCAGGTACATCCGTTAAATGAGTCTGTAAAGGGGATAAAAATCATTTAATATATAAAGGGCTGCAATAACATACAAGGGTCATCCTTCTTCATTATAAGTATTATTATTTTTATTATTACTTTGATAGGCTATTTTGAGTGGAGTTTGATGAAAAAATTAAAATAAAATACAGGACTTTTAGCTTTAGGCCCATTGTATATTGCAATATTGGTCTAATATCCTTTATGGTCTGAATATTTCCCCCACTACTTAAATACCCAGTGTCTTACTTCCTGTTGTCATAATCTTGTTTTAGGGTGCAAAATTGTAGAGCAGTCTTTATTTCTTCTCTTTTTGGTTTTATTTAATTCTGTCACTCAGTTTGGGTTTAAAGAGATTTTGTAAAGTTTGAAGATAGAACGTGAGATTTCGTTAATTGGTCTATAATTAAAGAAAGAAACAGGTCTCCTGAATTTGTACAGTAAAAGTTTGGTCAACTCAACATCAGTTTTTGCTTAACTTGTTTATACTGGGAAGACTCGAGTTGCTCTCAAACACTTTACATGCCAGATTAAACAGTGAGACATGTTTCATATTTGTTTCCAG
>JAPZDZ010000007.1:11701408-11716289 GCA_029783805.1 Acanthurus tennentii | reverse complement strand
GAACATTTCCACATCAGTTAGATAAGAACAAATGAAAGAATATATATAAACCAAAGGCTGAATAATTTGCTAAAGTGCTTTTGTGCTGAGTGCTTTTATAGCAAACGCAGCTCAAACAGGAGTTTATAGTATATTTGTTAGGGGGTTTTGAACAGGGACAAAGTCTGAAGGGTAAGCAAAAAATAAAGTAAGTTGTCTATTTTTGCACTGAGGCATCACTCAGTACAAAAATGTGCCTCATTGATGAGATTTTGGACAACAGCGGAGGTCTGTGGAACAGAGGAATAAACTATAAGCCCTATGAAAGCTGTAATAATAAGCTAGATCAGATACACAGACAGCACTTTTTGGGTTTTGGCCTTTGGGGTGCACCAGTTTAGAGTACTGCAACTAACAGGGCTGTAAAAAGCCTCTTTTTGTCCACTGACTAAAGGACCGAGTGGGACAGAGGGAGGCTGACAGAAGCTCTGTTTGGGTTTAGTTTCACAGTCCTCTTACTTCCCCCAAGGGGCCGCGCTTTGTAGCATCATTAACAGTTTCCTTGTGTGGAATCCCCTTCTCTGATTCCATTTCCGCTTTATTGCCAGTTTGGCCTCATTGAAATGAGATGGTCAAGCTGGAAAGGGGATGTGAGCTGAAAAAAAGAGGATATGGTGTGGGAGTATCCAATCTCTGCGCTGACATGTGACTCGTGATGATTAACAAAATGACTTTTTGACTCATTGCTGCGACAGTATGCAGAAATGCAATGTGTCAGTGCTGATGGGGATGCAGATGCAAAGTAAGACTGGCAACAGAACATCTTGGCCACTTAAGGTCACATTAGCTCCTCGCAGGTGTCAGGGTATGAAATGAGATCATTTAAATGTCTGAGAGTGGGTAAAGGGAGGAGAGGAGAGCGTCTGGGCTGTGTATAAAGAAAGACAGAAGGAGAGAGGAGGAGGAGGGAGAGTAATAGGAAGAGAACAGGAGGGAAGGAGGAGGAGGAGGAGGAGAGGAGGAGGAGGGGGTGTCCGGTCATGCTCAAGCCCGGCGTCTTTGAGTGAGAAGAGGGGAAAGACACAGGGAGAAAGAGGGGGGAAAAAGAAAGGAGAGCGCTTTGCAAGCCACCCAGGCTTCATTACCACGTCAATCTGAAGAGAGAGGGATAGAGAGGGAGAAACAGGCCGGCCAGAGCCCAGCAGTGGGGCCGGATCCATATGGTGCTGCCGGCTCTGGAATGAATAGTGAATGGAGCGGCTGGGCGCTGGGCTGCTGGAATCTGCCTCCAAGCCTTTGTGAACAGGATGACCAAAGACAAGAGGGAGCTCTGCAGATGGCCCGGGCTATAAATAGGTAGCTAGTCTATCTCCGTGCTGTCACTCTTCTTGTCTATCTGCCTCCCAGCTTCCCCCCTCACCCCACCCCACATGCTGCCAGGCCCCTGGACACCACTAAACCCAGGAAATAAAAGCCTATGGTTGCATGCCTCTGTGATATCACCACCAGGCTGAGAGTCTGAGTCGTCCTCCCCAACTTCAAATATTTATCACAGAGACTTGTTACAGATGCCGAAGAGGTATGGGACCCGGTTTGCGGGGGAGTGTGTGAGTGTGGCCTGCAGAGAGAGAGGGAGGGAGAGATAGGGAGTCGCTAAGTTGCTCAAACACGAGGCAAGGCGGCAGAGAGATTGAGCAGTTGTGTTTTCAGTCCAAACTTCTCGCAGATGGACTTTAAAGTGAGTGATAAATCCGTGTCCAGATTGAGGGTCCTTTTGTCATTAAACTAAGCCTTAGCACTGCTGTCCATCTGGCTCTGCGTGTGTGTGAGTGTGTGTTTGTGTGTTTGTAGTGTGTCTTTGTGTGTAGACACTGGACATGATCCGGTAGCGGGAAGAACACTTCAAGCCCTCCTTTTAAAGTGTTGCTGACTGTAGCACACTGTAAGCTAGCCTTCTGCTCTTACTTGTCATACTCTTTTTTTTTTTCTCGTACATACGCACACACACGCACACACTCTACCCCCAGTTTTTGTAAACACATCTCTAGGCCAGCATGTGCTTTGTCTGTAACAGCCCCAGACTCTGAGGTGCCCGATCTGTGAGGTAACGCCAAAGATAATTGTTAGGAATGATGGAGCTCAGAAACAGACCTGTGGAGACAGAGTAAAAGCTGACGTGTGTGTGTATATGCGTGTGTATGCGAGTGTGTGTGTGTGTGTGTCAGTGTTTAAGAAGTAACCCACTAGTAAACAGAGTGGAGCAAGTGCCTGGATGACTTACGTCTGGACCACACAGAGCAAAAGGCATCAATCAGGCTGGTGCCGCGTAAAAGCTGTGGCATTGCAAAACCGTGGCTGGGTGGTATCAGTGAGAGAGAGAGTTAGAGACAGACAGACAGACAGACAGGCTGTGAGACAGACAGGCAGACAGTGAGAGAGAGCTCTTTCCAAAATGACCAGGTTTCTGTACCATCCAATGCATTGTCATGTTCCAAGTTTTATTGTTTTGTCCAGTTGGAGTTGCGTACCAGCTGCTGGCCCTGTGTGTATGTGTGTGTATGTGTGTGTGTGTGTGTGTGTGTGAGTGTATGAGTGTGTGTGTTTGTGTGTGCGTAATGACGGCACACTCTAAACACCATTCCGACATGAAATGGCTCTCTTGTGGTGAAAGCAGCCAGGTGCTCACCGCAGGCGACATCACCGGGGTCAGCCGCTGATGTGATGCACCGGCTCGGCTTGATGACATCATCACCCTCCTTCTCTTTGACAGATTTGGTTGAGCCGACCAAGCAGCTTGTGCGTGTGTGAGAGTGTGTGTGTATATGTGTGTGTGTGTGTGTGTGTGTGGGTGTGAGTGCGTGTGTGTGTGCAGCGAAAAAATATCTTAATTAAGTCATTAAATCTAGTATTGAGAACATTAAAATCATATTTTTCCCAGAACCGATGAAAATGATCTTCCAAAAGCTAATTAGCAGATAATTTCAGCTGTTTCCAAAACGCATCAAATTGTTTCAAGATTTTCCCGAGGTCAAGTAATATCTTAAGCATATTTACACTCATTTTGAAGTGAAACTGCTTTGGAAAAAATTACTTCTCCCTAACAGCAGGTATTGTTCTGCTTCTAAATGAAACCAAGATTTTAGAGACTGAATTTGAGAATAAATGGCTTGTTAAGAAGAATACATTTCGTGGTTTTATGGGGAGAGGAAACTCTTTGAGGCCCTTCCCATTTAGAGGCCCTCTGTCTGTTTAAACTCCAACCGATGCCTTGTATCTCTATCTTTCCTCCTGGAACATGGTACGGAGCAGAGACAGATGTCTTTTTGCAAGTTATCCAACCAAACAGTCAGATATGCTGCTCCCAGAAAATAAAAAAAAATACAGTGTTTATCGGCTGAAGTGAGTTTTTGTTTTGGTTTTTTTGAAAACAGCCGTTATCCATCACAATGGTGTTGCGTTGTGTCACACCAGCCCAGAGGTTGTCTGCTGCCGTTGCTGCGGTGTTCGTCTCAGAGAATATGCTATCATCAAGCATGCTTTATGCAGAGGGGCATAAAAATATCTGTGCGGTGGCGCCATGACATCACCAAGGCTCTATTTGGGTGGGGAAAAAAAGGTCATGTAATTGCGACATGCTCTGTCATTAGAAGGGCAGAGTGTCATTATATTATATGAGTTACTACAAAGATAAAAAAAAAAAAAAAACATTCTTCTTCTCGCTTTGACCTCAAGTTTCTGTTGGTGTTTCCCTTGTTTGGATATGTTTCTCTGTCTGTCTGCGTGCTCGTCTGCTGAAAGCTTCGGCCCCCAGCTGGCGAGGGTGTGATTCAGCTCAGCTCCATGCTGTTCAGGCAAATAGTGCTGTGAGGGACTTAGGGCCTTGACACACCAAGTCATAAATCAGCTGTGTGTCTGTGTTGGGCCATTGATGAGCGTCTGTTGGCTTCGTTTTGGCCACATAGTTGGCTAAAATCAGCCCTTGTAATCGACTTGACAACAGATTCAGCATGTTGAATTGGCGGTAGAGCACATTGGTGAGTAAAAAACTCTGACTGGTTGTTCCCCTCACGAAAATAAAGTCCTTGTAGTTAGTGTTTTGCCTCTGAACGACTGGACTGATAGATTCCTTCAAATGGAAACTAACACTTTTGTATTCTCTTGTGGGTGATGAGTCCCTAACCTGATTGGCAGCTACAGCTTGACATCAGATTGTTGTCTTTTTAAAGCTCACTCTGCTTTTATCTCTTTTTTATCTTTCTTAGGTGATCCAATCAAAAGTGGCCAGCTCTAAGTTCATGCCTAAATGCACAGGGACACACTGAGATCCAACTGCTCAGACCTCATTCAGAGGTGGTTTGGAAGGCTAATGGCCACATTATTTAAGTAATGTATACGTGAATGTACTGTATCTCGGCGCACATTGCAGGACCACCTACTCGACTGAAGTTTTAAGTACACCACACGAAACGTGTCTGTTTGTCTCAGCATGTTTGCTAATACTGTTGGGCAACAGGGGTTAAAAAACAGGACCTCCCTCCTCTGCAAACAGAAAGATGTACATGTTTACTTGCATATAGGAAGAGGAGGTTGAGACACATCTAGTGACGCACTATTATGCCAGGTGTGAACTGACATACTCAAAACCGTCCACTTGTTATCAGATCACCCAGGACGTATGTTAATGCCAGGTGTAAACAGGGTCTTAGTAGGTTTAGACCACGGCAAGCGGGAGACCACCACAGAGGGGAGGGATGAAGAATATAGAGGGAGCTGTGAGAAGCAGGACAGATGGGACAGGGATCAAGGCCCCTGCGTCCGTCTGTCGGCCTGCCTCTCTGCCACTCTTTTTAACTTGTCTTCTCCCTTTTAATTCAGGTCTCTTAGCTACTATGTGGGACCAGATGACACTCAGCCTGTGAGTTTGTCTCATTATGACCGCATATGTCTTTTTACGCTGCTCTCAGACACTTTTTAAAAAAAAAAAAAATTTCTTTACCCTTAGGACGTTTCTATTTCAAATATATTGTTTTTTTTTAAAGTTTGGTTGTAAAGGATTTTACCCAGCAGAGCTTAATCTGGCAACCTGCCTTTCCCATGACCCCCCACCCCACCCCACACCCTCCGCCCCCACCCATCACCCCACCATTGCAACCACCACTCACCACCACTGATACATGAACATAAAAAAAAGCAGCAGAAAATGACAGACAGCGAGACAGAAGTTGTTTTTGTCTTTTTCTTTTTCTCCCTCGCTTCCGCATATGGTCATCCGTTCTGCCTGTCTATCTGTCTGTCTGTCATTACAGTAAATCAGAGGGCTCTTCGGCTTTATCCGAGCGTCCTTCTGGCTTGGATGGCTGCAGCAGATGTTGGAGCCTGGGACAAAATGGATTTCCCCCCGCTGAGAGGAGCTTTTCTTGCCCTCCTTAATGGAGGCTCCTTGAAATGCTAATGCCCCACCATTAGTATAGTGGTGGTCTAGCATAGTGATGGTGGGAAAAAAAAAAAAGGAAAGACCACGATCCCAGCTGAAAAACCTTTGTCTCTGAGCTACCCCTGGAAAATATACTCTGCTGATCCAGACAGACCAACGTCTAGTAGAGGTTTGGGAGAGAGAGAGACATTTGTCCCGCCACACACAGAGTCAAAGATGTGTGATGGCATCTCATCCACTGGCCTCCTCCTCCTCATTCCTCCCGTCTCTCAACCCTCCTCCATCCCCTTCCTCAAAGTTTAGCTCAAAAGAGGGATAATGATTATCAAGCATATGAATGGAGAAATAAAAAGACCCCATTTCTACTTTGCACCAAGCAACTGACATCGCAAGGATCAGGCTGCGATTGCGAAATTAGGCGGCTTAACTCGTTGAAAAACATTTGATGATCAGCCGCCGCTCGCTGTTATCGGAGGAATCAAACAGCGAAAAGCAAAGCTGCTTTGCCCGAGCAGCATGTACCACATGTTTACACTCCTGGAGGCGTACTGCAGGTACAGAGGAGGAGGAGGAGGAGGAGGAGGAGGAGGAGGAGGCACAGCAGTTGTAGGAATTTATATTTCTGCTTTGTGAAAAGAGGCAGCTTATGTGCAGATGAAAGGGTTTGCAGGTACAAGTGAGGCAAACACTGGTGAAGCAGCATATCATGCTAACTACATATGGTCATGCAAATCTGTGGCTGTTATGCTATACAGTGACTTCTGTGTTGCATGCAGAGCTAGAGGAGGCTTTTTGCTCTTTTGCTATTTCTTCCCTAACCCCACTCACTTACACACACACACACACACACACACACACATGCTCACAGATTTATCGCTCTGGACACTCTTGTCCCTGTCAGCAGCTGGCGGGCTGAGTCCTGTTTGAGCTTGTGTGTGAGTGTGTGTGTGTGTGTGTGTGTGTGAATGCTTGTGCATGAATGTGTGTGTGTGTATGTGTGTGTGCAGATCCCCAGTAAAGCCTGCTGCTCTGCTCTGCTGTGCTGGCCAGGCCATGTGGCCACTTTAAAGCTCCTTTCTGAGAGTCCTGTGAAGTTGTTAAGGAGCTCCACTACACTGGCAGTTGGCTCTGGGAATCCCTCTGCCAGCTGTAGCCTGCACACACCCCTCCCTGCCTCACTTCCCTCTCTCTGTCTCTCATGTTCTCCCTCTTATGCGTACACTCGCTCGTTTCTCTGTGTTCGCTCCCATCTCTCTCCTCTCTTTCTGTCTGTATTTGTTTGTCACCCACTCTCCGTCTCTCTGTCTGTTTCTCATGTTCTCTTTCTCTCTCTCTCCCTGTTTCCCATCTCTCTGTCTGTTCCTCGTTCTGACCGCGGTATCTGCATAATCTATGTAGTGAAACATCATTGCGGACCTTCTGTCTCTTCTGGCTCTGGTCCGGCTGCACATGTTTTCTCCTGTATACCTGCTCAGATCGCTGGAAATGCACTTTGGCAACTGATATGGAGCCACGTGTGGCACTGATGGCTATCTAGAAAAAAAAAAGTGTGTGGGGAAGATAGTTATAGAAAAAAATATAAGCTGCATAGGAAGGATAGACTGCAGCACTAATTCTGCAAAACCCTAACATATATTTGCAGAATATATTCAAACTAAAAATTGTCTATAACAGTTTTTGTCTTGCTCTCTCACACTTTCAGCTTTTTTTTTTTTTTTATTGGCTCACACACACTCTCTCACAAACACTGGAAGGTTGCATCCCTCTCTGAATTTGGCTGACCTTTCATCGAGAGCAGAGAGCAGATGCACCTGTGTCCTGTTCCCTGGCTTATACTCCCAAGGTCTGCAGTGCACATCTGCTTGAGTGCACTTGCTTGTACACACAAGGAGGACATTTGCTTGTATTGTCATCAACTCCATTTGCGGTGGAAGTCCCTGGCTGCAGGGTTATAGATGAATTGTTGAAGAAGGCCAAATCTTCAATATCTATTCGCTGATCTGCTGATATTCACTGAGGGCACTTGTGAACTTTTTTTTTTTTTTTTTTTACCAAAGCTTTCTGTTGCTACTCTGTCTGCTGCTAGGTCAGGCCTCCTTTGTGTTATTGTAAACCCACGGCAAAATTTGGACGTTCGTAGCAAGTGCTCCTTTAGACGTAGTGTGAAGAGTGATAAAGTCCATCAAGTGGTGAAAGTCAGAGTAAAGATGTGGGTCACATGCAGGTTTTTTTTTTTTTTGCAAACTTGAATTTTTGTCCCTGTGAAACCGAAAGTTAAATATGAATGATATTATTCTTAAACTAACCAAGTAAGTTAGTTCTCTTAACTAAACCTAAATGCAACTGCTTCACAAAACTTACCGCGCATTTAAAAACATGACGATTAAACAAAATTAAACAGTTATATAAAGGTTTCGTGTGTCACACAAAGGAAACCGGATGCTTCATAGAGTGACACTCAGGGGGTCGTGAACAAGTATCTGTATGTTGACAAGGTGGGAGTGTGAATGTGTTGCTTACTCGAATGATATTCATTATTGCAGACATCACCAATTCTTTAGGCCTGTAGCTGTTATGTTTATAATTTATGCTCTCAGAGTCATCATACCGAGGGAATCACATGCAATTATTGCTTGATACATTCATCATCAACTTGATATAGTGGATTAGTGAACGTTGAACAAATGTTGATCTTGAAAAGTAATAAAATGTGTTTTATTCTGTTCAAGTAATGAAAGCATTTGAAATGATAGGATGGCCAAGAGTTAATTTTTTTATTTCGAGGGCATTCACACACACACACACACACATATATATATAGTGAAATAAAATTACATGCTTTTGACTTCTTCTCTGAAATACTGGGGAACTTGGGGAAGTTGATAAAGGTAGTCAAAGGTTTAATTTGACTACTATGTTTACTTGTTTCACATTAAGACTGGATTGAGCAACTTGTTCAGATTAAACATTTTCATCTTAACTAGACAGGACGCCTCCTCTAATTATCGACTGACAGACGAGGACTGGAGCTCCTGCCGACTCTCCTCCATCCTCGTGCCCGTTCCTCTTCCTCTTCCTACTCCTCTCCTCTCCTCCTCCCATCCTCTTCTTTCTCCAGAGACGGCCATGCAAGCTGGCGTCCTTTCACTCCACAGATGTCTCTGTTCCTATAGGGCTCTCGCTGCGAGGAGATGTGTTGGCAATCCTGTGAAACACACCTAACACACGCGCCCGGGCACACACACACGTTCGCAGACACTCGCAAAAACACCCAAACACATGGTGTGATACTGCTGTTGTCGCTGCTGGAGTCGATGTCTTTGCAGGCTCTCATCTTCGCTCTCTCACTCTCTTGTTCCTTCCTTTTTCCTGTGTGTCTCTCTGTTCAAAAGAAAGACAGAGAAAAGTGAAAAGAGGAAGCAGTACATCTATGTTTATGTGTGTGTGCATGTGTACACACAACACATCCTGTGTGACAACCTGGCGTAGCTTAGATCCGCCAGAGCTCTCAAGTTGGGTGTGAGAAGGTTGTCACCACATACCTGAGGCTGGCAGGATTAACACCTGTTCTGAGCGTTAGTGTGTTGTGTGTGTTTCATCAATAAGCATCCAGCTCAATTCATTGTAGATTTTATATCTTAGGCATCAAGCTAAGATTTTTAATTGAAGAAACTTGCAATTAACAAGAGAACGGGGCTCCGTTCTTTGATTAGACCAAAGGAAGATATGAACGGACACAGCTGATGCTCGTGACGTCCTGGGAAGTGAGTTTTGCTGTGTATAGTTTTGTTTGCATATTTCATCAGTTTTTTTTTTATCAGTTTCTCCTTAAAATTGCTGCATGTGTGTCTGTGACGCCTGTTTAGGCTAGCATGTTGGTGTATTTTTCTGTTTTCAGCAGTCGTGCTCTGATATATTCTCTTGCTGGCTATACTGTTGTGTGTCACTCTCCGTGTGTGCGTGAGTTTGTGTGTGTGTGCGTGTGTGTGTGTGTGTGTGTGTGTGTGTCCACAGCATGGCAGTCCATCTGTCTCCAGGAGAGCAGCTTCCTGTTCTTTCCCTCTCATCTCTGCCACTGCAGGAACACACAACCTGGTCTGACATCCGCTCACACACACAAACACACTCGCTCACATACATATATATTCACACGCACGCATAAACACACACACACTTATATATATATATACCTTCTGTTTGTCTATCTGTCTGTCTGTTTGCCGACACACATGCGTCTTTCTGTCTGTCTTTCCGCACACATCCCCATAATGCTCATCAAAGCCAGTCATCTGCCTTCCTTCTGTCTCTCTGTCTGCCTGCGTGTCTGCCCGTCTATTTGTCTGTCATCCAAACGGTCACAAATGATGGGGTGGGGTGGGCGAGTGGGGGTTTCACACGTGCCATTTGGCATCCCCAGCTGAAGCTCAATAGAGTGCTAAATGGCAGGGACACAAAATGGCTGCAACAAAGTAGCTGCTGCAAAATGGCGACAGATGGGAGGTGTGACACAGAGTCAAAGGTTTCAGGCTCTCTTTGCGGCCTTATCTAGGTTTTGATTATTTTGAAGTTCGAGTGAAGTTCAAGGAGGATGTTTGCAGCCACGCGGACTCTTTGTACGAGACGAGTTGATCGATCGCCCTCACTGCTGGCAGGGGTAGTTTACAATCATTGTTCCACAGATCCCTGTTTGCTGGAGAACAGCGGTGCCGGGGGTGTGTGCGAGCCTAGCATGTGTATGTGGGTGTGTGTGTGTGTGTGTGTGTGTGTGTGTGTGTGTGTCCGAGGGGGACATTGATTGGAGCTATTTCTGCTTTGCCACATGACAGATGCAGCCTGTTCACAGCAGAAACGTCAATGCCCACACCTGCTTGGGTGGTGAATGTGAGGCATCGCTGACGATTGCCTCTGTGGAGCCAAACTGAGAGACTGACAAAGTAGGAGGAAGGACTTTGTTAGGACACAGATAGCTCATTGAATGAGAATTATCACTTTGGCACACCATCAGTACTTTGTTAAAAAGGAATATGTAAAATACTTTTAGTCACTAGCACAGTCAGTAACATGGATTTGAAGGTATAACTTTGAATAAAGGGTTAGTCATTGTTGCTATGATAGTCTTACATAGGGAAAATGGTGTAATATTATGAAAATAAATATTATTGTGCATGACTCTCCGTTACAGTTGGCAGAAATGACCGTACGCTGCATGTTGCGCCTTCACTTCCATTCACTACTATCAGCTTCCAGCTCTGTGCCGTCATGGGGCAATCTGTTGACTGTTGATTTAAAGGAAGGACAACCCTATATCGTTTTATCCCTGCACATATGTGTGAACCACACAGTTTGCAGATTAAAAATACGGAGACAGATAGAGAGTTAGAGAAAATCGTGATGAGGACTTTTCTGGCACATAGAACTGTTTAAAACGAGGCGAAAAAAAAAAAGAAAAAAAAAGAGAGCCAGCCCTAAGCGTCGGGGCGTGTTTGACGCAGGTAGGATTATAGGCCCTAATAAGTTATAAATGATAGTAATGGCCATCTGTTCGCCTATAGGGAGCTCCTAGCCAGCTCTGATTTGGCACGCCGAGCCGCGGCACGACAGACACTCCTTTGAGCATTGGGCATTTAGAACGCAGCCACCTCGTGCCTGGGCATTCGCTAAATTCAGACGTGACACTCTGACAGCAGATGCTCAAAGCTAGACTTCAAGACGAGGATAAGTAGAGATTTTTCCCTCCTCAACAGGAGCATTATGAACACTGTAGTTGGATAGAACTGTCAAACGTGCCTCCTCCATGGACGAATAATACCAACCAATTAGGAATGATGGGAGCAAAATAGGGACAGAAAATCAACACACAGCAGGAAATGCACAAGTTTAAACAGCAATATGGTTTTAAACAGTACAAAAACACCTGAATGTCACACTGCTTGGGCTGTAATCGAGTGCCTGCTTTGTCCATGGTAACTGTGGCCTCTCCATCTGTGTGTGTTTGTGCGTCAGGGCTCTGGTCTTAGCCCTGTGGCAGGTGTCTCATCCCAGTGCAGTGTTTGCAGTCTGGCCCCTTTAAGCGCTGTAGCCTGTCTGAGGCAGATTACACACACACAAGGAGCAGATGGGTGCAGACCTCAGCACCCACAAACACACAAAGCAAGGCCAGGCCAGCTGAATGTACTGGATCTATATGAGTGCGTGTGTGTATTTATGTATAAATGTGAAATTATGCATAAGCAACACATGTCCGTTCTTTCATCTATGTTTGCGTGTACAGTATTTACATCATGCGTGTCAGAGTGTGTATGGATATATGTGTGTGTTACTTGCTATGGCGTAGCTAAAGACATTAGCGGGTAAACATTCTAATCCTGCTGCCCAGAGATGAGAAGAGACTCTCTGCTTCTTCCTCTATCTCCCACACACCTCTAGTCCCATATCAAGGCTTGCTTAACTGGCATGGCTGGCTAAGATATTTCTCTCGACCTCCTCAAGATCGCTCATATCAAAGCAGGAATTATTAGCATAGCTGGCTAAGATGCTACACTAATGCACCACATGTCTTCTCTCTTATCAGGCCTTGTGTGGCTGGGATAAAATGCTACGCCTTGCTAAATGTTAAAGTGCCCGAGGCTACAACCGCACACCAAAGCTTGCTGACACAAGAACACGGTTGGAAATGCTGTTGTAAACCTAGGCAGGCATCTTAAGGGTCATATATTCTTAAAGCTACACTAGGCAAGATTTTTGTGTGAAATTTTTTTGCAAAAGTGCTCTTGTCAGATTAAGGTTTTTCACCAAAAGCACCCATATTCCCTTACAGTTCAATACCAGATTCATCCTAGTTTTTACAGTAATCAATGAAACATTTGCCAGCAGATAATACAAAAATAAGATAATATGAACAAAGATTTAGAAAATTGAAGGTAAGTACTGTAAATAAACTAATTTTAACTTAATAAATGTGATGCATAATTTTTTTTTGTCTTTTATTCATAAAGTGAACATAGTGCCTATTGATATCGCCAGAAATAAGTCTTACGAGCAGGTCAGCATCCTCTTCCCGTGTTTCCTGTGCTAACATAGCTTAGCCTCATGGGCCTACACAAATAGATCTTTAGAACTGTTGTGCTTACAGTATGGAATAAAGAACTTGTTTGTAAAGTGCAAAATCCACCTTTAAACAGTACGGTTTGCACCACGACAGATGAATTCACATTTTTACATGGCACAATACGCCTGTTTTCAGTCGGGGTCAGTTACTTCCAGGAGTCTTTTCTGGTTCATCGGCTTCTAGTAATGGACCTTGCTTTTTGCAGGGGTGGACATTTTAATGTTGAATTAGAAAAGGTCCCCCGCAAATTGTGACCACAAAGTTGGAAGCTTATTATTGTCTAAAATATCATAGTATATTGTGGCATTAAGCTTTCCCTTATTTTAAACCAATAGCCACAACCCAAACCATGAAAAATGGCCTAAAACCATAAGCTACACTTTAGAACGTGGATAAGGGTTTGTATTTAATTTTAGACATAAAGTTTGCAGTATATGACATGCAGTACGCTATCTGTAATGTAATTTATCATGCAATTTGTTGTGCTTGTTCTTAAGTCAAGCAGTAGTATTTGGGTATTTCCAACAGACTAAATTTAAGCACTGGTTTGATTTACACATTCTTAGTTCCGAAAACAAAAACAAACTGAACATGATACAAGAAAAAAAATCACATTTTAATACAACTGTTCCAAACAAAGCATGTACAAGACCTTGCTTTATCTCGTTTTGTCTCTACACTTTGTGACAGTTGACTCAGTTGCGGGGATGCAGCTGTGGTTTTACACTGATTTGTTGTGTTTTTTTCCTCTTTCAGTCATTTTCTGGATGGTGCAGTTTTGCAGAGAAGACAAGGTGATGTCAGAAGAAACTTGTTTGGCTCCGAGTAAATTGACAAGAACATGCACACACACATGTGCATACATATTCACACACCCATGTGTAGATACAGATGCTCCTCTGTGTGTTACTCACAGCTGCTGCTGGATCCTTCATGTGACCAAGGGCTGCTAGTCACACATGAAAAGGAGTATGTGTCACCAACAAGGCTGAAATATGGGACCTTATTGACGACACCGTGTGTGTGTGTGTGTGTGTGTGTGTGTGGATGCAGAGAGAGGAAGCTCGCTTTGTGCTGTCCTCAGCTGCGTGTGTGTCCTGAGGGGCCTGATGTCCAAACAGGAAGGGGTGTCAGATGGCCCGGGGACACATCTCTGGGACACAACAACTGGAGATCTGTCTGTCTGTCTGTCTGTGTGTCTCTCTGTCTGCTACACACACAAACTGTCAACGACACATCGCAGCAGCAGTTTGTCTCAATTCCCCCAGCGCCCTGCATGGATGCTCCATCAACAGCAACCTCCTTCCACACACACACACACACACATACAAATCCTCATGGACTCCATTTAAAACTCTTATAATGAGTAATTAGCCGACCAAACAGGTACTGAATCAGCTAATGGCTGAGGGTGCAGTGAATCTAGGAGGTTGGAAACTGTTGAGGGAGACAAGAGCCAATGAGAAATCCTCCTCTTTCATCATCATATTGATGGTGAGTTTGACTTCAAGAACCATGAGGTGATTAGTTGATCGATGCCTGACGTCCACCACAGGAACGATGTCCTGTTGTGACATCAGACTGTTATTGTTTGATACCGTGATTCATAGCTGTCATGTCAAATTACCGTCACTTATCACCAATTGAATTTGAAATTGGACATGGCTATGGTTTGTTTGGGTGTTAGCATGATTTTTCTTCTTACATTGTTTCACCTACATAATCACTCTGTTGATATTGTGCTTATGCTTCGGTCGTGTGTGTGTGTGTGTGTGTGTCAGTGCATGAGCGTATCCTTGTATCTGTGTATGTTGGGACAAATTAGTTTTCAGCTTGACTGCTTGTGTGTGTAAATGAGTTTGAAAGGCTATGTAATCACCTAAGATGGGGACTAAGTGTGCCCTATTTGTGTGTATGGGTGAGTGTTTATGTGTGAAGTCAGCTGGACCTTAGCCAAACCCTTGCCAGGTCTTTTTTGGTACATCCTCTCAAGAATGAAGCACACACTTGAAAGTGAGTGTGTGTGGGTGTGTGTGGGTGTGTGTGTGTGTGTGTGTGTGTGTGTGTAAGAGCAAGAGAGCATTGAGAGTCTTTTAACATAATGAACATCAAGAATATGTCCATGTCACTTCTCCTCATCTAAGGAACAAAATAGAAACAAAAACGTCAAGAATGACAATAAGCCATCAGGTTCTTCAAGACTACCACGGCAAGGAAAGTATGCTTTGTTAAAGATCTAGAGTGGGTGTGATGGTAGGTTATGGGAAATTCCTCCTAATCTTTAGCAGGCTTGATTTAACTAAACATCTGGGTTGGAAAGTGTCTCCTACATAACCCTGTTAACTCATCCACACTCGCAT
>JAPZDZ010000007.1:11669907-11685903 GCA_029783805.1 Acanthurus tennentii | reverse complement strand
CTCACTGAGATAACCTTTATCAGGGGTATTCTTTCACACTTTATGAACAATGTGAAAGAGCTAGACTGTACTCAAGCGGATTAGTACTGATCAAGGAAACTGATAAGGAAACTAAACTTCCCATATAAAAATGGTGGTGACCACCATAACTCATACTGTAGTTGGCATGGTGTTTAGGGTTACACTGATGGTGTTAAATTTGTACCAAATGTAGTCTAGTATTTGGCAGAAAAGTAAAATAAATGTTCTTCTCACCTAGGCCTCTAGCATGTAACATCCAATGATTAAGCATCAGCCACATAATAGCATTGCATTCTTAAGCTAACTTCAGTTGGGGCAAGTCACATTTTCAATGTATGGTACAAATTCATGAACCACTTAGGCAGATGTTTTGCAAATTCTTCACAGTTTTGCACAGATGTTTGAGAGAAAAAAAAGTAAAAATGCAAAAAAAAGGTGCAGACACATCTAATTAGTACATGGATTAGCATCAATTTAAAGGAAACATTGCAAAAATAATATTGTTACTGCTTCTCTGCAACATGTCTGTCTCCCAAAACCCCAGATGTTTTTATGAGCAGCTGCAAAGACTGCGGATCCAACCCCCTGAAGTTTTAGTTTGGCTATTGTTGGATAACAGTTGCTGGGCCAACTTGTCTTCTCTTTGATTTCACCACCTGGTTTGTTGTTCAGTTGGTGGTCTTTCACTTTTACCTCCTGCAGGCTACAAACATCCTGGCGTTTGTGTGTGTGTGTTCAAATGCAGACACACCTGGACGACTTAGTAGCAAGTTTAGTCAAGAACCGGAGGATGGTTTAGCTTGAGGTGGTGATCAGCCATTAATGCCTGATCAGTTCTGGAGGTAAATGTTTACCTCAGACTGGTAAGACATTACTAGAGCCTGAAGGCTAGATCATTAAACTTTCACTGGAAGTATTTGTAACAGTTTGCAACTATTTGCAACTGTAGTGATGCACGTCAACGACTCATTTGTTTCTTTAAACACTGCAAAAAGTGCAAACAAGTAAAGCAAGCAATTGTGCAGACATTGTGTTTAGGTCTGTGTGCAAATGCAAAACAGAGTTATTCAGACATTTAGTTGTAATAGGTTACTTGATAGTACACCACATCGTTTGCTGTGAAAAAGTGATTTAAAGAAAACACACAAGTGGAAAGTAGGTGGCAGTTCATAGAGTTCACTCCAGAGCATTATTGCTTTCTATCAAAACATGACTGTGTTTTTTTATTAGAGGAGAGACTACAGGGAGTAAGTAGGAAAGTCTAAGAAGGATTGAAATTACAGTTAAAATACATAATAATCTACTAACCTTCTGTGCTTCGTTCTGATACAGAAGATCCTGTCAAACTTGGACTAACTAGCTGCTAAATAAACAATCCTGCAAGGCATCAACTCACATCTGTCCCACAGTGAAGGTACATAATAAAGGTTAATTTAAAACTGGTATAATAAATACACTGTTGGGAAAAATTAAGTGTACAATATCTCTAACATGAACTCTTGATGAACCTGTCTCTATAGGCGTCAACAAAAGGCTTCAGTGATCTTTTCTCTGCAAAAAATGGGTGACGAAAGGTAGGTGTCCTTTAGTTTTTCCTTCTCTCAGTCTCCAAATGGACATTTTCTTATTCTCATCTTTTTCAAGGAGGCTTGAACTCTTCCCTCATTACACTTTTCCTGTTCTCTTCCTAAGAATCCAGAGCTGTGACTTGTGTTAGCACAGACCCAGAGTGAGTGGAAGAGGGAGAAACTCTGGGAATGAGTGTAACAAGATAGAACATACTAGACTGAAAGGGAAGCTGAGATAGTGAGCACTGACAGGATTGAGCTCCCAGGTGGGGTGTCACCCTCAGGGGAGGCAACAGTTGCTGACAAAGCTGTGAATGTGTGTGTGTGTGTGTGTGTGTGTATGCATGTGTGTGTTACATGAGAAGATCTTGGCAGGTTCTCTCCTCATGAATGACGATTATTTGGTTATTGCTCATTAGATGCCAGTGTAGGTCTGGGTTGATGACAATTTGAAACATCCCTGGGATTCAGACTGTGGTCATTGCTGCACAAATATTGTGTAAATCAGATGTAAAAGCACACAAATACAATATCATTAATGAGTTCAGGCTATTCCCTGTTTACTTAAAAATAGCAATTCCGCTAAAACAGCAGAAAAAACTCTCATCCTCACTGTGACCACCCCTCCTTTTTTTTTTTTTTTTTTACAGTAGCTTTAGTCACGCAGCAAGTGTTGTTGACTTTGTTGCTACCTTCCCATTGTGAAAGGGTGACCTTCCTCTTTCTCCCACTCTCTGTTCTGCTCAGCTCTGTACATCTGTGTCTGTTTACCAGCCTGCCTGTGTCTCCCTCAATCTGAACTGATGAGTGCAACTCACAGCTGCTCCTCTCTTGTTTCCCGCTGCTTTGGTTGTGTGTGTGTGTGTGTGTGTGTGTGCATGTTGGTGTGTGGTGTCATTGTGCTCGGCGGTGATAGCACCATGCTCCCAAATCAAAGATGACTGGCTTGCTACCACAACACACCTCTGATTGCAAAAAAAAAGGGAGAATTAGAGAACAGGAGTACAAATGGATTTACTTTAAACTCTCTTTTTTTTTCCTACTTGTATGTAAGGGTGTGGCTACATGTACGAGACATTATGGACAAACGCACACTTAGTTGACTGTGTATTCATGCACATACACAACAGATATCCACATCCAATTGTGTCACCTGAGCCTTTTGACCTGCATTCCTCTCTTGCCCCTGCTTCATGTTTTATCTCGGTATTTTGTCACATCCTGCTCTATCTTTAGGAGAATGACAAAAATCTTGTGGTTGTTTGATCATTTTATGGTAGTCTGACCCTTTACAGCCTCCAGAGCTCAAAAACAGATATGACAAGGAACGATAGAGGCCTTTTAGGGTCAGATGAGTGTGAGAGTAAATTAAGGTGCATTTGAGAGAGTTGATGCTCACTAGTGGTGAGTAATGGGAACAGAGCGTGTATGGTTTCAGGAAGGGCAGAGAGAGGTGAGAAGAAAGAGGTTAAGACTTGTCTTTAGGCGAGTATGGGATACCCTTGAGAGCATGACATCATTAGGACAGGTGATGTTTGCTGATGTTATCCTGAAGTTAGGGCGAGGTGGTCTTGAGGTTGTTTGACTGTCAGCCTAAACCCGTTGGACCTGTTTTAAAAGCCACTTTTTATCTTCTGAAAGTGGGGAGGTGGTGCTTTTTGAAACATGACAAATGAAGAATTAATTGCAAGTCATCATACAGTAGCTACACAACATGTTTTGATCTTTTTTTTTCTTTTAATTTTAAGTTGAGGACTTTTTTAAAATTGCAGTCTGTGACTTTTCTATATTTTGGTGACTCTCAATAATAAAAACAGATACAAAATGTTTTTAGTTATCATTTATGAGTAGAAAAAAAGGTTTTTTACAGATTAAACATTAATTGATCAAAATTCAGATTAATTATGAATTAATCAGAATTAACCAAGTATTTTGATAAGTAATTAATACCTTAAGTTATTTTTTAAGCCTCATTGCCAAATGTTCTTTGTCCATGTGATGAGTTGTTGCTTTAACTTGTTTTTTTGTGATAGTAACTAAATATTTTTTTGGGGTAAAGACTACTGGTTGGACACAAAAAGCATTTTGTCCCCTTGGGCTTAAGTAAATTGCCTGGTTAATCAACAAGCAAATATTGAAAAGGACTGGGAGTGTAACTCATAAAATTAATCAGCAGATGCATCCCTTATTTAAACATATTCCCTTTTATCTTAATTAAATTAGTTATATAATGAAAAAAGAGTAGATGTATAAATATCTAAGATATGGCAAAGAGCAGAAAATGGCATTAGAGGCGAGGGACATAAATATCATGAGTCCCTGGAAAACTTTGCTTTGCATCTTGCCTTCTAAATGCTAGAGGGGCCTCTGGATCGTACACAAAGATTGTACACAGAGCTGTTTTTCTGCCTTGCATTCCAGATTCAAAGCTTGTGCACAAACTCCACAGTTGCAAATGTATGTACACATACATTTGCATTCCTGTATACATTCAGGCAGACTTCAGGGGACTGTTGGCTTATGTAGAAGTTTTCTAAGCCTCCCATAAATATTTCTGTGAAAACACTTTCTCCTTCAGGTAGAACTCCTCTCTGTGTCGTCTTTGCCTGTCGGTGCTGGTGAGATGTTTCTTTGGTAATTCATTTGCAATTAGGAAATGTAAATCAGACAGGTGCTGCTGGCATCTATCAGAGTCTGTATTTGTTTTACCTAAGGCATCTCAGATCCTCCCTTTGTAATCATTCTCACATGCACGTTTACACATTTGAACACATGCACGCTCACAGACACAACAAGGTCACCTCCACATATCACTTAGGGTCTTTCTACATGAGTCTAAGGATACTTTAGAAGTGCTGTGTTAAAAGAAAAGCAAACTTTTTATTCAGAAGAACGAATACAGACTCTGCCTTGTTTCTGACTGACATATGTTCACTGTGTGTGAGAGAAGAACTGGGATCAACACTCTCTGCACATAAGGAGAGGTACAGCTGCTAGATAGCATTGCTTAGTTTGTGTGTGTGAAGTGAGGGAAAGTGTGTGTGTGTGTGTGTGTGTGTGCATGTGGGGGGGGGGGGCACAAGGGAATGCACACATTTGTCAGTGTGGTGGTGCGTGCGTGTTTGTGTGCAAGAAGAGGCAAGTGACTTCACACAAGCGTAGTAGTAATAAAGCGTGCCAGTGTGGAGAGAGTGGAAGTTGAGTGTCAAACTGGTGAAGAGGAAGGAGGAATCTGCAACATTTGGTTTCCAGTATGTCACATTTCCACCGCATTTTAATCACCTTTATTAATGCCAAATACTGAGCATGAGAGATAAATCCTTGTTTACAAAGACTGACCAATATGACAAATGTGCAATTTTAATATTTGGACTGTGGACAAGCAACTTTTCAAAGACAGTTTTTAATATTCAGATGCCCTCCCACACGCGAAGGCACACGCCGACCACATTTATAAACACACACACACACACACACACACACACACACACACACACACACACACACAGTGTTTTATACCACTGGCAACTGCCTTATTCCCACCAGCTGTCGGAATGCATAAAACCCAGGCTTGTTGTTAAGTCTGGGGCTTAAAAGCACTGCCAAAAAGAAAGCTGGGCAGGAATAACGGCATTAATTCTGTGATTTGAGCCACCACTCAGACTCAGCATTTAAAAGTGCTTAAAACTAGCAGCTGGTGTCAACAAGGTAATAAAAGCAGGCACAAGGGATCACTCTGCCTGACTCGCGTTGGGCAGCAGGTTGTCCATGTTAGTTTAAACAGTAGTGATGCAGGCAGGGAGGAGACACTGGCATGGGCCACAACCTGCCATACTGCCAGAGAAAGAGAGGGCAGTTAAGGTAATGTGAGATGGTAATTTGTAGTTTATCAGCTTATGTCATATAAATCTAACATACAGTAGGTTGATGCCGGCTAGTCACGCCCTCCGTGTTTTGTTTCCTGTGTTTTGTTTTTGGCGCAGTCTGATCCTGAAATGGCTTGAGGGAGCTCTGCCAGCAGTGACATCACTCTCACTGCAACAACTCCCTCCCTTTTCAGGTGAAAGGTATCATTTGCCACAGCTCTTGCCAAGTCAGGAGTTGGAAAACTTTAATTTCCCTGGCTCCGGAGACAGTGCCAGAGGTCTGATGTCCATTACCCAATCCCTGAAACAAGAGTTGACGTGGACTTGGATTGAGCTAAACACTCCATGGTAACATTAACTGACCCCAGAACCTCTGTATCATCTTTCTTACTATCTCTTTCATTACTTCCTCCCTCCCTCTTTGCTCTCACTTTGCCTCCTTTGTTGTCCTTTTCTTTCGGAGGGCATCCTCGTCAGCAAGGTTGAGATTCTTGTTAAAAGTCAAGACTCGGCTGGACCCGGGCCACGAAGTGCATTATGATCCACCTCCTCTCTGCTACCCATTAACTTGTCCTTCACAATGTGGCAGCGGCTTGTAAATGCCTCGGCACTTCAGCACTCAAGCTCCTCTGCTCTTAAATCTGCACGCCACAGTCTGTAAAACATCTTGACTGTCCTCACCGCTTTGCACTGTTGCAGGTCCTTTTGAAAGTGAAACACAGCCTATGAGTCAGCACGGGTATTTACACAGCATCACACGACACAAAGCGTGACAAAAATTTGACATTAACTTACAACTGCCAGTAAGAAGACATTTATATTAGCATATGTCACACAAAGTCTTAGTGTATTTTTCTTTTTTTAATCTAATTTTGGCTTGTAAAATCTTGGATATTTTGACACGACATAATCCGTCATTTTAAGGGGTCACAATCCAAAAAGGCTAGAAGCACAGATGCAATTCAGAGTATTATACACATATAAAATTTGACTGAACAGTGGTATAAAATCTACACAGAGCTGTCAGTCAAAGAGGAGGACAAGTGCAAGGTGTCCTGAAGGTTAATGGCTTAGGAAACGCTGAGCGATTTAAACACCATATGGATAGGCTCATCATCTACAAGCTGTTCAAGGTTGAACCCATCCAGAACACTGTAGGATTGAGATAATAGCCTTCTTCGCCCAACTGTTGTTAAGCTACCAATCTCCTGTCAGCTGCAGAGGAACTGATAGGCATTAGGACCCCACACCCCGAGCAACTTTCTCTCTCTCTTTCTCTTTGCACAATCTTTTACTCATTCTCTTTCTCATCAGCCTCTCAGGTGCACAGTACAGAGGTGTTAATAATGACACATCTTTCTTACTTTCTTTTCTTCCTTCCTCTCACTGCGCTTTTTTTTCTTCCTTTCCTTCGCTGTTCCTCGTCAGTCCTATTTCTCGTCTCTCCCTTTTACTCTGCAGCCGTACACATCAGTTGGAGAGTGGCTCGCCCTCAGAGCCATCTGTTTCCAGGCAGCCTGTGAGCATTGCTGAAATATGTAGGGCCTAATTAATTCAACCAAATTGTTTTAGAATAGATTAATACAATAATGGCAGCGCATGAAAGGTTATTTCAAGTACACCACTCAGCTAATCTCATCAAAGGGTAGATTTCACTGCTCTGCACTCTGTGAACACCCACTGCCATATAGAGCATCATATACAGGAAGCCAGTCCGTACATACTGCTACGCATCTCTTTGTGCTTGATGATTTCACAATCAAAAAGGAAAGGTAGTTACTAGAGAGAGGACTGATTGTTCCCACGGATGATGAAATTAATATTGTATGCTATGTAATACAAATGCAAGGTCCAAACAGGATTCCTGTATAATGAAAATCAGTTTAAAAAGTCTGTGGCAGACCTGTTACTTTGCTGAAATTGCATTAAAATATATATTTAACTGAAATTATGCGGCAACGAGCACCATAGAAGACCCTACAAATGTGTCAAATCTTGCATTCATATCTGTGTAGTTGTGATTCTAGTCTCAAAAAAAGAAAAAAAAAAAAATTAATAAAAAAATTGTGCCTATTTTTAATAAATAAGCTTATTTGGATTATGAAGGGATCCGCCTTATTAATAAGTAATAAGTATAAGTTGTCAAGATTTTGATATTGCCTGATCTAGATGGGCTATCAAAAGAATAATCTTTTATTTATTTTGTTGTAATTAAAGCATTTAAGGTCTTCTTCTTTAATGTAAAACATACACTAATATAGTACTAATACTACTCCTCAGTATTTGCAGAGCCTTGGGTTCAGAAAGCTTGTTTTTAAACCAGTAACCTTTCTGGTTTTAGATGACTCCAATGACCCTTCAAGGCTTCCAGCTCATACATTATAGAAGATGGATCTGTGATTGTTATCTCTTTGATGGTTGTTTCGCAGAACAGCTGGCGATGCTTTAAATCCTGTGACCTCTAGAAACAAAACAATAGTCCCTCACTTAAAAGCACTTTATGACTGATTTGACAGTTTGCTCATTATAAAGGATGTCTTTTTAAAGTTTTTCTCATTGATGTTTGGAAAGACAAATGTTCCTTGATGTATTACTATTTTTTATTGTGACTGTCTATTAATCTCTGAAGGGGAAATTTGGCCTTCTGAGTGAAAAAATGTCTCTTCATTTGTTAGACTACATACTCTGCTGATGTTATACTTCCTGAAACACTATATTATGAGGGAGAAAGGTTTTCTAGGAAAAGTGAATGATATTTTTAAGGTGAGATTGGTCAGTAGTGCTGCAGTGGACTCATGGCCTGTCTGTCTCCGTAGTGTGTCTTGCATATTGCCATAGGATCACAGTTTGCACATTAATCACTTAAAAAATGAGAGCATTTAACCATTAAGCCTAGATCAATTTTTTAGAGCAAGTGTCACATTTTTTAAACAGTGGGTGTCTCATTTCCAAATGGAGCTCTTCACATACCACTCCTATGAGACAGAGAGGCTTCGCCATCAGTCACCTGGACTAACCTCTGTTGGGAATGATGCAGACAAGCAGAAGTCACAGGGCCGTTGTTCATCAAGATGAATACCAGTTCACCGTCCTCCCCGGAGAGGATTCCCTACTTGACTTCCAGAGCCGGCTCCTATAGACGGCTCTGGTTCATTAACACCAGTATTATGGCTGAACCACTTGCAATTAGGCATGTGTTTAAGACAGAGCACATACACTTACACCAGTGTGTGCACGTGTGGGTACACACTTACCCTTACACCTACACCTACACACACACAGTGGCACAGTGTCGGGTGCATTTTTTAAGAGGAGGAATATGATAATGAACCTGGCTTGATAGAGTAATTAACTGGGCTAAATGGAAATCCCACGAGGTTCAGTGATAGTTAGCAGATGTTCTCTGAAATACATTAAAGACCAAACGTCTTGTGAAGGGGGAAAAAGAGAGAGAGACAGAGAGAGAGAGAGGAAAAAGAGAGAGAGAAGAAAGAGAATATTGCCACTGTAAATAAAGTTTGGGGGTTTTTCAAATGAGGAGTGGAATTTTAGGTCTTGACTCCTGTGGTGGGAGTCTTTTATTTTGAAACAATGTGTCTTTGGGGGGGGGGGGGTTAATCAGCTGATCAGAGCCATGTTGCTTACAGAAGTAACAGTCATTATAAGAGAACAATTTCCAGCAAGCTATGTTTCATAAAGGGAGCTTTT
Source organism: Acanthurus tennentii (assembly GCA_029783805.1). Lineage (NCBI taxonomy): Eukaryota > Metazoa > Chordata > Actinopteri > Acanthuriformes > Acanthuridae > Acanthurus > Acanthurus tennentii. Next base: position 11,676,740 of record JAPZDZ010000007.1, on the reverse strand, counting down.
ATGAGTAAGAGAAATTTTCTGGTGATGCGGTTAGTTAAATTTGCCTTTGATTATGTTGGTGTCGCTGTGTGTTCAGAGCCCGGAACAAGCCAATAAAATGTGCCTCTATAAATCAGGTGCTGAAAATGTTTTCAATTAAATAAAGACTGTAACATACCTACATATGTCTCTCTAATACAGTAACTGTTTTCACAAAAACTTATGTAAAATAGAGATATGGCGAAGTCAGCTCTACTGCCTAACTTCAACCCTTACTGCTTTCATCTTAACACAGATTTACCACAGATTCACATCATTGTCGTCTTGCAGCACAGTGTTCTTGTCTTGTAAGCAGGATGTTGATTTAAAACTCGGTTGTACCTCTGATTCAAAGAATTTTCATAGATACAAAATTTGTTTGTCACAGACTACTCAAAACTGTTACACCTGAACATAAAAAACTAAAACTGTTCAAAGACTGTCATTACCTTTACATTCGGGAAAATAATTCTTTGAGTGAATTCAAAGGCCTATAAATGTGACAGCATAAATTCTGAAAGCCTAATAGAATAATATACTGCATGAAAGGAAATTTATAAGTCCTTATGCACATAAAACAGCAATTTAAATGAGTTTAAAGCAGCAGAGACATGGCAGAGATAAATTTATACCTTCTTTTATTCACATAATATTCAAGCTCAGTCTATAGTCTAGCACTGGTGTTGCCTTCGATACAGCCATATCAGTGGCACCACCAGAGGCGGTGAAGTCGCACTCCACAGCTAGCTAGCTTGCTAAGTCACACTGAGAAGAGCCATCTGCTTCCCTGTCTGAACTTTAGAACAAAGACACCAGGCTGTCAAAGTTTCCCTCAAACAGAAATGCACCCTGACTCAATCGCAAGCAGACGCGTACAGGCAGACCGCCATGTATGCATATACATACACACACACACACACACACACACACACACACACACACACACGCACACACGCACACACGCACATGCACACACTCCACCCACATATGCACACTTGTTTTGTCCTTCTGTTCTGGAGACTAATGGACTTTCCCATTCTTAGTTCAATGGCTCATTCGAGCGAACGGATGTAATTTTTGGATTATTCCTCTTTTTGCAAACTCAGAAATAGTTTCCTGAAAAAAAACAAAACTAAATGAGGCATGTGGTAAAAATGTGCGTGCGTCTGTGCTTGTGGAGAGGAACACCTGTTAATATTGAGTTTATTACTGAATTTCTTCCAGTCAGTCCATGTGGTCAGTAGGTGTAAAGCAGCTGCAGGAAGTGTAATAATGACTTCCTGTTTACTCCGCCTCCTCCCACCCACTTACCAGTTACAGCCGGCCATGTGGTCCTGCATAGACCAACTCCATCACTAATGAACTGGCACTGGACACAAACCTATGGCAGACTAAATACCCAAAAAGACTGTGCTAAGTTTATCTAGTTTTTCCTTAAACCTGTTCCATCTTAGACTCCTCATATAACCTAATGTAATCCAAATTCACCAGGGGTGACACCCCAGATACTTGTGGGTGAGCTTGAACTTCCAGTGACCTCATACCTTAATGTATTGATCAATCAGTGTTCCATTAACGCTGCCCATGCCTCCTCCTAATCTAATCTTTGTTTTCTCTTTCCGACTCCCGTAGGCACAGCCACACTATCGCACATGAGCAAAGAGCAAAAAAACCCTGGAAAACCTTTTAGCGAGCCTTATTTTGACATACTACATAATGTGTTCCAGAGGAGCACACTTGAGTCTTCTGTCAAGCCAATCTGTTTATATTAAGTGTGAAGAATGCCTGTGCATGAACCCTCCTGTCCTAACACAACAGGACAGCTGATATCAAGCTATAACACTTGGCCTGTTGCTGTTTTCCACACAGTACAGCAGAGTGAATTATTAGCTAGGACAGTAACTGTCCATAACCTGACACGAAGAAATATTACTGGCACTTTGACATTTTGCTATCTTTAACACCTAAGATGAAAACCAGAAGGCAGAAAGTTACAGTTGTGGTCATATCTACCATAAACAGTGCAGTGTGAGCGTCACAGTTGATAAAACATAACAGTTCTGCGTGCAGAGAACGTTGCACTAGCAGGCTGCCACGCAGTCCTCCTCTGTACTGATGTGGAAGTTGATATATTGCACTTCTCTCTCTGATGGTAGATCCTATTGGCCAGCGCTCTGTGATAACTCAGGGCACAACGCAGAAGGAAGTTCTAAATCACACAGCTAGATCTGAGTTTTTTATGAGCTGACAAAGATCCAATTAAGATTGAAATGCCGTCAGTGGAGGTGCTGTATGCGGAGTATGCAGTGCTGTGACAACTTCTGTGCATTTAGCCATCTGAACCAGTCACAAACACAGAAATCTGAGATGACGTAGTTTCTTTGGTGTCTGTTACTGAGTTCAGCACATTAACACAATGTTAGCCAGGAGTTAAAAGTAAGAGCTAAAGCCTCAAGTCCTAAAACCACCAAAAACCTCCTCAGCCTCAGAGGAGGCTTCTTTTGCCCCCTCCCACATAAGGGTGTAAATGTGTGCTTACATTAAAAGAAGAATTGAAAAAACATCAAATAACACTTTGTTTTTCCTCCAGACTACTACGACTGGATACTTAGAAACTGTCGTGTGTATATTTTGTGTTTTTGTTTTACAGTTTTTACACATGGTTCACACATCTAAATTCATAAAGTGTCTACAACATGGCATACAGTGGTTACAGCTCTAATAGGTTTGTCGTTGTCTGACCACCCTGTGCTGCCATGGTAACCTCTTTAATAGTCCACAGAGTATGGACACAACATCTGCCATGGTGTGCTTGGCTTGTTTGATTTCTGAAAGCCCAGGCAATGGCAAAGACAAATTGATTAAAACAAAAAATGTTCCTGTAGCTCCTGGTTCCTCCAAAATGTGGAACTAAAGATTTGTTTTTTTTATGAAGCATAAAGTAGGGGTGTTGATGATAACAGTATATGAAAATAACATATTGATTTAGTGTAACAATGTACATATAAAAATACAGAACCCCCTTTTAAATTTCTTTCTGTCATTATAACAAAATTAAGGAGGAATTTGACTCTTTTAAAAAAATGTTCTACAGACATTACAGTTATATTGTTATTTGGAAGTCTTCAGGTCACAATTATTGTGTAGTGAAAATTTAATCATGCCAAAGCTCAAGTATAAAGGCTAAGAATCCCTGCTGCCATACTATCATCATTTCTTTGTTTTTGTATATTACAGTTTCACTTTCTTTCACTGATGTAACTATAGACAGAAAGTGGTTGAACCTTCAGTTGAGGTCTTCAGAAATACTGAATCAAAAGCTCTTCAGAAGTGTTTTTCAACTGAACCCAAATGAATGTGAGGTTGTTTTTGTAGTTCATGTAGTGCATCTCCACCCAAGTTTTTATTCCTCCCACAGAGAACAAGGGTCAGCTCAGTTAAGCGCTTCAGTTAATCTGTGCGACATTCCCACGGAGACAAAATTACTCTATGTTGGTTAACCATTACCATTCTCAATTAATCATTCTTTGAGCCTATACGAGAGTTTCATGTTGCCTGCCCTCTCCTGCTCTCCTCCTTACCCTTTTCCTCATGCCACTGGTCTTACCTCATCACTTTTTTGTTGACACCAACTGGCTGCATGGCGACAAAGCCTGCCTTTCATGTGCTTCCGAGCCGACTCGGAAACACCCCTGTCACACGCGCCCTAAAGCGCCATCTGCTATCGTTCTTCGAAGCAGCTGATAAAGTTAGCATCTCCGCTTAGCATTCTCTCCTGGATATGGATGAACAGACACGCATGTGGACTCACATACACAAACACATACAGCATACACACACACACACACACACACACACACACACACACACACATGCACGGTATGTTCCAAGTATTAGCATTTCCATGTGTGCTAAGATAGGAAATGACAAACTGACGGATCTCCAACTCCTGCTCTCCCCAGAGGTGGACACCGAAAACATGGAGGGAATAAGAGGAAGAGGGAATGAGGGCAACTAGAGGATGATGGAGTTGGAGGGGCTAATGGAAAGTGTCAAGAGAGGTTGAAAGGGTGAAAAATCATTTAAAGGTTTAAAGGAAAAAGGTGGCCAAGCAGTTGAGACTTTGTCTGCTCATTGTACCCTTAAAGGAAGAAAAAAAGAAAGAGAGAACGATTAATGTTATGATTAATGTTTTACTAAATATAAATAAATTTACAAAATCTAAATAATTGTAAAATAATATTTTACAAAATATAAAAAAATTTTTTAATATTGTATAAAAAGCTAGTTTCATCTGTGATATTACAGAAGAATTACATTTATTCAACTGTATTAGAGCTTCAGTAGGTGTTATAAATTGCTAGTGTTAATGCAATATGATATTACTATCCTCTGATACCACCTAAAATGCTGCATCCAGTATCAGTGAGATTATGCACAGATGTAATACCACCTAACTGTTAGAAATGGCACCCTGCTACTTTTTAGCAGTGCATACCGATGTGCACCTTAAATTGTATGGGGAAGGAAAAAATTGTATTGAGGCAAAGTTGTATTATTGCTATTGGTTGCATCGGTTCCTTTACACAGAAAACATGTGCATTGCAAATTATTCAGAATAAACAGAAGCCAACTTCTGTTTGTTTTTACTGCAGTTTCTTGTTAACTTTTCTCGATTTCAGAAGCTATTAGAGCATGAAAGAGAATAAATACAGCTGAAAGTGGTTCACTGAACACGTCCTCTCCTTTGGCATTTTTGACTTGGTTTCTCTATCAAGATAGTTTGACGTTTTAATTCTGTCGCTGTATAATTTTAATATAGTGTTTTCTTTCTGCTCTGTCTTAGCTTTCCTCCAGATGGAAATGATATAGATGAGTTAAATTCGTTGCTAATATCGTTCAAAGAAAACGAGTGGGTCTGTTCTCCGAACCAAAGGATCAGATTTTGATTGAGTAAGTGATTAAAGTCCTTGCCTGTCAGTCAACAGATTTTGTTGAAATTGGCAGCTTTATCAGAGTACTTCTAGCATAGATTAATGAAATTAGATTCTACTTTAAATTTCACTGCCACGATAACCCCAACAAATCTATAATGATGGCTTAAGCCCCAAACTAAAACAAGCCAAAGTGTCTAATGGAGTCATCAGCCCACTCAGATTATCATCATCTGTTTGAGCCAGCTACCTCTGTGCATCATGCTCCTGCGCGCACACACACACACACACACACACACACACACTCACACACACACACACACAAACACACTTATACCAACGCACCAACAAACACACATGCATATCCCTCAGATTCCCAACTACAAGGAGCAAAGAAGCGTCAGGAGATGTTTAATTAAGACAACAGATCAATTAACAGCTCAATTAGCGTGGCTAATTAGGGGCTCAGTTGGAACAAAAGCTTGCTCTCCTCTGCTCTCCCTTTCACTTGGTGTCTCTCTCTCACTCTCGCTCTCTCTCTCTGACACATACACGAACACTTGCACACTCACACACTCTCACAGGGTTTGAGCACAGGACATGGTTGTCGCAAAAACCTCGCTATAGAGCATATAATCCTACTTAATCGTCAGTCCAGATTTTGGCTGAAAATTGCCTGGAAGGGAGGATAGGAGCTGGAAGTCTGTCTCACTCTCAGTTTTATCTGTGAATCCAGGATGCTAGGGATCTCAGAGGACTAATTGAAGTTACAGCAGCCTGGGGGTGGGGGCACATTTTTGTTAACATTTTAGGTTTTTGTGACAGTGCGCATTACATTATTCTAACATGTTCAGAAACAGTTTTTTTGAGTGTATGCATAAACTCAAATGAACTCAGTTTCAACCTGTACAACCTAAACAACTGTCTGTGTGTCTGTGTGTGTATGTGTGTATGCGAAACATGCTGCCAGGAATCGCTAGGTTTCTTGTGTGTACAGAGTCTTTGGGGGTGGTTGCAGGGACACTGCTGATGGTTACATGCCTCTGAGTCTACATGTATTTGGCAGAAGCTCATGCTTTGGACCCGCCTGCCCAGTCAATTAGGACAACTGTGCTAGTTGGTGCACAGCCCCAATTGTGTGTGTCTGTGTGAAACAGAAACAGAGGGTGTGTTTCCGATCAGTCCTGCCTCAATTTTAAACGAATTTTGAGATGTCAGTAGAAGAAAGAGCTAGAATAAAATTACATAATTAGAAATGCTCTTGTAATAAAGGATGTAGGTTTTGTTTCAACCCATTGCTGTGTGTGCACCCTCTCCTCTTCTTCTATCTTAGACATGAATGTACACATACATGAGATTAAGAGATGATTTAACAAAAAAACTTGCCTTTCTCAATATGTATTATTACATTAAGTCAGAATTTAAATACTTAATAATCTCTGTTATGTTTGACTTGTTTATGCTACAAACACTATAGAGAACACTTTCTACAGCTTGATCGGTTTCATCTGATTAGCCTTAAAACATGAGGATACAAAAAACAGGTGCATAGTCATGATTTGAGTGCACAAGGCAGTTTCCCATGTACAGAAATATCCCATAATTATGTGATTATTCCTGCGGGTGGTGGACAGTGTAACTTCTGGTGAGTGTAAGAAAGACGTCCTCATCTGCCCTTCCCTTGCTGTCCCTGGGGTGTTTGTCTGTGTTTTTGTGTGTGTATGAGCTGGTTTACATGCATATGCACTTGAGGGAGCGTGGATAGGTGTGTGTGTGTGTGTGTGTGTGTGTGTGTGTGTGTGTTTGTTTGTGTGCCTGCCTGTGTTTGTCAAGCTGGGTTCAGATGCCCGGTCACCCCATATATCTCCAATGCACCAGACA
>JAPZDZ010000007.1:11646533-11663088 GCA_029783805.1 Acanthurus tennentii | reverse complement strand
CCTCAAACAAAAAAAGGAGTCTGTTCAACTCTCGACAGCTCACTGAAAAGAAATCTTTCCCTAATGGTAAGAAATAAAAAACCCCAGCAATTTTCATCAAAACAGTTCAGCGTGCAACCTTATGTGCCTCTTACCGCAACCTCACCGTCGCCCTCAGATCTTTTTCTATCTCTTTCTCTCTCTCTCACTTCAGCTGTGATTCCTCTGAAGCTTCCGCCAACCCAGAAACACCTTCAGAAAATAAAGTCAGCCTGCTGGTGTGTTGTCTGCAGGGCATTCACCTGCTTGACAGACACTCAGGGAGAGGAAAGGGAGGGGAAAAAGAAAAAGAGAGAGAGAGGCAACTTGTTACCAAGCTCCTCGACATTGATCGTGACAGATTTTTTTTAGTTTTGCATCGAAAACGAAGCGTCGGAGAGCAGCGGGTTCAGTAACTCACTCAGGAACATTTTAGAGAGCGATTGCAGAAGTTTATTATTAGCTAATAATTCCACCAGCTGCAGTCAGGCAGTCAGTCTATATGAGTAAATATGGGAAAATGATGCAGTGTGTGTTTACCATGATTTGGTTTGGAGGAGGAATCCAATAAAGATGATGAAGAAGCCTCATCTCCGCACCTCGCAGGGCTGGGCTGGGTGGCAGAGTGCTCGGTGGAGTAAGGGGAGAGGGAGCACAGGGAGAGGGAAGTGATTACTGTCGTTAAGTTGACAGGAAATGTTGCATCTCCTTGACGTTTAGTAATGATCGCAGCAGCTGGGAACAATAAAACTCCAACATTGCGCAATTACTGGCCTGCTTCGCTAACATTGGATAAAAGTAATAATGCACATTATCCCCACATCCCCCTTTATAGTCGCACCAGAGAGGGAGCAGAGGCAGCAAATGAGATTTGCTACGCAGGAAGCTGAGTAGGCTGACGGTTATGATTGACTGGAGGAAGACTTCCTGCAGTGTTGTGTGATGTGACCACTCTCGCTCTCTCACTCTCAGCCATCAATTCATCTGTTTTTTTCGCTCCCTTATTTTATTTCACATGATTCTACTTTGTGCCTCTGGGACAGAGAGGGAAGATTAAAAAAGTTTAAATGACACCCAGAGACTATCAACAGCAGCTTGGATTCATGACCGGTACAAACAACGAACAATAACTATTGGCAGCGAGTTAACAAGATATGAGTGAGAGAAAGACAGAACGAAAGAGAGAAAGAGAATGACAGGAGGAGAGGAGGCGAACTCTGTGTGTCACATCGGTGATGCTCAGAGCTTAAACACAGCGAAAGTTAGTGCAAGGATGGAAAGGACGGTGCTTTCAAGACGTCAAACTTTTAGTGTGAAAATGTTATTCATATTATCATAACTCTCTCTGGCTGCTGTTCACAATTCCCCAGACGCAAATTCAGAAACTGCACTACAGAATTATTTCTTGGCTGTTTACATGAATGTGTATAAATGTTTACAAATAACTAATAAGATAGTTACTTAAAGTCTTTTTTAGCCTGCTCTATTTTGTGTATATAAGTCTGTAACGTGAATAAATACAAACTTACATATTGTACATATTGTTACAGCACAGAGTTTGAAAAGAAATAATTAATTACCTTGTTACCTTTTTGTTGTCATGAATTGTTTGTTGTTCTTATATTCTCATATACTGTGCAGTGATAAATAATCAATAAGCTCTGCCTTACTGATTCTCTTTTATTTTATGCATTATACTTTGTGTTATTTTTAGTCAGGATTTTTTTCCTGCAGCTCAACAGATACAATTGTCTTCTCTTTTTTTTTTGCTTGAGTAAAGCAAATTTACCAACCACTTGTATATGCTTCCAGCATTTGACTGGTGGCTGGTGCTAATTTTGTAGTCTGCTTAGCATATTGTAAACCTTGCACAACCTGCTTTGGCTTTATTGTTCTTATAATTAGAAATTCCAATAAAGCAAACTTGTATTTTTAGGGGAAAGATGGAAAAAGAAACAGTGAGAAGTGCAGAGAGGTGGAGGTTTTTTTTTCAGTACTGGGACTTGTAACAAGATGAAAACAAAACAACAATTAGTGGTATGAAATGAAATGTTGAACTTTTTAAACACCTCACATATTTTGAAAATAAAAATGTATAGATGAAATGAACACAGACATTAGCCACCACAGCTGAAAATAAGTAATGTTTTCAGTCAGGACAGACAGACACATATTTTTGACTCTTTTGCTCAAAATATAAATCTAGTAGAGAAGCAGATTTCCCAACAGTGTCCGATAAAACACCAAAATACATGCATTTAAAATGAAAAAACTGCATACACATATGCAAGTGTCCTCTATTTTCTTTTAACCTATTACTGTTACTGATTATTTATTTGTAATGTTGTATTTAATCTCTAATTATTGTTTTTATGTTATTATGGTTATGCATTCATCATTAGATGTCTCAGTGTTTATGCAGTATGTGGCTCATACCCGTTTATAAAGTGTTTTAAATTTGACAGAGTGCTGTAGATTCTAAAGAATCATTTTCCATATTTGATTGAGGCTTACAGATGACAGATTGTTTTGACCTTTCTGCTCTGTTTGAGTGTGCGCGCGTGTGTGCATATCTGCATTCATGAGTTTGAGGAGGATATAACCAGTTGAATATTAATGATTGATTCGGCTTGTCGTGGCTGTGCATAAATATCAAGGGTACATTTGTTCAATGAAGGGCATTTCATAGCACTTCTCCTTCTCTTCTCTCTTTAATTAAAACTGCCCAAATTTCTTTTTAATGACCATCACTGCTACTTCACAGGAGAAGTGGTAAATGAAGCAAATGACTGAGAAGGTCAAGCTGGAACTGAAATACATTCATTTGTTTTAATTTCCTTGTCAGTTCACCAACAACATCAACATCTTCCCTCATGAGTCTTGAATGTATATTGCTGAGGGCTTCTGTGACATTAGCTCTGAGCGACCTTGACATCTTAGACAGACGCTTTTCTCTGTTCTGAAAAAGGAAACTAGTGTATCTTCATCTTGTGCCCTGGCTTCCTGTCTGGGAGATGAGAACAAAAGAAACCTCTCGCTCTGTTAAAGAGCAGAATGAAGTGGGGGAGAAAAAAAAAAATCAGATGTGCCTTCTCAGAAACTCATCTGACACCGGATGCTTATTTCTAGAAATGGCAAGAGTGTGGTTGTATGTGTCTTCCGGGATACTTTTTACCTTTTTTGCAAGGGGCTTTGAAGGAAGTTATCAAAACCTCGGTCTTTCATCTTCTCCGGCCCCAGCGCTCTCCTCTCCTCCGCAGGTGGTTTCCCCTCCAGTCCCTCCGCTCTCTTCTCTCGCTTATTCTTGCCCACACCTTCTTCACCCTTGCCTTAGGAAAAAAACACACGCACATGCTACACTGCTGCCCTCAAATAGTTTTCCAATAACTCATAAAAATAGGGCATACAATGTGTGCATTTTTAGCACCAACCCACCCCCAGCACCGCCCATTCCTCTTTGCTCACTCATCTCAGAAGGTAGAGGTGGGCTGATGATAAAACAGAGAAACTGGGTGCCTGCGATGATGCCGGCGATGATTATGTCATGTTTATTTCTTCTAGGGTTGTATCACTTGTTATGAGTCATGCCGGGGTGCTGACTCTGTATGCTGATAGTGGAGAAAGAGTTCACATTCAGTGGGAAGCTTTGGGAAATCCCCTCCTCTTATTCCCACAGGTTTGAACTGTTCGTATGTATATTGGCCAAAGCAGTAGCAGCTTTCCCTTGACGGTCAGATGGTTTCATATGGTGTGATAATTTTGGTTGAGATGAGATAGTGCTAGTTGTGTATGATATATGATAAATCTGCCCTTCAAAATGGCTAAATGCCACCTTCGTTTCCATCCCTGACAAAATGAGCCACGGGAAAATCTCAGCACTTGGATTTTAATCCATAACTCACTTGCCAATCATTTCAGGTCACTGTTTGTAGCACGTATCACGAGTCAGACAGTGAGACCACGCGAGAGAGGCAAACTCCTGAAAATCCCTTCCCTGTGTTTCTGTTTCTCTCACCCTTCTCTCCCAAAGTTTTCCTCTCCCTGGCTGGGCGGCCGCAGGTTTCCAAACAAACTAGCTGAAACATGTTGTCTGTGAGTCCGTCCGTCCAGCCCTCCTGCTGGGCACCAAAGCTGCCATCCACAATGTAAGCAGGTGGCGCTGGCATCCCAGGGAGAACGGGCAGAGCGCGTGGGCGTCACGCAGGCGACGCCAATCCAAAATTCCCAGCTGACCTCCAAACCAAGGCTATGGCTGTGCTCGCCAATCTTCAGCAAACGCTAGTTTTTTCGTTTGTCTGTGTGTGTATCTTTCTCTCGCTACTGCGCTCTTGTTTTGCCAGCTGCATTCACATATTCTCCTTAATAATCAAATTATTGGTACTTTTGTGCTTTACTTTTGTTCAGACATCTTTCTCTTTGCATGCATGTCTATCCATCTCTTTCTTTCTCTGTGTATTTGCTTTGTGGGGGTGCTGTTTAGCCGAGTGGGACTAGCAGTAGGCCCCAGGCCAGCCGCCTTCGGTTGGACGTTAATGAACGGAACAGGAGTGGGCACATCTGATGAAGCTGGCCATGCTGTCAACTGATTTTCATCTGGTGTGTGTGTGTTTGTGTGTGTGTGTGTGTGTGTGTGTCTGTGTCTGACAACAGGTGCAGACCAGATCTCTATGCACTGACAAAATACAGACTCTGCTGTGCCAACACAGGTGATTTCCACCTAGAAAGGCATGCACAAACACACATCCTTTTCACTTTTTTTGCAGTTTTTCTTACTTTTCTAGTTTTCAGAAAAAGAAAACGCCTTCAGTACTAAATGACAGTTTGATTACAGAGATTATCTGGAGATTTTAACTTCTACTTTCTCCACCGGGTGTCTTATTGATCAATTATAAATGATTGCCTTTGAGCTGACAATGTAAAACCAGTTTGATAGACAAACAAGGAAACACCTGTGACATACAGCCCTCAGTCAAACGACTCACTCGTGAGTAACATTCTCACACCCAGTGGAAGGTCTGAGTGACAACATCCTGTTCCTCTCTGCTTGTCAACAGGCCTGAAGCAACGATAGTATAAGCGTGTGTGTTCATTAGAATAGTACCTGTCTGGGACTCCCTTAGCCACCTGGCTTTTCAAACAGAAGCAACTAACATTCCTAATCTTTTTTTCTATATGCCACAGGCAGACAAGATCCAAATCCGCATTGAAACAACAAAACCAAACATCACAGCGTTCCCAAATGTCACATTATTGTGTATCGTACACGGACAGAAGCTAACGAGACGGGGAGACAGGAACGTGATTCTCCTTGGAGAGAGACAATTTTTCGCTGCCGCGTCCGAGTCCAAAAATAACAAAGAACAAAGGCGGATAAATGAGTGAGTTTTTGAGCACAGGCTAGTGGGCTTTGGCAGCACCGGCCAGGCAGGAGGGGAGGGAGAGACAGGGAGAGCTAGCTAGCGGCCCGTCCACACATCTGTCCACACAGCACGGGGTGGGTTCCAGCGACACCCACAGAAACAGGCTTAACCTTCTCTTCCCCCCACCACCTGTTCATTACTATGGGCCCCCCCACCGAGCCACCGCCACTCTGCTCTCCTCCTCTCACCCGCTCCCTTGTTCTTGTTCTCTCTCTGTCTGTCGCTACTCGTTCCAGTTCTCTCTTTGTTATCCTGCCGTTTTTTTTTTTTTTTTTTTTTTACTCAATCTCTCCCTCTTTCTTTTATTTATTTTTTGCTTATTTATCTCTCAGCAGTGAAGCGTTATCTCTCTTTCTCACTGTCTCTTCCCGATGAGGCTTTTGGTTGAAGTAAAAAATTTTTTGCGACTGATAGGAAGATAGTCTTGCTGTAACAGGAAGGGATCATCAGACAGGTTGTTTAAACCGGTGCGAAGGAGAACGAAGAGGCCGGTTTACGTGGAGGGGGAGAAGAAGAGGAGGCTTTTGATGAATTGTCTGTGAAAGTGCATCAGTCTACCCACATCTTCAAACCCCCTGGTGCCTCTTGTCTGCTTTCAGACCCATTTTTCTCCACATTGTTGGTAATTTGAGCATTCTCGCCCATGGCATCATTCATAGTTGGCCCATTTAAATCCCTTTAGAAATTCAATTTGGAGAAAGGAAATGACAAGATTTAGCTTATTGAGGTATGCCAGAATATCCATGAAAATCAGACATGGGAATATGTGAGATTGTAAAAGCCTCATCATCGCTCCCCTTTTGTTACTGTGCGAAAAAGGTGCGGAAAATTCTCTGTACTTGTTTAGGCTTGTTTAAATTTTTTGATCATCTATTTAGCCAAGGTGAATCATGAAATAGCCTTTACTCCTGAAAATCTCACAGAACTATCACAGATTGCATATCGCCAACTGTTTGCTGTTTAGTAGGAGGGATTTTTGTTTTTAGCCACATTATTTCTATACCATAATTCCCGTCCAAAATGAAACAAAAGAGAAAAAAAAATAAAAGCAAATTGCACCCGCAGTCTCTCATATGGTACCACAGTGAGAGCAACTTGGCATCGGCTTGTACCGTCATTGTACATAATGTGGTACATATTTCAATTCAGCCAATTGTTATTTTTAACTGTGGAAGTGAAATCACATTATGAGCTGAGCATGTAAGTAATGCAAATATCTGTTATGAAAACATACAAAAAAACAAAACATAATTTTTTAAAATATATTGCACGCGTGTGTTTAAGACATGTCCACACCATAGACAAAAAAAAAACCCAACCCTTTTTTAATCTGACAAAATGAATAACTGCTGTGGCTTTAATAACCTTTTGGTTGCATTGTAATTTCAAATTGGAGACTGAAATATATATCAGGAAGAACAAACACCTACAATTTGTCATTCCAAGCGTCTTCCTCTTTGTGTGCGTGTTTTGTGTGCGCAGGGTACCTTGTTGACTTGCGTTCTGCACTCTTGGTTTCCGCATAACTCCAGATATTCTTTTTGACTCTTTAATTGCTTTTTTGCACAGTGGCCCTGATGATGATAAGGAGGACTTGGTGACAACATCTCAATTTCTCTCCCCAACTGAACGCTCCCCGTTTCAATTACCCTCACCGTTTTTCTTGCCGCCCTCACTCTCTTGCCTCCAAATAAATTTCATTTCCCTTAAGCCCGCTGCTTCCAGTATCTGATGGCGTCTCACTCAGTTATCCATGCATGGTATTATCAGAGAGACAGGCCCTTACTGCTCACTGAGAGGGAAAGGCTGCAGGCCCCTTATTACATACCAAATATCAGGCACCATATTCAGATCCAAAGTAGCTGCCTGTGGGGAATATGCCTAAACTGGTTCAGCCTGTTAAGAGTTTTCCACCAGCCTAAACAGATAAATGAAGTCTACACACTATCTGAGATGAGGGAATTTTCTTTGAATGTTACAAATTTGTATGTATTTACATGTTTTTCAGTAGTTCTGACATTCTTGTTTAAGTCATTTTCTCTTAAAAGAATGTGAGTCAGAACGGCCACTCTGGGAAAAAGATAAAGCAATTTGTAATCTGGGAATATATATAATGGTGTTAAAAAGGAGAATAAATCCAAAAAATGGGATTTGAAAGTACTTTTCACTATATTTTTTTAGGAATCTACTCTGAACTGTCATGACATCAGTGTATTCAAAGGAGAGAATTTGACTGAGCTCTCCAAACAATGAAATCATTACAAGCAGCTTTTCCAGGTTGCCTGCCTATTAAAGAAGGAGAAAAAGGAGGTAAGAAGTTGGATGCAGCCGCTGGGTATTGTGCAACGTTACAAAGAAAACAATGAGACAATCAAACAGTGTGATATCATATTGTTTTATTGCCTCCCAAAAGCTCAAAGTAATATTATGCTTTTGAAAATGACATAAAAATCTCTCAGTGGATCATGGCATGAATATGAGGCCATGCCATGACAATTTTCCCACAGAGAAGAAACTCAGAGTCATATAATAATTACAAAGAAATGAGCACACAACAATAAACATGTAAACTATTCAAGGCAGCTGAGATAAGATAGTGTTTAAGCACCTTTTTATTGCAAGAGGTTCCCACACTTCAGTGTGTTCAAAGGTCTTTTACACAACGATAGATGTCCATAAAAATGAGCAGGTCGCTTTATCAAAGAGACTGAGTTAATGTTTTAGAGAAGAGCTACTAGTGATTAGGTTTGTTAACAGAAGGCAGCCCCCTCTCATTTTCAATTCAGCCCACACAGTAAAATAAACTTAAAATTCATATTTGACTCACAGAGAACATCCACATCTTGCAGTTTCTTCTTGGTCTGGTATGAAAACTTCTTTTGTATTTTTTCTCTTTAAATAATTTATTATATTTTTGATAATACAGCTTTGAATCATGAATAATTTGATCTCAGTTTAAAAGATTTAAGTAGTACATGGTAAAGCAGAAATCAATTATAATAGATTGTAATTGTTACAAATAAGAGAAATTAGAAAAAGAAAAACATGAAATTTGGCTGTTGGTATTCCAGCCAGCTAAGCATGTTATTCAAAAGCTTTTTGATTCTTAAAATAATTCTAAGCACAATGATGGCAAGCAGTTTGATTAGAAATAATACCTCAACATCAGGTACAAACACCTCACAGATGTTTTTCAAGTAGTTGTGTAAGATGTTTAAAGTCTTATCTAAAACATACTTTTATAAATAGCAAAACTCAGTATATAATTCATCATTATATATTATAATTAGGACAATTCAGCCTAAGTATCGTAGCAGAATATTACCTTAAATTGTGTCAAAATGAGATCATGTATAGAGTGAAGAGAATAAAAGATCAAACTAATTAAAATCACTGAAATATTAGAAAACTCTTGCTCTGTACATGATTTTAAAATTTAGGCCATTTCTTTCTTTCACACTTCTCAGAAATTCTCCTGGCTGAAGACTATTTAACATTTCCAATAAATTTGACATGACATGTTTATTACAGCCACTTCACACCAACTTTAGTAGATCGAGCCTGTTCTCCTTTATTCTATTGTCCAGGCTGTGTCTTCTTTTTATACATTTTGGCAAGTTAATGTGCAACCATGTATGCATCTTACTTTTAATATTTTATAATCTGGCTGTAATCAAAACACCTCGAGGGGGTATAATTTGAAACGATATAGGGTTTTTATGTGTCATGACACAAAAGTTAGTTTAGATACAGTAAGTAAAAATTTGTTAAATTGTTGTTTGTTAAGGAGAGTGTTTTAAACATAAAAGGTATTAATGTATTACATTCCTCTCTTCCATTAAATGTCATAACATTGTGAAAAATGTCAATCCCAGAGTCAGCCAAGGTCATGCCTGTAAATGATGTTTGTTCATACAACACTCTGAAACCGGAAAATATTTCTTCATAATAAAATAAAACAAACACAGCAAAACCCCTCAGAAATTACTTTTTATTTTTTTGCTTATAAAAATCAATCATTAAACTAGTTGTAAAAAGTCAATTTTTTTATTGTGAATAAATCCCGACCTAGTGCACTAAATAGATTTGTTCATGCAGTGACTGAAAACCACAACGATAGTTCAGGTGACATATTTGCTCTAGGAGGACAACCTATAAGAGTTTCATGAATTATGGGAACTCTTGATTTCTTCATCAGCTTTATAATCTCTTTGATGACAGCTCATAGGTGGGCGGATTTCACTGCTGTAAAACTGACCGGCAAACTCTTTTATGCTTGGACTTTACGCCATGATGCAGCCCTATCAACCTGTTTGTTCACTATGTTGTTGAGCACTTATCTTTTATGACAAGAAGACACTCGATACCAGAGCAGATAAAGATGAAAAGCACAGACTGACGGACGGTGCTATTTTCTCCTTTCTGTTTCAAACTGAGAGTCTCCTATTTTCAGCGTCAGTGAATTGAAGAAAGAGAGATGGGTAGAACAGAGACGATCAATATTACATGGTTTGAGTCTTAATAAGGCAGCGCTCCACATTCATAGCCTTGTGCTTTGTGGACTATTGGCAAATAAGATTGACTATAGCTCAACCATCGAGAGTGAGACACTTCAAAGTTAAATTCAAAAGTTATTAAGACACATTCGCAGGCTTTTATGTTGCATAAAAATCTTCCAGGGCAAGGCGAGAGCGTGTTGACTTTTTGATTTACACTAATTAAAATCCGAGTATGAGAAAAGTTATTAAAAGAAGAGCTCATATTACGCGCATACTGCACTGAGATGCATCAGTCCCCTACCTACGCCAGTCTCCCTTTTTTTTTTGGGGCTAATTCAATTTCCCTCAGACAGACTCTCACACGCTGACGCCGTCTCCATTACAACGCGCAGCCAAACACAAGCATTCATTAATTAGTGGCATCGTTGTCTTTTAATTATGCATGTGGCTTATTAGGCGCCTAACCCATTCACCCAAGCCTTCCCGTCTACACTCCCCTCTGCTTCCTCGCTGTGCTCATACGGGACCTTTAAACTTCCACCTGCACATTATAGCTCTAATAAAGCTGTTATCAGCCCGTGAAGGAGATGGCAAACAGGTGAGAAAGCAAGAGAGGGAGAGAGATGGCAAACAGGCGACTGAGGGTTCTGATATGTCAGCAACAGAAATTAGCTAACTGCACTCCCGACTGTGGCACAGGCAGGGAAAGAATAAACCCAGCAACTCCTCTCTCTCTCTCTCTTTCTCTTTCCCCCTCTCTCTCTTCTCCTTTCCTTTAGTTCTGTCTTCCTCTCTCTCTAGTTCTCTCCCTCTACAAACCACATAGAGAGAGAGAGAGAGGGAGAGAGCGTCAGCCGGTGAATTTTTACAGCTCTCCAAAATCATTATTGGCAATTAGCGTTCGTCAGGGAAGACAGCAGCTGCTTGTAATTACAGGTAGCCCCTCATTACTTCTCAGTGTAGGGGAGAGGAGGGTTGGGAGGGAGAAAACATGTTCCAGAGCCAGTGTTTATATTTATTTATATATTTCTTTACTTGTGATGTTGAGCCACATAATGTATACCAGCTATAGTGAAGGGCTGGAGACTTCAGCAGGTGCAGCTTGAGAAGAAGAGGAGGAGGAGGTGGTGGAGGAGGAGGAGGAGGAGGAGGAGGAGGAGGAGGAGAGACTGAATTCATTGTAAACAGCCAGCGTTATCATACAAATATTGTGCTATTGCTGTGGTGCTGGTGTGTGTTAGAGTGGATATGATTGTATATATAGGCGTCAGAGCATGCTCATTACGGGGTCTAGTTACAATCATTTGCCTCTGCTAATTCTCGACTTTCTCCTGCTGCTTTTGAGCTCATTTTTGCTGAGTTGTGTCGGGAGCCTCTTGGTGAGAGCTGTGAGATCACAGCCTGACATGGCACAGGTCGAGGTTAAGATAACCTGACAGCTCAGGGGCACACTTCACTATTCACTGCCCTAAAAATTCAGTACTGCATGGCACGGTTGATTGTTCGTCATGTGTGGCTTTGCCTTAGTCATTTCTTAAAAAATCTTGGCTTACTCATTCAGGAGTAAACGGTGCTTGTAAGGTCAGAAACTTCTTCAAAGAAAGAATGATTTAAGTATAGTCACTCCCTGATACAAGAAGTATTTCTAGCTAATCAGCATGTGGAAGGTCGAACCCAAGACATGTCAAACACTGTGTTCATTTTCAATATTTCATTTTTGCTTTTAATCTCAAGGTAGACTATTTCATTAAAAAATAAGATAGTTGGAATATCAGTTTTAGCCATCAAGGGGTCTTATTTTCATACCTTTAAAGCTTCATTAAGCATTTCCCTGTGTTTTTCCGCTGCCCATTTTTATTATTTTTATGAGGGTTTGGCAAAGTGAAAGTGTCAAGCTTCCATGCTGACACACCTGAAAAAAAAAAATCAAATCACTCAAATCAATGTTTTCTTTTTGCTCGGCCAAAAAAAATGTCACTTGTGTAAAACTGTGTGAGGCTGACATTACTTTCACCGCATAGCTGAAACAGTTAAACCTTGAATTCACTTCACTTGTGAAGGTGAAGAGCCGTAGTCATTAGTAACTATAAAAGGAAATATTACTCGGGGTGATGAAGATGAGGTAAACACATACCTCAGGCAGGGGCTAGACTTCTATGAATAGTTAATTAATACCATCTGAATGCTTTATATGCCCTAGTGACTGCAGGGCTTTAAGTGCCCCACTGAATCCTCCGTAGCCTAGGGCAACAATCAAACCAATTAACCCAGGGCAGAAAACAGTGGAGTTGGGATCTGTGTGCAGCTCTGTGACACAGTGGACCATTACTTCTTCTGATCCCTTACCTCAGACAGAGCAAGGTTAGGTGCAGGGGAGTGGACGCCCTGCTCCATGTCAACATGTAGTTTTCAACACGGAGGTCAGGTCTGCTACACGCGAGGCCTCTTTGCGAGGCTAACAGAGGGCATGCTAACAGCAGCGCACACATTCTCCGCGGAGGGTTTGGCTTGTTCTCAGAGGAAAGGAACGTCTGAGTTTGTTTTTCCTCTTTGTTGCTGAACGTAACTAAAACTCTCACATATGAAGTGAGTCATTCTGGTTCATATGTTCCACAAAGGGAAAAAAAAGTCATAACTGTCAATCTTCGTCTGACTCTCATGACATGCCGTCGTCCCTCACCCCCCTCCCCAGTGATCAGCATCATAACAGTATACATAGCAGTCGATAAACAGCTCCCTCTGCCAACAACGTAAAGCCCTAACCATGTTCTTGCTAATTCACAAAGCATTGCCATTTACAGCCTCTTTCAATAAACATATACTATGATTGTCTGTTACAAATAAAAAAAAAAATCTCTTTAGACCTTGAGGATATCTGCAAAGCTTTATTCGCTGCGAGGGTGCTGGTATTTATTTTCTGCACACACACACAAGCTCCTGCTCAGTTACAGTAGAACAACCGGCATCCTGGCAGCAGAATAGCTCACATTTGCAGGGCATCTCTCGTTTCCACTGTAGACCGTCCAACGCAAATACAAAGAACAACTGTCACATTCAAACTGGAGCTGAAATGACTGGCTGGGTTTCGATTCATCTTGTCTGTCCGGGTCTCTCTTTTTTATTCGCTGCCATGAAAAGTTGGAACTGTATGAGAACCCCGCGCAAGAGGGAGAAGATCAAGTGTGTAAGGATTTAACAGATGGAATTGGGACTAAATGAAGCGCTAATGCATGGATGGTATGAATCCACTGTGCATTTTTTAGCAGGGAGATGATGAGATGGTTTCTGTTCAAGGGGGAAGTTAGTTGTTGATTTAATTTACACTTATAGCTGTAGAAAATGTGTTTAAAAATATGTAAATCTGTAACTTTACTTTTTTCAGGTAGGATAATAATTTGCAGACTATTTGCAAGACATTTTATGGCATCAGGAATGATTTATGTAATTTTGCATACTTTCCCACCTCAAAGAAGGGGCGCATGTCTTCATTTATAGGGAAAATAGTATCAGCTAAGAACTAATGTTAGCCCTAAGTTCACGTGCAGAATAACTAGACTTTTTGCGTGCTGAAACAGCAACAACTGTTGTGGTTAATATGTCTCAGAGCTATTAATTCACTTCATTAATTAGTTAACTGAAAAGAATTACACAGAAATCACACTTCACTTGGTGCACTTCTGAATAAATACAAGTGCTGTGAAATAAATTTTTAGTAGCAGGCTTGTGAGGACACTTTGCATGTTGCCTCTAGTATTTTTATAGTTCTCTGGCTTTAATGAGTGCCTAATGCGCTGCCGCTATGCTAAAATAGGAAAAAATATTGTGTATGTTTTACACTCAAATCAATTTTTAAGCTTCACATAAAATGCTTCCCTCTCTCACATCTGCACCAGGCTGCATGCGGCGTTCACGAGACAAGCAAAATCTTAAAACAAACCCTTTATTTGGATTCTCCTGCTG
Source organism: Acanthurus tennentii (assembly GCA_029783805.1). Classification (NCBI taxonomy): domain Eukaryota; kingdom Metazoa; phylum Chordata; class Actinopteri; order Acanthuriformes; family Acanthuridae; genus Acanthurus; species Acanthurus tennentii. Next base: position 11,649,191 of record JAPZDZ010000007.1, on the reverse strand, counting down.
GTTTTTACTGTGGCAGCTTTGAGAAATATTGTCGTTTTGTTCTACTGATGCTCGCAGTGCTGCAGTGCTGCATTTTAAACTGTTGAGTCAGATTTCATTTACCAGCTCTTTCATCTGTTTTAACTCAGTGAGGCGAGGTATCGCACAGAGTGTGTCTGCGCGCCTGTGTGTGCATTTGTGATTTAGCAGTGAGAATATGTGTATAAATTTGCTGAATGTGTGGGCCTGTCTGTGAGCCGTTTTTTTTTTTTTTTTTTTGGTGTATGTGTTTGTGCTTGTTTTGTTTGTGTACCCTGTTGTGTGTGTATCCAAATGTGTGTTTGTGGCTCCCAACCCAGAGCTATTATGTGGAGACAGCAGGTATAATATCTGCAAACCTGTGCCGCTGTGCTGGATAAGTAATGGCCTCAAGACGTCACCTTTATCTGTAGCCACACTCCTGCAGCTGGGGCTGTGTATTCCCTGCCTCACGCTCCCTCTATGATACACAGGTGTGACGTTATGTGTGTGTGTGTGTTTTATGTGTGTGTGCTTGCCGTGTAACGCCCCCCATGTGTATTTGCCACACACAAAAGTGGTCATGAGGAAGGCAGATAGGGCCGAGACTGACACATTCATTTCCTTAACGGCCGTGGATGTGCTGCCTTTTAAGCAGCTTTAGCAATATATCCCCTACAGACGTAGACACTGGGTGAGCGTGGAGTGAGGTGCCACTGGGAGCATCCCATCATGCCCTGCAAACGTAGAAAGGGAGGCCATGGTGAGGACAGATAGGAAGGAGGAGGATGGTGGGGAGGCGAAGGAGGAGGGTGATATTTAGACAGAGACAGAGGAAGGCAGAAGCAGAGAGATGCAGGAGAAAGAGACAGAATGACATGTGAGATAGATAGGGAGAAAAAATTGAAATGAGACAGAGGGAGGGAGAGAGAGAGAGAGGTGAAACAAAGGAAGAGTTAGATGGGGAGTGAGTGAGCTTTGTGGTCTCAGGCTCCATGGGAGGTTCAGCCCAATCATTTATAAAAGGTAAATGCTGTCAGGACGCAGGGCGTTTAAAGGCGCGGCGCTGCAGGTGTGATTTATGCTCTCAGTACGGGGCTATAAATCACCCTGCCTTTGTTTCCACAGGCTGCTGCTACTGCTGCTGCCGCTTCAAGACATAACCATTCCTGCCTCATCTACAGCAGGAATACACATCCAAACACACACACACACACACACGCACAAGAACAGCAATAAAGACAGAGCAAAGGAGCATGATGATGGGAATGGATGGCTGGATGGAGTTAGGAGAAAAGAGGTGACCAGTCGGAGTCTATGATGAGATGTGTTCGAGTCAAAGACATGGTGGATGTGCTCTCTCAGACTCACACACGCACACACAATCACACACAGGTTTGAGTGCAAAACTAGGAGTATCTGCTTTGACAGAGAATCCATGTTTCTTCACTGTTGAAATTCAAACAGTGTTTGTAAATGTTAATTTTGCTTATAGAGCTCCAACCTCCGATGAATAGATGAATAAATGAATAAATGACTGAATGACTGGATGAGACTCCAGTCCGTCAGGCTGTCAGAAATCAGTGTATGTTCAGTTGTGATCAGTTTTTAACTCAAATGATCATTTTTACACTTTTATACATTTTTCCTGGTTTAATCAACATGTAGTTGAACTTTATTTTTTTTCTTTGTAAACTGGGCTGCCCAAAAAATTGTTTCGTACTACCATTACAGACCGGTTTCTTTTTTGTGAGATTTTTTTGACAGAATGAATTTCTATATTCCTAAAAGCATTATCATTTGTAGTAGAGTATAATCTCATTTATTCAAGAGATTATGGTTCTTCTCACTGTAACAATGAAATCATAACTATAAAATAAGGTCTTGGGTATATAACACATCATTACTGTATAGCAAATATCTTGTTTGAGTCACATGCCTTAGCTTAGAAAAGTGTAAGTGCTGAGGACATAGGCAGTATTGATATAATGGGTGTGTGGGAACAATGGCACTTCTGCAAGGTCACAAGTCCTGCTCATGACAGTCACATTGTCAGCATTCTTCAGTTAGCGTGGAAATAGCCCTTTGTTCTCCACAAAACACCCACCGCATTTGATAAGGTATGAAATGAGTTCAATTTCTGTTCACCCTGACGTATGCAGAACAGCAACACTACATTGTTGAGGGTGTGAGAAAAGCACCTTTGGGAAGATTTCTCCTTGTAACAAATGGTGAGTCTCTTACTCATTAGAGCGGGTCTGAGTGAAACCAAAATCCATCACTCTAAAGGGAAAATTCCACCCGCTCACACTCTGTGATGCACAGTGTCATCAGTCTGAGATGTTCAGAGCATTTCAGGAGTTGTGTTATGAGGTGGTGTGATGATATCCCTGAGAGAGTCAGCTTCTGCATGTTTTTAAATGACTTTCAGCAATACACCCAAGAACAAGCCTATATGGGTAGCAACCATACTGTTGGTTGAAGGAGATGAAAAGATGACAGGAGTAAGAACAAGAATAAGTTATACAAATAGAAAACAGCAATAACAGAGTCCCCAAACTCAAATTGCAACTTCTCTTGCTTGCAGTAGGCAATATCTATGGCATTACTGTTGGTACAACAGTGTATGGCCTTGTTTTTCCCTTGTCTGTTTTTTTTTTT